>JAWZYV010012853.1:487500-719370 GCA_038373885.1 Cheiracanthium punctorium
TTCTACACGGGTGCATATTTCGATTGCAGTCGAACAAAGTTATTTGACGCCAGTTCATTTAAAAAACTGTTTAAAAAAGTCTATTTTCAGCGTAAGCTATATTTTTATATTACTTTATTGGATACACATAGTTAAACGTTAATCTTCATTTCAATCTATATTCATAAAATATTTAATGAAATTGCTAATAAATATTACAAAGCTCATAAACATGCACATTATTTTCTCTCAAATTCATTTTATATACAACCACTATTTCGCAGCTCGAAAAGTGCTCTAACTTTAAGCAGCTGTAGCTCGGTGAATTTTGGTCGTAGAAGGACATTTTTTTTTTTTTTACTGTGCATGAAATTGCGTAAAGAAAATTTTCTAAATATGACTGATAGGACCTGGGGACCGTAAAAAAATTTAAATTTCATAATTATTTTTGGAATTGATTTATTGACTTCAATTTTTCTGATATAATAGATTATATAATTTAAAGCATTTTTGCAGTTGGAACTATGTGTCTCTGACTAACGGTTTAGGAAATAGTCATTGGGCACCGTTAGCACTGTACACCCTGTATATATCTTTTAAGCAAGAATAGACAAACTTTTGAAGTGATGATCTAAGTTCTGATTCCCTAGAAAGTTCCAATAAATACTACACAAACATGTTTTACTTCTTTTGGTATCTTTTATATTTGCATATGAGTTACCAGAAATATATATGTATGTATATGTATGTATAAGTATACATTACACAACCCGGTTCTGAATCCGGGTGACATCTCAGAAACTTTTGTTATAAAAATCGCTTTTCATATCAATATTAGTGTCCTTAGGTTCATAAATTTTTTGCCGTAATAGAATGCTTGACAGAAACTCAATCGTTACACATTTATCTTTATTCTTACTTTTATTTGCATATTATCAGTCTTGTGCAATTTAGGCAAGTTCGTATTTTAAATTAAATTTATATTGCGTTGAAATTTTTCGTGAAATCAGAGTTAGGCAAAGTTCATCGAAAATGTATTTTCAGTTTAAAAAACAACATACATTGATTTAAATATATTAAAATACAAAATTCAAAATACTTTCTGAATTTAAAAAAAGTACATGTGTTAACAAAATACAGACAAAGTAAAAAATACATGTAATTATTTTTAAATCTTTTGCAAAAGCAAGAATAGACAAAATTTAGAACTGATGATCTCACTTCTGGTTCCCTAGAAAAATCCAATAAATACTATACAAACATGTTTTAATTCTTTTGGCTTCATTTATATTTGTATGTGAGTTACCAGTAATATAGAAAAATTCCTTAATGAAACATCTTTAGAGTATTCTAACAGAAGTATGGAATTTTTGTTGTTTTCTTTTCTGTGTAGCTGAACTTAAAAGTCACGAGCAACCCTAACATCTCTTTAGTTATGCGCAATACTTCAATAGCTGAGCTTATTAATTATATCAAGAGGGCGGAAAAGTGAATACCAATAATTTTATCATTTTCATTCAATCATCTCAATCTGAGCAATATGTAGCGTTGTGCTTAATTTAATGTCAGAATACAAAATTTATCTTCGGTATTTTGAAAACACAAGATACATTGAAAATGTACTTTAAAATGCATTCTGAAAAGTGCTTCGCGTTTTACTGGTGAATATACAAAATAAAAGATACAAATGTATTTTGAAAATGTATTTCAAGTACATGTATTAGTGAAACTGCCCAACTGTATATGAAGTTAGGTATCTTTTATATCGTATTATATTTACATTTTAGTCGTATTTTTATGAATATTTACACTGGAATTAATATAATAATTAGTATTTTTATGTAATTGCATTGATGCCAACCTTTCATAAACAAAATCACCCTCTTTTTTCACACAATAACTTCTGCCTTAGAACTCAGAAAAATTTCGACGTTTGCCGCTCAAAGTAGTTGTTAATTTGAAAAAGTATTTTTAAAAATACACAGTTTAAAAAAGTGGTTAGATATATCCCGAAAAGTTTGGCTTTTACAGATTGAAAAATTGATTCAATTTTTTTATATGGGAATTTTTAATCATTTTCCGTATCTGTTATATAAATGAATCATCAGTTTTTTTTTTTTTTGTTTTTTTTGTTGTTTTTTTTTTTTGTTAAATAGAAACTTTTGCGCATAATTAAACAAAAAATCGTTAATGTAATTATATCCTTCACATATGCAGAAAACAAGCACGTAGCAAGAAAAACATTTCAGATACGAGTGGACAGCTGAAATAAAAACATAATTAAACTGACTGATTGAAAAATAAAATACTATAAGCATAGAAAAAATTTAAAAATATTAATATATCACAGAGGCTTAATTATTATCATATTATGCCAAACTTTGGAAGGGAGAAGCAGACTTGGATGAAAAGGATGTTTTTAGTCCACATTTATTCATATTTATTTTTTTAATCTAATATCAGTTGTATTTGCTGTAGATTTTAACAATCGAATAAATAATTTTATTCTTCAAATTAAGTTATTAAGACATTTAAAATTGGTCAGCTGCCAACTACAAGGAAACATAATTAACCGCTTTTTTTTTAAACAATAAATTTCGACTTATTTAGCAAAATTTTTGTACTACGCGCGAGGGCTGGTTACTACATTCGAAAAATACTAAAAACGTATACTGTTTACAAAAAATTGTTAATTATACTCCGTAGTAGCTGGCACCTATGAAATTGTAACAGGTATAAATAATATCAATTTGAAACATTATTATTTTGTGAATGGCCAACGTTTTACATTTTGAAGGAATGCTTTCCTTTTTTGTAAATATTTTTCTCTTTAACTTTTTTAAAATAGGAAACTTTTTTAAAAAACAGAAACTTTTAAAGAAAATTTTCTATGTCTTTAATTCAAAATCGAAAGTGTGTTAAAAAGTATTGCGTATCATCCACACATTTGATTTTAATGTCTTGAAAATAGAGAAAAATATTAAATTTATTGTTTTTTAAACGGCTGATAATTATGTAAATATCTTAATAGAAATCACTGACATCCTAAAATTGAGAGTTTAAATCAGTTTTTTTAAATAACCCTGATAGGGTAGGTGCACCAGTAATGGGCACTTTGGGAGATAATCTGTTACATGAAGCTTTTAATTAAAAGCCTGCCCGAGCAGTGGCATAGTGCATACCCAGCAAACACACAAAGGTTCTCTGAACGTCTATTAACGTTCAGAAGACGTTTTCTGAACGTTAATAGACGTTCAGAGAACCTGTGTGTGTTTGCTGGGTAGCGCACTGAAGTGGGAGACGGAAGATGCCTGGTTCGAAACCAGGTCGCGTCCGCCGACCTAACCGTGCGGAGTTGTCCGTGATTTCCTCCGAAATTTAGCGTAAATACGGGTTAGGACCCCTTAGAAAAGGAACCACTACGGAGGGCATCCCACCCATAGGCCTAGATCCCTCGTACAGATAATTAGCTTTAATCCCACAACACATTAATTAAAAACTGTTTATGAAATGGTGCTGTTTAGTACTTATTTAGACATTTGTTTTAAATTTTATTCAATTTTTTTCTCATCTCCAGAGGGCTCTAGGACTCAGAAAATCAGATTTTAAAATCAGTGCTAAAAAAAGTCTGATACTCAGTAGCTGGCTTAATCCTGAAATTAAAATTAGTTCATTATCAACCTGTTTCTATTCGAATCATATTTCTTTTTAAAAAGCAATATAAAATGATTGCATGCGGTAATAGTACATAAAATAAGTTAGTTTTTTAAATAGTAAATTTATTAATTTTTTTTAAGATGGGGTGTCAATTACTAGGTAAAAAATGGATTTCACTAGTATTTGGCACGTATGCTACTTATTGGTGTTCCAGTAGAGTTATCAACTGCTCCAGAATCTAATTACCTTCTAATTAACTCCTAATTAAACAGTAATTTCGGGCTTGAATTATGGCTAAAATTTGAAGTAAACTTGTGGGATGATTATCTCACTCATTTCGAAAAAATACTTAAACAATTACTTTATACGAAAACGTGGTTTATTTTATCCCGGAGTATTTGGGAAGTCTAATTCCACTGAAGTTCATGGTAATTAAATCAAATTTCTGGGAAATGCAGTTAATAACTATTCAGAAGGGCATAATTTTTGAACATACACTATGCCCCAAAAAAGTGGTAAAACACTTTAATTCTTTATGTATTAAAATTAAGTGGGCAGTTTAACCTGAAAAAATATTCAGTACAAGGTAGGAAAAAAGACTAGGTTAGTTGAACCAGTAGCATTTTAATATTATGCCTCCAGAAAACTTCGCACAAATTTCAAAATACCTAAAAATGCAAATAAATATTTTTTTAATGGGCGAAATTTTAAAAACTTATATCGATAAATAAAAATTAACTTCAGACCCCCCAAAAAAATTACATAAAAAATGCAATTTTGGCACAGTTTTAAAATTTCTTCAAATTTTTAAAAAGTATGGCATTTATTGTTTAGTCGTTATCATGTTACAAAATTTCATTCTATTCTCTAAAGCCATTTTTGAGGATGCATTTATGTGATTTTCACACAATCCCAAATTTGCCAAAATATTTAACATAACTGAAATAATTCCGGGTATATAATTAACCACTTTTTGTGAACAGTAATTTTTGTGTTAGAAAATAGCGAAACTACTGAGGGGGAGTAGTGATTGCGTTGCATTATTGAATAAAATACATAAAAGTGAACTGTTTACAAAATGTGGTTAATTTAATGCCCGGGATTGTTGCAGCTATGTATTTAAAAAAAAATTTTTCATCGACAGTTTAAATTAATCTATCATCTAACACAATTCAAAATTTCATTCTATTCCATTGCCATTTTTCAGGAATGGAAGAAACATTCACTCAATTTTCACAAAATCTCATGAAATATTTAAAACAATTTTGGCATCTATGGCTTATATTAGCTTGCCACGTAACATAATTTCAAATTTCATAACCATTTTTCGGGAATGAGACAAGCATTTTATAAAATTTCACAAAATCTCAAATTCTATAAAAAATTTTGAAGTACTTTGACGTCTATAGTTTGTTTTATTTCATTCCCTTCAATGGTTAATATGCGATAGACAAAGAAATATTTACACATTTTGAAAAAAATTTCGCAAATTTTCAAAATCTAACACAAAATTTTAAAAACTCCGTCAGCTATAGTTTAAGTTTCACGTTCACCTATTATGTCCCCAAATTTCATTTTATTCTCTTTAGCCGTTCTTACGTGATGTGTGAACAAAAATTTATGCATCTTAAAGAAAAAATTTCGAAAAATCTCAAAATTTACTAATTTTTTTTTTTTTAACTCGCTGCCTGTAGTTTGAGTAATCACCTATAACATCACCAAATTTCATTGATTCGCTTTAGCTGTTATGACGTTTTGAACAAAAATTTAACGAAAAATGAATAAAAAATGTATTGCAGTAGATTTTCTCAAAATGTCTTCAAAGTTTTTAAAAAATTCGACATCATGGTTTAAGTAGAGTGATCACCTATCATGTCACCGAATTTCTTTTCATTTGTTATTACGTCATGCGCCAACAAAACTTTACGCGATTTGAAACAATTTTCACAAAATCTCAAAATCTGATCAAAAGTATTAAAAAATTCACTTTTCTAGTTTTTGTTAAGTGATCACCTATCATGTCAGCAAATTTCATTTCATTTGTTTCAGTCATTTTTCGGCATTAAATCAGCTTGTTCTTCCGCACATTTCTCAGGCGTCAATTACTGGAGCGTGAAGTGTCAATCACTGGAGCAAAAACTTTTTTCTTCGTGTCAATTACTTGTGCCGACACCATTACAACATATAAAATATGGAAAAAATAGAAATTTGCAATATTCTGTAATAAATTATACCCTACATGAATTTTCAAAGTTTATTTAAGTTTTGAAAACGTTATTTTTTCTAGATAGTTTTAGTAATTAGCAATTAGTAGTTAATGCTTATTCTGCTCTTAAAGTGTCAATTACTGGTGCACTTACCACTTAAACAAAGGAAATCAGCTCTCAACGAAACAGTTTAGAAATACAATAATTATTATAAAAGAATAATTGAAAAGGCATAATTTTGTCCTATTATGAATAAAAATTATTTGGACTAATTTCGTCCATCGTTTTTGAGTTTTTTAAAAAGATTGGGCAAAATACCAACTCTGGAATCACCTCAGAGTATGAGCATATTTTGCTAATTTTTTTCCGGAGGGGGGGGGGGTATACGAATATGAAAAAGGTCAATATTTAAATTAGAAAATTGAGCTTTTTTTATAACATAATCTTTTTTCCTATCCTATTTGGACGTTTATTCAATTTATCTTGCCCATTTATCTCTATAATAGATAAAATACTAAAGGGTGACATCTTTTAGTCCAGTTAAATTAGGAAAAATGGGGGGTAAATTTATATAGTTTTGAAATTTGGGGAAAACAATAATTGGGTATTTAGTTGTATGAAACAGAAAAGTTCCCCTCTCTCGGGGTGCCGCGTCCCCTCTTTTACCCCCCTCCCAAAAAGATCACATTTTTAGATTTTCACTTTTATATCAAAAACCGTTCATCTTAGCAAAAAAATGTCAATTACAAAAATTTCCTACAAGATTGTTATTGGTTATTTTTTTCTATATGCAATAGCTTTCGAGATATGTTTTAGAAAAAATCGTAAATTTTTGGAAAGCGCTTCGTTTTATCCCGATTTTTAACCAATTTTATCTTATAGTTCGTCAACCCTCATTTTTAGAGCAATTGTTTTCGAAACAAAAATGTAGAGTATTCAATTGCCTTTAAAGTGAGTTATTTTTTGTAACTTTATCCTTAAATGATCAACAGTTATTGCAATTTGAAGTTTTCAATAAATTTAGCAAATTCGAATGAAAGCTACATTGCGCGTCAAAGTACGACAAAATCTAGGGAAAAAAATTATAAAGTTTTGAAACTTGAGGAAAACATTGATTGGGGATGTAGTTGTATGAAACAGAAAAATTCTCACCTCTCGGGGTGCCGCGTCCCCCTTTACCTCCCCCCCCAAAAGAGGTCCTCTCTTTGGATTTTCCCATTTATCTGAAAAACTGTGCATGTTAGCAAAAAAATGTCAATTGCAAAATAAAAGCTGATAAAATTTCCTACAAGATTGTTATGGATTATTTTTGTCTAGATACAAAAGCTTTCGAGATATAAGTTTTAGTAAAAATCGCAAATTTTTGGAAAACGCTTCTTTAAATCACAATTTTCCACTATACTAACTCTTACCAGTTATACCAGTTATACTAACTCTTCAACCGTCAGTTATATTGAGATTTGTATATATAGTTTTTTTGACATATTAATATAGTTGAAAATTAATTTAAACATGAGTCTGTAAGTTATATGCAATTTAATTGTAGCAGAAATTATTAAGATAACTACGACGAAGTCGTGTAATTTTGCTCTCTGTCTTCTCTAACAATAGGCAGGTGGTGGGTGATGTCGAAGCATTAAAAGACACGTTTTTATCTGTCTATACTTTTAAGCATGTTTTCTTACCTAAATATTACAGACACGAGCTATAGACTCGTTTTTCAAACACACTGAAGCATTCAGAAATGTTTTTTATTACTTCAGAAGTATTTTATTCAGTTCTTGTTGACGAAATTCGAATTCTTTTCTGATTTGCAGATTTGAAGTGTAAATATTCTCACAAGTAAATATTTAAAGTAAATGTTTTCATAGGAGTAGAATTGGAAGGGGGCACAGGAGGGCACATGCCCCCTTTAAATTTGTACCAAAATCCTTTAAAAGAAAATATTTGTTTTGTTTATATATATATATATATATGAAAGAAAGTTCCCCTTTCTTTCGAGAAATCGATATGTACCCTCCCTATACCACCCAGAGATATTTTCAGTCACGCTATGCTTATGAATGTTTTCCAGAAAGCAGATGTCAAAAATTCGACATTTGAATTCGGTGTCAGGGATTCTAATATATTTTAGTTACATTTTAGTTTGTGAAATATTTATAATCTTTTCACGAGATAGTGTGTTTTATAGTAAATATGTTTGAACTTTCACAAAGCTTAACCGTAATTGTCGAGAGTTAGTTATTTCTATTTAGACTTCTACTATACATTTTTTTTGTGTATGGGCTAGTTATTTGCATTATTATTTTAATGAATATTGTAAAGTTTGACTACACTTAGCAGTGTGAATACTTGAAAATAATAAAATTGAGTAAATGAGTAACTAAAAATGGAAATTCAGAATTTTGATTTCTCTAGGTGGAAATTCTTACAGAAATATTTCCGACGGATAACTTATGTCAGAAGTTTTCTAAAAGAAAATTAAAACAGTAAATAAGCCATTTGGTTTAAACCATTTTCTTAATCCCAATTTTTTGTAGTAGTTTTATTTATGATATGATTTACAATTCTGTAACAATTCATTGACATCCCTAAAATAAGTATTTTAATGCTAAATTCAATTGTTTTCATAATAAGTGCATCCTTACATAAATCTATGCTAGGAAAATAATTAAACTACAAAAATTTGTATTACTTGTTCGAGTTTTGCATAAGTTGTAGGGGAAAAAAAAAGTGAAAAATTTTTGTAGAAAATGTGTATTTATATAAGTTTAAAATTAACAAAAAAATATTTATTAAATAACTGCATTCCTTTATCGCATAAAATTGAAATATCCCGGTTTAAACGAAAAAATGGGTTGTTTTAACCCTTTAACGCGCAGTGTTCCCGTTCTGGGAACACCAAACTCTAACGTTTTGACTGTTGCCAGTCACGAAAAATAGATTTAATTTCTATAAAAGTAGTTGCGGGTGACATAGCTCCACGAGAATCCTATACTTTTTAGCTCGTCATTTCCCATAAAAAATTGTCACGATTATTTTTAACAGCACTGACTTCTGCTGAAAAATTTAAGAATGCGAGAAGAACTAGATAGATTGCCCAATGCTGAAAAAAGGGCAGCCGTTGCCATCGCTCGGCTTAACTACCAGCAAGATGGCGGACGATCGAAACGTTCATCGCGTGCCACAGATCTAGAGACCCTTTTTTGACGGCAGCTGGGTGTCCGTCAAAAAACCGTTTTTTTGTTTTTCAGCAGCTTAGTTCTAGCCGATATATAAATTATTTTTAAAATGCGCCAAAAATGATTCAGTCACTCAATAGTAAGATCCTCTCGTCATCAGGTGATAAGTAAAAATTCTATAAAAATGAGGATTAAAAATACTATCTAAAAAGAAGAAATACAGAGAGTGTTGAAATTCCGAAAAGAAAAGTAGTAATCAATACAGATAAAGGGCGGATGATACGGTGTAAATCCAAAGCAGAACCAGAGTACGATGAATAAACTAAATAACAATAATAATGTGAGCAAAATAATTAGTAAATAAAAGAAACGGCAATATAATACAAACAGTTTTATGAGAATATGATTTATACGCGTTCATGTAGCATTTTATAATTTTTATAGAATATTTAAAACAAAATAACTATTTAAAAGAGACAAGAAATTCTCTTGAATTAGTTATCACTTTTCATAAGGCATCCACAAATATTTTTCAACAATAATTTATAAAAATCCGAGATAATGTGATCATTGCTTCGTATTATTGAAGTACTTTCACATTAATTTTGTATTAATGAATTATATTTCAAAAATGCGTAAGAACACTGTTAAAAGGTTTGTTTCATTCCATCTACTAATAAAAAAATAATTCTTTCTAATTTTTATAATCGAGCCTTAAATCGTCTTATCATATCTTAATATTTCTCCGTACTGCCACATTTACCTTTCAAACAGCTTATTTAAATAACGAACCCCCCCCCCCCTCAAAAAACAGATTCTTTTTTTTTTTTTTTTTTTTTTTTTTTTTTTTTTGAGAGCGGCTGACGAGATATACAGGCTACGGTGCTGACAGTTTAGCCACACCCTTTTTAACTCGAAGAGTCATGTGACGAAAGGGGTGAGACTATCTCAGTCCGACATAACTATAGTTAGATGGTCGCACCTTCTAGGTCACATGACTGTTCAAGTGCAAATAGTTGTGGCTAAAAGCCTGAATCTCTCGTCAGTCACTATTTTGAAGTAATGAATCTTGAAAAATCCAGTAAACGAATTTTTAAAAAAGTTATTTAGATAGATTTTTAAAAGTTAAGTCAAAAATTCATATTTAGAGGATACCTTTAAAGAACTGAAATTTGTAGAGGAAAAATAGAGAACTATAAACTTAAAATATAGGTTTAATCAGTTTTCTATGCAACAGCTAATACTTCCTTAATAAATCTCTTGCGTTCAGCTTTTTAGCACTCTACGTGAAGAAAAACAAAGAAATATATCTGTTAGAAAATTAGTAGAATTCATTTCGCAGGAGCGAAATTAGTCTTTTTCGCAATTTGAAATACGTTTTCTTTACTTAATTTAAAAGTCAATAAAGACTGCTCAGGAAAGAAACTTGATTATGAAACTTATTTCCCTGAAATATTCATTGTCTCGGAAGATGGACCGTTAATGTTGAGAGATTAGATTTGCGAAACTGAAAATGGCAAATATATATTGACGAAAAATAATTTTCAAATATTATTTAAAAATATTGCTTGTGGAAATTATTTAAACGATTTCCCTGCAGGCTTTATGTGAGCAGATGTGGGATTCCAGATAAATAAATAATACATTTCCAATAACAGATGACACCTTTAATAAACATTATTTGCCACTATTTGGAAATCAAATGTCGGCATGGGTATACTCTGTCATTAACTAATGGGGAAATAGTGTGTCTGAGCAAATAAACGCACAAAACCGTGCTCTGATTTTCCATGAAAAAAAAAAAAAATCGATGAAGATTTTCTCCCACTTTTATCGATTCAAACCTAAAACTTCAAACAGAGGAACATTCCGATGACAAAATTCGATACAGACAGGGAAGCTTAATGTTTTTTTTTCTCCCAAAATTTTCTTATATTTTGTAAGCATCATATTTTCCATTCTGCTTATCACCACTGGGCGCAAAACGGAAAATTTATACTGCTGTTTTTTTTTTTTTTTTTATAATTATATCCCCCCCCCAAAGATGGGCAAAACCTAGTTTTAAGATAAACATTTCAAAATGGGGTTAGCCCAATCATATTGAAAACCTTTCCGCTTGCTAGGCAGTTCAGGCAAACTTGGATAAAGATAATTATAAATTTCTGTACTACTGAATAGGGGATTGCCAATCTCAGAGGCAAAAAAAAATAAAATTAATATAGAATTTCATGAATCACTTACAACCATGAATCTAATTGATTTAATGAACTACCTTTTTTATCTAATTAAATATTTTAAACTCTGGCTTTGAAAGTATGAAGACCACACCATACTGATTACAATATGTGAAAAAATGAATAATTATACATAATGAAAACAAAGAGGTGAAACAAAATTACTTTTAGTAATGAATTTACTTTCAATGTTGAAAATCCAATAATTTTCTATTTCTCTTGTAAAAATGCGATTATCTCCAAATCACATCAGTATAGCTGTAACATGTATTTGTGTAATACGTGTGTGAGTTTCAACTTTCTATGACAAATACTATTGATTTTAGATAGTCTGTTTCATTGTACCCGAACTTCCCCTATATATTTAACATAAAACTTGAAAAATATCCATTCCATGTTCAAATGAAGCGGACAAAATGCGTGATTCTGAAATTTTAAGGACAAAGGAATGATTTCCGAAAAAATATGACGTCAGCGAGAACTATACTGTTAATTATTTATTATAAATTTAAAATGATTCTTATCACCATAATACAGTAAACCAGAACAATTTCGTGTTCAGGTCAGAAAAATGGTCGACTTGAGTGTAAATCCAAAACCTGCGTGTAGCTGTACTGTCAAAATTAATGTTCTAATTAATTTTAGTGTTAAAATTAATGTAACGAGGTTAACTATTTTCAATGCCGGATTATAACTGTATGAAAGATTCTGTTAGATAGTTATTTACAAACAGTTTCTTGCTTACCTGCTACAGATATGCACGCCGATCCTATTCCCTGGATACTTCTTGCCAGAAACATTAGAACAAATGTCTCCCCATAGGCATATACTAAATGAAAAATAAACAACATATAACATTTTCCCATGCATTTTTTTAATTTTAAATTGATTTACAATTATTTTTTTAAACGAGAAGTTTGTTACTTTTAATCGGCATAGCCAAATGATTTATGCAATAATTTTGGTAACCAAATGAACTGCATAAAACACAATTTATTAAGTTTTATTTGGAAAAAATGAGGAATGTTAAAGTATTTTACATTTCATTCAAAATATTAACCTATGTAATACAACAAAATTTAACTTTAATCAAATTTTTAACGGAAGCAAACAAACTCTTAGAAAAAGGGAATTTTATAAATGTGTGTTTCTTAATTACCAAGAAGAAAGCAATTTTATAAATTCATTTTTGTGCAGAACTTTACAATGCTTAAAGTTTCGTATCGTATTTTATCAGTTTCATCTGAAACTACATATTTTTAGAACATTTTTCTTCATTTTAATGCTATGTTAAATGTATAGACATTTTACTAATAATGTAAAATACGTCTATCACTTAATATTTTTAACTTTGTACTAATGTTAAATTTTAAATTGAAACTTTTTTGGATCACTATAATTTTAAGGAGCCAAGTACTTATAAGAATTGGAAAACAGCTTTTTAAGGCGACCCTGTAAACAAAAAGAAAGTCCAGTGAGAAAAATTTAATCCTGCCTATTTAATGATCTAACTTCCTTTTTTTTTTCATTTACAAAAAACTGCTCATATATGTTAATAAGTTACTCGATTTTGAAGTTTTCAGCACTTATCAATAGGGATCAACCGATACCAGATTTCAACCGATATCCGATACTTTTTTACAAGGGACTGTGTACATATTATAATACAAAATTTAACATATCACAGCTACCAAAGATTTTCCACCACTAATTTTTAGATAGCAATTTATGCTAAAAATAAGGCCAAATGTCTAGTGCAAACTGTTTAGAATTGTGGTGGAAAACTCCCGAAAGTTTCGGGAGAGTTGGCAGTTATGTTATACAGACCACGTTTATCATCACTTGCATTTGAAGAAATTTTTCTATATGTCTAAATGTAAGAGGCAGGAAATTAGGTTCCATATAAAATTGAATTTTCTATGTTGATATGTATACAGCCCCTTGTAAAAAAGTATCGGGTATCGGTTAAAATATGGTATCGGTCGATCCCTACTTATCAATGACTGAGGGGCAGTTTTTTAAGTTTCGAAAGCATAAATTTAGCACAAAATGAAAGAAATACTTTTACGATTCAGGATTGTACAGAAAATTGAGTGAAGATCTGTAACTGACTATAATAACTAGAATGTTCATATCGTAAATTGTTTAGATATGAAAAGACGTCTCGGCAGTTCGTCGGATATCGCTGTTCTTGTTTTCTTCTTCCTTCTAAGTGTTACAAAAAGTTACTTTTACCTGTTTAAGTTTTGCAAATTTTACATTTCTTTGATTTAAAAAGAACTGGTATAAATATCTGGTTGGTAGTCCGGTTAACGGTCTGGAGCTCGGGGTGGTTTTTGCCAGATGTAACGCAAATAGGACCCTTTAAAAAGTCCGCCATCCCAGGCATCCTCCTGTAGGAAGATGCCCCTTGTGCAGGCTTGTACACAACACAAAACACTCTATATCCATATAACTTTGATGTATAATTGATGAGGTAGCAAGCAAATGGTGTTTTGTGACAGCTGGCAAATTTTCGAGAAACCACGAAAAACGTTTTCTGGAGCTGTACTCGGGAGAGGAAATATTCTCTTTCAAAATGGTTTTCAGGAGAAAAAAGTCCTTTTACCATCAACAGTTCTTTTACCAAGAACTCTTTTACCATCAACGAGACGAACAAAATGATGTACAGGGTGATTCTGAACTCTTGTAAAATATTTTTGGGGGTGATGAAAGAGCTAGTGTGTAACACAAATCCACATAGAACTCCTGGTCTACCTTTAACTGTTTTCCCAATATCACGGATAAAATGAAAAAGTTCAAAATCTTAAAAAATTCCTCATTTCTGAAGTTTCTAAACACTCTAGGCTAAAAGTGACCCCATATTTAGAAAGAATAGAAACAATCCCATAAAATGGCATTAATTGTATTACTATATCTAGAATTGGTGGCGAATAACAAGCAATGAAACACTAAAAAAATGCAAGATGAAATATTTGTCAACATTTTTAAACGTTAATTCCTCAAATACTGTTGAATATACAATCCGTAAAATTTACTAAAAATATAGCCCATTCTGGCAGCTTTCGAAAAATGTTACCGCGAACTATATCCGTTGCCTTGTTCAGAAGAAATTTAAATTTTCCTTGGCTACAGATCATTAAATTTCTAGCTTCTTGAAAAAGTAGCTCCGCCCATCCAAATAATGTGCACGCTTGCAGTCAGTTTTCGAAGGTCTGTTGTTGCTGAATTTATTTGTTTTCGGTTTTGACTTCCGAAAAATTTTGCTCGAGAACTTCGAAAACAAAGGTTCTGTGTTGATCTTCGCTGCATATCAGTTGTTTTATCTACCAAGATATTTTTCAAGAGTTCCGAATCACCCTGTATATTACTTTAGTGAACTTATATTTCAATAAAAACCAATTCGATAATTCTACCTACCAGAAATTTAAATAATTTATTTCATATAATATGAAGAATAGCTATTGCGGCTGCGTTATGTGTCCTATTTTGTTGATTTCTCTCACGAAACTCTGACTGTGAGGTCAGGTGGCATTATATCAAAATTAAATTTCATCCGAACACTGAAAAAGATATGGTTCATTGTCAGCTTTCTCGATAGCTGTTAGAATGGGCCGGCTTTTAGTAAATTTCACTGATTGTATCTTGAACGGTATTTGAAGAATTAACGTTTAAATATGTTGGTAAATATTTCATTTTGCATTTTTTCAGTGTTTCATTGCTTGTAACTCGCCACCAAATCTAGATGTTGTAATACAATTAAGGCCATTTTATAGGATTTTTTCTACTGTTTCTAAACATGGGGTTACTTTTTCTCTATCATGTGCATAAACATCAGAAATGAAGAGCGTACTATATTTACCATTTGAGTTACCATATTTTTTTCGTGTTCGGATTAAATTTAATTTTGATATAGTGCCACCTGACCTCACAGTCAGAGTTTTCGTGAGAGAAATTGATAATTTACATTTATAACGCGTCCGCAATAGCAATTCTTCATATTATATAAACTAAATTATTTAAATTTCTGGTACATAGAATTTTGACCTTTTCGTTTTATCCGTGATAGTTGGAAAACTGTTGAAAATAGACCAGGGTTCTGTGTTAATTTGTTCTCCACGTGAGCTGTTCTATCACACCCTAAAATATTGTAACAGGAGTTCAGAATCACCCTGTATATCAAACTCTCTTACGAAAAAAATGTGAGAAAATCCCTTTTGCTAGCTAGCTACAGAATTATGTATTTTAATAAAATTAGGCTTTACTCCGTGAACTAATATGCGCTAACTCTTAAACTAACCAACAGATTAGAAAATTGTATATTAGTTACAAGTTCTTTTAATGTCACCCTTAATTAAGCGGTAGTGCGGATTAAACGTAGGGTAGAGTCGAGAGGAGTGTTAAGCAAAACGATTGGGACTTTTGCCCAACACTGAAACGCACGATAGAAATATGAATACCGTATTTACTCGTGTATAACGCGCACTTTTTTTTCAAAAATTTAAGGCAAAAACTCAGGGTGCGCGTTATACTCGGAATAATTTTTCACTACTGCATATAATCACACGATATAGGTTTGAATCAAGAAAAGTACTCAAAGAATAAAATAAAACTTGAAAAATCTTACTTAATCGAAGTCATTTTTTGCTACATGTATTTTTCTCTCCTAACACTTCTTTCATACAACAGTGCTAGAAACATTACATTTATTAATATAATTAGCAATCCTCATTGGCGCTATTGCTGCTTGCGTCACAGTCCTCGTCATCACTGGCACAGTCAATGTCCTCGTATATCATATCGTCTTCATTTCCATCCATCCGATTGGAAATTCCAGTCACTTTGAAGCTCATTCTTATCATATCGGCTGAGATGGAATTCCAAGCTTCACATATCCATTCACATACGGTTGCGAGCGAAGCACTCTTCATTCTCCCTCTTGGAGTGATTTTGTGATCTGTTGTTGTCATCCACCGATTGTAGGCATGCCGAAATGCATAGCTGCCAACACTTCCGGTTTTCCCGGAATATTTTTCACCACTATATTCAAACAGTTTTATTTTACAATAAAATTTTGGACTTATTTTAAGCTTAAATTCGTAAGTAAAAATTAGTGGTGGAAAATCTTCCAGAAAAACCGGAAGAGTTGGCAGCTATGCGAAATGTAACCTTAAATGGTCGGTTGATGACAACATATAAGGGCTGCAGCACTTTCGTCATCCCACCAGGTATCATGACTAAATCACTTGAGCGACGAATTTGCGCTTTTACTTCACAGGTCGTGTGTCCACAGAAGCTGGCCAGGATCAGCTGACCAGGAACCGCAATAGCTATTCTTCATATTATATGAAATAAATTATTTAAATTTCTGGTAGGTAGAATTATCAAATTGGCTTTTATTGAAATATAAGTTAGCTGACCTAAAGCAACGGCCCGACGTTTCCACATAATTTTAATCCAGTCTTTCATGAGCTCCTCCGTCATCCACCCCTTTCCTGGACTCTTACAATTATCCCGACTGGAAAAGATTCCTTAGGGATAGTGTTTCTTTTAAAAATCACGTACGGTGTCAGCTTGCAGCTGTCAGCCGTAATGGCCAGCATAACGGTGCATCGTTGCTTGTCTGCTCCTGTTGTGCGCACTAGAACGCTTCTGTCTTTAACAGGATGAACAGTTGTGGCCTCTGGCATGTCAAACCACAATGGAATCTGATCTGCATTGCCAATTTGTGACATCTGATCCATTTGTGACACCCAGAATCATTCTTCTTTATCTTTTTCTTTGAGCTAACTGATTTGGAGAGCTGGACTAATAATTTTGAATGGAGTGCTTAGGTTAAGAATCTACAAAGTCTTTTGGATGTCAAATTTATGGTGCGCGTTATATACGAGATAACAAAATTTCTCGATTTTTTCTTGTTAAGTATAGGGTGCGCGTTTTACACGCGTAAATACGGTAGGTTAGTTAGTCAACGAATAATTATCACTGTTCTTCTTCATCTATTCATCGTGTGTTTAAAGAAAGCATGTAACCGCAGGGCACAGCTATCATAACATATAAACTGATAGTCGGACAGTGACATTTCTCTGTAAAGAAATACATTATCTACGTGGCTAACGAGATATACAGGCTGCGGTGCTGACATTTTGGTCACACCCTTTTGCACTCGAAGAGTCATGTGACCTAGGGGGTTTGACCGTCTTATTTTGATTATCTCGGACCAAGATGAGCACAACCCTTTGGTTACATGACGCTTTGCGTGCAAAGCGGTGTGTCCGAAATGTCAGCACCGTAGCCTGAATATATCTCGTCAGCCACGGATTATCTAATGCTCATTTCTTGTTTAGATAATCAGAAAATTTAAGTTTTTTATCTTTTACAAATGATTTTTAATCATCACCTCAGCAAATTAATGCAAAAGTAAATTGCTTTTCATAAAACACATATATACGTGAATAAAACAGTGCGTGCTGTTTTATTTCTAGGTACGTGTATTTTAACAATTTTTCGTTTTTCTTTTTTTAGAACCGTTCTCTTCAAAGTCTAGCGAGTTCTTGATGCTGTTTGCAGCAAGGCTGCTGTGAAAAAAATTGTGTTTTTCACATCGACTTATCTCGGTGAGTATTCATTCTCAACTTATACATATATAGAAAGCAGATGCAGGAACAACTCTCTCAGTGAATTGATTTGACAGCAAAATAAACTAGTTTTCTCTTTAATCCTTTCAGACACTGCACTCACAATTGAGGCCACAAAAATTACCAATACTATCCTACAGAATGGATGCCCCAATCTGTGCACATAAAGAAAAACCAGTTTTTTTTTCGAACATTTCATAATCAGGGTTTTTTTATTGCAGATTTAATCTCTATTATCAAATGAAAAAATATTGAATTCAGACAGACATATTTAATTAGGTCTGAAAGGGTTAAAAACATGGCTGACGGATATACAGGCTACGGTGCTGATATTTTGCCCACACCCGTTTGCCCCTGAAAAGTCATGTGACTATCTAAGTCCAAGAAAACAGTTTTAAAAAGGTTACATCCCTAAGGTCACATGACTCTTCGAGTGCAAGAGTGTGACCAAAATGTGAGCACAATAGCCTATATATCTCGTCTGCCATGGTTGACAAAGAGGAATTAATGAAAAATTCATCCAAAACATTCATAGTAGTAAAGGCAAATGGTCATGGAATTGTAATGCTTTACATATTCTTTTATTTGGTATTCAAGCTTCTGTAAGGGTATTTGTAGGGATAATTTTCTCTCACTCTATTTCTCGACCAGAATGCCACCACGAAATTAAGAATGAAAACTCACTTTTATAGTGGTTTTATAAAAGAGGGCTATTATTTGTTTTAAAATCCATAGCCAGTTCGAAAATTAATAGCCAGTCAAAACATTTTAAAGCTTTATTGCACCTTAAGATTATATAAATATGAAAATTTAATAACCACAGTCCAAAGAAAGAGTATACTTGTTGATAATCTTCATTAATATACAGTTGAGCCTGTCTAATGTGGCCACCCTCATGAGGAGAACAACACTGGTCACCTTATAAAGGTGATCACTAGGGTGACGCGAAAACATCGAAATTTATGCAGTCGAAATGTAATAGCGAGTGAAAGTGTCCATTGGTAAAAACAAATAAATTTGCAAGATATTAAACTATTCGATTAATATTTTTGCCGCCGCAAGGGGGTTAAAAAATTCGTAAAAAGTATGTTTTTTTACAAAAAAATATATAAATTATCCAAACATAGTAAGGCATTTTCTAATAGAACAAAGCGGCTCGAGTAGTATGTTACTAATGCACCCATTAGTAACATACTAATGCACCCATTAGTAACATACTAATGCACCCATTAAATTTCATTATGGTAAAATCATATCTTTTTCTGCTGCAAAGGAAGCAAAAATTTAAAAAAAATGGACAAAATTTCAATTATCTTTTTTTCCATACATTTTCACAATGTTCATAGTACAATTTCTAGAATTAAATGAACTTAAATGAAGATTTTACTAGCTTAGACAAAGATTTGAATCAAAGCGGGTCGAATAAACTTGAAATGAAATAGAAATAGTAAATGTGATATTATAACTCGGTTTTGAACGAAGCCGTTATTCCTCGAGAGGTTAAAGTTGATCTTAGGTAACCTTCTCTGCGTTCTGATCCACAAACTTCAGGAGCTACTTCGTTAACTTATTTGACCCATCTTTCGACAGACTGCATGGAAACTTAAACAGCCGAAATCTTAACAGAGCGTTCCATACTCTCCCATGTTGCGAGATCGCCAATAGAAAGAGAATCCGTTATCGTAGGCTCCGTAAGTTCACATTCTTGCCAATCGATTAAGTTCATATCATTTTCAGCATCAAAGAATATGTCTGAAATGATAAACTGTCGAACAGTATTATTCGTGTTCACAGAACTTCTTGATCTGGAAATTCTCTTTATGGATAGCGACCGGAAGTTCTGTTTTTCATTGGCCGAAATTCTAATAAGAATATTTTCAGGATTTTCAAAATAGGCGTTTCGTGAAATTGCAAAATCTATTATGTTCCGTTGATGTTCTGGCAAGTAACTGGAATTCTTGACTACAGTCCACATATTTCTAAAATAATGGAAACATCATGGATTCATTTTCCTTGTGAACCAACCGATGCAGTACACTTTCATTATGAATTCAGCTAGAATGACAAGTTCAGAAGAAAGTTCCAATGTAGATTCCAATGTTCCAATGCAGTTCTCAAATTCGACTAGCACTAGTGATTCATCTTTCTTGGGACATTGGTCCGGGGTTTTGCAACACCCTATAGATATAGAAAGCCTTACAACTAAAGCTTTGACGTCATCACCGTTTTACTTTCACAAAGTATATCTATTTTAAATTTGTGGCTAATTTTCACACTCATAAAACTTTTTAATGATTTAAGATAAAAATATTAATTTTACAACAAATGACAATTTTTGACGATCACATATTCATAGATGCCAAGTATTACGTAATATAATTAACCACTTTCTGTAAACAGTAAATTTTTTGATTATTTTTCCAGAACGGTAATCAGGCCAGGCTTATAACTCAACAATTTTGCGATATTTTAAACAGAAAATTACCGTTCACAAAAACTGGTTAATTATATTCCGTAATACTTGGCACCTATGCATATCACAGAAGTAGATCAAAATGGATTATTTTGCATCAGAAAGGTATTTTAATTTTTAACTTTACTAAGTTATTTTCTAATATTTGCAGCACCCACCAAAAATTTGAAGTAGATTTCCTTTTTGAAGATACAACTATGATGACGTTATTTAAGATCTAGTAATGACGTCAAAGCTTGAGTTGTTAGGCCTTCTACATCTAGAAGGTGTTGGGTTTTGTCGAGAAGTTTCAATGGTACACGCACCTGTTGAAACAGCTTGCATAATCTCAAAGAGACAATGCTGTTCAGTTGACAAAATTCTGTATCAACAGCTGGAAGAATTTCCAAAGCAAGAAGTTCTGTGAACAAGAATAACCCTGTTCGGCAGTTTGCCATTCCAGAAATAAACTTTGATGAGGAAAATTATATGGACATAATCGAATGACAAGAATGTGAAATTACGGAGTCTAACGATAACGGTTTCTATTTCTATTGACGATCTCACAACATTGGTGAGTATGGAAATCTCTGTTAAAGATTTCGACTATTGTAAGTTTTCATGTCACGGTCAGTCTATCGAAAGATGCATCAAACTAGTTACCGAAGCAGCTTCTTAAGTTTGTAGCGGAGCTAGAGGGGAAGGGGTAAGACCAGAGCGAGAGGGTTGATTAAGATAAACTTAGCCTATCGAGGAATAATGGCTTCATTTGAAACCAAGTCGTAATACAAAATTCATAAAGATTAAATATTTCTACTTCATTTCAAGTTTGTTTGACCCGCTTTGATTCAGAACCTTTGCTTTCCAATTAGTAAAGTCTTTCCTTAATTTATTTTATCTTTTTGAGATTTGTGGTTCATGAAATTCTATCTCTTGCAATAATAAAGCACGTGAACATGATTTTTATGTTGTGTGTGATTATGGCAACGCTACACTAGGGCGATCTGCCAAGGAGGGGGGGGGTGCCTTGGTAGGGGGCCTTTCTAAGGGGTTCTAACGCGTATTCACGTTACATCTGGAGAAAACCTACCAAAACTCCAGACCGTTAGATTGACAGCCGCGCGATGGGACCCGAATCCGGAACCTTCACACTTCGGCCATCTACCATTTTCAGTGGCATAACCACTGTGCCATGGTGAGGCGCACGGTAACAAGAAGAATGCCTTTTTAATTCCCAGTCTAATACAACTAATGAACATTTACACTTATATTAGATATAATATACAGTTATTTAATTCTAAACATTGCACTATAAAGGTCGTAAAAATTTACAAAAAACAAAAAACAAAAACCGAAAATTGAAATTATGTCTTTTTATTCGTAATTTTGCCTTCCTTGCAGTTGAAAAAGATATTAGTTTTCCATAAGGAAATTTAACTGGGGCTTACTAAGATACTACTCGAGCTGTTATGTTCTATTACAAAATGCATTACTATGTTTGGATAATTTAAACTCCTTTTTGTAAAAAATGATGCATCATTGCATAGGATTCCTTAGAATCAAATGAAACTTAAATAACCAATCATTTGTATTAGTACAAATAAGTGATTAAATTTTCAAAGCCATATATATATATTTATATATATTAAGTGTCCGAAATCAGTATTCGGTGTGGCCAGTCATGCACTGCAATAAATGCTGCTATACGACGTGTCATAGAGTCAAACATATTTTGAATGTATGCTTGGGGAAGAACATTCCATAATCCTTATAGGCGTACCCATACTTCATTTGTTGAAGATGTAGGACAAGGACCACGAGCGAGACGTCGACCAACCAATGAAATCCCACACATGTTCAATAGGTGACATATCCGGCGAATAAGCAGGCCACGAAAGAAGCTGTATATTTTCTGTTGAAAAGAACTCTTGGACATTCCTTGCCACATGTGGGCGGGCATTATCCTACTGAAAGATAGCTCCAGGAATGCCTTGAAGGAAAGGAACGATTTCGGGCTCCAGAACTTCTCTGATGTACCTGTCGCTGTTCAGGTTATTCTCCGATTCGTATCAACCAAGATTGTCCATGATACGCAATCGCACCCCATTTCTTAACTCCGAATGTTCGTCCACTATGACGCTCGATAATGTACTCTGGAAGGTAGCGTTCACCAGCTTAGCGTCTAACAGGAATGCCGAAATCATGGAGCCACAAATTAAAGCAGGATTCGTCAGAAAACACCACTTGCTGCCAATCTGCAGGCCAGTCTCTTTGTTCATGAGCCCATTGCAGGCGCAAGCGTCGGTGGTTTCGCGTGAAGGGGACCTTGTATGAAAGAGTTCGTACACGCAGTCCACGGCGCAGTGGCGGCCCGTGGTCAAAAATGCTAGTGCAGCCGGAAGCATATGAGCCCCCCCCCTTTCCTCCCGACAGGATTGGAAAATCTTTGTTACTGAATTCGAAAGCTGGCGGATTAAGCCCTCACCGAGGAAAAAAAAAGGAAATTACATAAAAAATGTCAGAGATCCTATTTTACTTCCATAAAATGGACATAAATTTCAACCAGCCGCTCTTATCCTCAAAATTGCATTAATCCGTGTCTGATTCGAAGTTTCCTTAGAATTTTCTTTTGTAACGATAACTTGAGAAAAAAAGAAAAAAAAAGAAAAGTTACTTATCTTTTTATAAGTCAAATTTATCCTCCTTTCTTTTAAACATGCGAATCGGTCAGTGATGTCCCCATAAAAAGGCGATGTTTTAATTCAGATATCAATAATTTTAAAAGCTCTTTAAAATTTCCCATGTTTAAAGAATTTTCTCGCTCGCCATGTCCTCTAAATGCCAGTTCTTACTTACTTAAAAACAATACTGCTTTGATGGGTAATTGTCCATTCATAAGCGTCTATTCAGGCTTACCTTCTTGATAAATTCAGCAATATAAAGTCGAGAGTTTTCCAATAATATATTCTCCTTACCCCCTCCCTCACTTCTCGTTCGAGCGAATCAGTTAGTCGAGTTCTCAAGTTCAGCCGCCGTTAGAAAATCTTCCATCGGCTGTATCAGCTGCATACTCCCTATGCCGGAGAGGCTGCTGACGTAGTCGTTCTCATGGCAACGGTGCTGCCAATTTTCTTTTCAGCGCTCTGGGCTGAACCAAAGATTTTCCCAATTGAACTGCGGGAAGATTAAAGTGCTTTTTTCCTGAATACGTTTTTTTTTTTTTTTTTTGGTTTTTTCGGAGATTTTTTTTAATTTACCGTAGGAATTCCACAATTCTAATCTGAATTTAGGAAAATTAGTAGAATAAATTATTTTAAAGTATGTGCTGATAATTTCAAGTGCAGCCCGGCTGTACTTGCTGTATCCCACGAGCCGCCACTGCCACGGCGCAGCAGACGTCGACGAATCATGAAGCAGACAGTAATTCACCTGTAGCAGTAGACCAATGTGCTGCCAACTGACTAGATGAAGCTGTTCGTTCCATCAGTGCCATGAGGACCAAGTGTCTATCGCACATTGGCGGGATTTTCTGGCGTCCACTCCCGTATTTTCGAGTTGTCCGGGTCTCGTCTGTCTACTGCTTCCAAACTCATATCATTATGATGCTGTTACGCTGCACACGAGCTGATATTGTGCGATAGGAAAATCCTCCTTTACGAAGGCCGATAATTCTTCCCCTTTCAAAGGCCGTAAGTTGTTCAAATTTCGCTCTCTGCCGTCGACGAGAGATTGTTACGTCACACGTTTGCCACAAACAGATAAACACAGACTATTTTAAACATACCGCTACAGCCTTTGTTTATACGGTTTCAAGAGCAGTACAGAGGGCTGTGCTCAGCCCACGCATGCGTGTAGTGGTTTTGAAATTATAATCATTTGCTCTAAACAGAATAATTTTCCTTTTCCGAAACTTTTCAGCTCAATCGCATTATTCTTTCATGCTGTTGCATTTTTTGCAAACAGGAGTGTATATATTTTTTGTAAAAATCATGTTTTTTACGATTTTTTGGAACTTCAACACCCTTGCATCGGGAAAAAATATGAACCGATTAGTTTAATATTTTGCAGATTCATTTGTTATTACCAATTAATTGCAACTTTCCCGCGCTATTACATTTCGGTTATATAGATTTCGATTTCTGGCTCCACCCTAGTGGTCACCTTACAAAGTTCATAAAATGTGTTGGTTGTTAAGTAAAATTGTACAAAAGCGATCACAATAGACATGTGATCTCTTTACCAAGATGATCACTTTAGCAGGTTCCACTCTATATCTTTATTAATATATTTTTATTTAAAGAATCATAAATTAAAACAAGATCAAGCTGAGTTTGCATAATGCTCACCTGTCACCTGTAATTGTTCTGTTGCTAATTTTACATTATCTAATTATACTGCTACTTAGTTTTTTCAATAAAATGAAAAACTCAAATACTTGACTGTAAATTTCAACAAAAAAATGATACAAGATTTCAATTAATTTTTTTTCTGTTTTCAATACCTTTACTGTTTGCTTGTTCAGTAAATTTTCTAAATATTATTTTCAAAATTTTATGACATTTTTTCCTAAATATCTTTAAAAAGTTAGTTTTAAAGAGCTTAATTTTAAAACATATCAAATACCACTTACAATTGGTACCAAATAAAACTAACTCTCACTGTGTTTTTTTCCTGCTGCTGCATTAAATTAACAGTTTAGATTAGAAGCATCATAACAGAATAAAATTAGCCCCAACATAAAAAAAGGACTTATATAATTTTATTTGAAAAATAAGTGATTAAGAAAATAAGTACATGATTATTCAGTAATGCTTAAAAATTACTAAAATAAAATTTATTAAAAAACCCATTCTACCGAGCAAAAAAAAAACTTTCACCGTGCTTTTTCTTGCTACTGCATTAAAATAACAGAGAATAATATTAACCTTAACATCAGTAAAAGAACTTAAATAATTTTATTTAAAAAATAAATAATGAAGCAAATAAGTACATTATTATTCAGTAATGCTTTAAAAATTACTAAAATAAAATGTTATTAAAAAATCCATTCTACGGAACCAAAACCCGGACCTTTTAACCAAGAAACTTTCTTCTGCGGTGAAAATGGGGATTAAAAATGAAAACACTGATAAAAAGTTTTAAATATTTTTCGTATTAAGAAAATTATCAAACGCATAAAGAGAAAGAACAGGTATTAAAGTATTTAATTTAAATACTTACGCAGGCAAGATACAATTAGTACAAGAGTTCCGATAAACAAAGGTGTATGGCACCCCATCCTGAAAAGAAGGGAGAATCTAAGCGTTAAAGAAATTTTAAGTAATAATTGTGATAAATTAAGTGCAGTTGAAGGCAGGAGTACAAGAGTAATTGTCAATTTTCTTGTTATTATTTCGCAAATAATAAGCAAATAGTAGTCATAAACACAATCAATTTTATTTTTGACAATTATAAAGTAATATAGTGCTGCAGTGTACTTTGTGAGTTCTATTTGAGGAGAGAAGGGTATTATGGAATACCATTTACATTTCCGAAAATAACTTAACTAGTTTTTTAATAAAAATCCCAAAATTATCATGAGTACATACTCTAATTACAAAATGAACTGTCTCATTTTGAAACAGATATCTTTTTCTGTGCTCCGTCAAGGTAAGCCCACAGAGAGCAGCTGAGGCATTGAATCAAAATTTCCCTTCGTTGATCTTCGGAGAATTTCCCATTACAGAAGATACATTCAGCATCTTTGTTTCCCGGTTCTTTAGTGAATGGCATGAAATCTATTACAGTTGATACACTTACGTCGATTACTATGAAATACATAGAACCTCATAATATTTGACATGCCACTCTGGAAAATTAACCATTAAACGGGTGGACAAAAGCTAAATTACGACCACAGTATAACACACTACAATTCTTTTCGAGCACATTATGCTTAAAATTAATGTTCAAGGGATTTTTCCCACACACAGACGGCTCTACAATGTAGACTGTAACTAAGCCAGCAATCCAATTGAGCACACATATCAGTGATTTGTACGAATGCAAAACGTTAGGATAAAAGATTTGTGCATAACTTGCATCTTTCTTCTTGTAATACCTAGCTTTCCGAAAAGTACTTGAATATCTGTGCATTAGGGTGGATCGATTTTTTTAATCTTTGTTTCCTGGGGTCTCAAAAGCTGTATATTGATATAAATAAGAGGTGTGTAAAATTTGAATGTTCAACGACAATGCCTTGGGATTACGCTTCGAGCTTGAAATCTAGAAATTTTTGAAAAATATGACTTCTTTCGAAAATTGACCAAAAGAATTCTTTCCCAAATTATTAAAATCCCGAGTTTTAAATACTCCACATCTATCGGATGATGGTTTCATACAACCAAGATTATTACTCTTGACATAAAATGCCACGGTTTTGAATTGAATTCGGACTTTACATAACTCATTAAAACACGTTGCTCCAACAATTTGGTGGTTGGGCTGCCACGGGTAGGACCAACACCTCCTAGATATAGAAAGCCTTACCACAGCTACGTCACCGAGCTTTGACGTCATCATTTGGCCTACATTTAAAAGTTTGATTGTGATTAAATAAATTAAAAATTTCTGGTAAATACTACAGATATTAGAAAATATCTCATATTAAACATTAAAATTAAAATATCTTTCTGATACAAAATTATTCAGTATGATCTATTTCCTTATCACATTATCTAATTAGTTATGGTTAAAAATTGCCATTTGTCGTAAAATTATATATTTTATCTCAAGTTATTAAAATATTGCGAATTATGGGTAAATTCACCAGAAGTTTTTTATTTATTTATTTTATCACAATCAAACTTTTAAATGTAGGCCAAATGATGACGTCAAAGCTCGGTGACGTAGCTGTGGTAAGGCTTTCTATATCTAGGAGGTATTGGTAGGACTCGGATCGCAGAAAAATCAACGAGGTAGGTCCTGGGTAGTGTGCAGTTACAATTGTGGTTGTACTATGAAAGAGCTGCAAACGTTACAGATTATTAATGGGATTAACGGGACTAATTTAACTTTTGCTTTGTACACCATTTTTTCAAAAAACGCATAAATTACAGATATTTATAGATTTCAAGCTCTATGTGCAACCCCTAGAAATTGTAGAAGACCCTAAAGATTTTGCACTCATCTCATTTGTAACAATTTACAACTTCTAAAACCTCGGCAGACTAATACTTCAGGAAAGATTTTTTGGTCGATTTTTTAAAAAAGTTATATTTTTCAAAAAAATTTCTCGAATTCAAGCTCGATGCGCAACCCCAAGATGTTGTCGTAGCCCATTCAAATTAATGCGTTATTTTTATATCAATATACAACTTTTGAAACCTCAGAAGATAAAGATTTCGAAAAAAAAAAAAAATTCCGATCCACATTATTGTACATGCATTCAAAAAAGAACCAAAGGTATTATTAGCTACCTATCATTAAACTAATTAACTGAAATGCAAAGCTAAAATGACAAAGCTCTTCACTCACCTGTTTGTTAGTGGACCTATCATCGGATTAACAGCCAGTTGCACAATAGCTTTTGATGCAAAAAGTAATCCAACTTTTCCATTTTCATTGATTATGTTTTGTGGTATTAAGTATCGCTCTGAAATTTCGACAATCGAACGATTCTGAGTATATTGGCAGTTTGGATGGATTTCTTGATTAGAACAATTTAAGGAATCGACGATGACATTGGTTAAGACAGTAGAAAGCTTTGGTTTCAGGCTGTCATTTTCAATGCGGTACAGTAAATCTGGCACTATAGGAACTAGAAGAATATATTTTTCAGTATCAAAAAGTACAGTTATCAGATTATAGAAACTAAAATTTATTATTAATTAACTCTACTTTAGAATGTTAAGCAATTTAGTATTATACTGTTCACACGAGTCTCCATCTACGTTTATCGATTTACTTTTTAAAATTTATTTGTGGCACCATATGTAGGGCCTTAGTACTTTTAAATATGACCAGTACCTAATAAACCGTTATACGTAGGCTTGCCAGACGTCCCGGTTTGCAGACAAAATCCCGGTGTCCCGGCCGGTTTACTTCACGTCCCGGTAAAGATTAAATTTGATTTAGATGACCAAAAAAGTCTAAAACTAATTAACTGTGAAGGATTTTTAAGGATAATTACTTTGTCATTTGTTTCACTATACTGTATAAAAAGTGAGAACTATCGAAGAGTGGTGGTGGGCTAATAAGTATTGTTCAAATTTTTATCCCTCATTCAAAGTGTTTCTTTTTACTTAAGCAATTTATAAATATTAACATGTAAGAAATAAAACGTTTAAATTTATATGCTTGTATCATTTATTAATACCCCTGGTTCAGGCCCTTAACCACTAACCATTTATTCATAGCATTGAGAATAAACTATCCTCTAAAATACTCCAAAAACCTGCCAAAAGTGTGTACCCTTGAGGGGAAAATGTAAATGTAGTGTTACGGCCAGGAATCTGGACCGAGGGGAGGAGATTTCCCTCCGTGGTGGACTTTCTAAGATATCCTAACCCGTATTTACACGAAGTTTCGTATAAAACCACGGGAAACTCCGAACGGTTAGGTTGGCGGACTCGACCTGGTTTTGAACCAGGTATCTTCCGTCTCCCATTTGAGAGCGCAAACGCGTTCAGCCACAGGTTGGGCAAATGTACAGATGAATACCCGTGACACTGGGGGCATTCGGGTGTCCCGGTTGAATATTTCAGAAATCTGGCAAGCCTAGTTATACGTAGATATATCCCTGCTTCCATTTCAAAAATGCAAGAAATAAAGTAAAAATGTAGTACTTTAGCTTCTGTTTGACGCAAAATAATATTACTCATAGTTTTTTTTTCAGTGGCTTACAAGTTATATTTAATTACATTTGTTCTAGATGAGTATGTTCAGTAGTCGATTGTAATGTTACGTATGTCACAGTAAAGTACAAAAGTATTTCAACACTATCACTGCGAAAAGCAGAACACAATTCATATAAAACCTGTACAAACGTTTCCTCTCTATACACAGAGTTGTAGCATTTACTACTATATTCCGCAGTCACTTACTATTGTCTAAATGCATGTGGTTTTATAGGTGTCCATCAAAAAAAAATGTAAGGCGCAAATCTGGCAGATAAGGAGGCCTGACCTTATCGTTTTTTCTAACAGTCCAATCAGGGTGCGAATTGAATATTTTCTCCAGGGGGAGACATGTGAAAGAAAATATTCTTCAGGGGGAAGGGGGGGGGGAGGAACGTTTGCAATATTTGAAAAAAAAAGAAAGGAAAAAGGAGAGAAAGTGTAAATGCCTCACTCACACGATATATTAGGTATTACGTGACAAATGCAGTTGCCAACACATCTGGGAACCAGCTTAAATTCAAACAAAAGTCATAGATAGTTTATTCCATAGAATCATAGATGCACAAGCTGCATACAATGCACCTGTATAAACTTCCCTCATCGACCTTGAAGTGAGAATAGACTGAGCAAGGGGGCGGAACCCGTGTTCGAACATGTCGGCCGAGTAATCCACAAACAGCTGATCTTTGTTGTTGCTTCGGAGATCGCGCGCGTTGCATTGCGGACCTCAGCGCGTTGATATACAGTTGTGTTTTCTCTAGAAACCACTCAAAGCATCGACAGTGAGCATTTTAAAATTATAATTCTTACTTCCCTTTAATATACAACCTCTTAGAATGGAATATTAATATTTAATTCATTGCGATTGTGTCTTTCTTTAATAATAAATGATTAACTTTCGCTATTGTAATCACTTCAATACAAATCACTTCAACAAATATATTTACTCTTAAATTCTCTAATCACTTCAATACAAATCACTTCAACAAATTCAACAAATATATTTACTCTTACATACTCTAATTTGGCACTCAAAATACATATTTTTAAAAATAATTACAATTCATCACAAAATTAAAAACAGTAGGTTAATAGCTGAATAAAAAATAACATGATTCAGTGAAGTGAAAAATGTAGATTCATGTTTATTAAGAATTTAAAAATATTTGTTGAATATCAAATAGGTTACTATGTAAACTTTTGTTTAATTAAGGAGCTGAATAATAGAAAATGCCAAGAAAATCTAGGAATTTTATAGGTTTTATTCAATTTAGAATTACACATCTTCATTTTAAAACTAAAAGATTTATTTTAGAAAAATTAAGTAAAATTTAAGAAATAAAACAACGAAAAAAAGGTAAATTATGACTAGAATAATGAGGATCAGATGGGTAATTTAGAAATTTAAATAATTTTGTTTTTTATTGAAATTATTGAATGAAGATGGGGTCTATATTCACCACTATATTACAAATATAAACACCCTTATTAAATACAAAATTACTGGGAAGAAAGGCATTTTTAAACCAACTCATTGAAAATAATAAGGCCTGTTAAAATTAAAAAATTGCAACTACTGATTTTTAAATAAAATTAATTTCGAGAATGTTTTCCTAATATTTGAACGATTATTATTTAAATTATATGAAGAAGTTGCATGGTACATTCTTATTTGTAAATATTTGTTAATTATACATTTTACGAAAATTACAAAATGATTATCTTCAGCTTCATGGTCAAGCATATGGCTTTCGAGGCATTTAAATAAATTATTCACATTAATTTTCTTCAAAACTTCCTGTATCATGTAATGAATAACATATTTTTTCCCAACACCAAATGATTTTTCAGTCTGGTGAAAAACAGTTTCAGTATGCTCATATAACATTACAACATCATTTGCTGGCACAATGAACCAAAGGCGTAGCCAAGGGGGGGGGGTTAGGGGGGTCATAACCCCCCCCCCCATGAGGAATTTTTTGCCATACAAAATGTATATTCTTCACTACATTATCACACACGTATACATATATGAGTTGCAGTAGTCATAACCCCCCCCCCATGAAAAATTTCTGGCTACGCCCCTGCAATGAACCCAGCATCTTATAGGCTATCAGCCCGGTTTTCTCTTCGTTAGACAATATTGCAGAAACGCAAAGTTCACATGTTAAAGTTTTTAACAATTTTCCCACAACAAAACTCGCTAAATATTGTACATCTTGGATGAATCTATTGATTCCAACAGCTGGTGGTTGATCCTCTAGTTGAGAGTTATCCTCCTCCGCTTCTGATTCATCGGAAGTTTTCACTTAAATGAATAGAGTGAAACATTAAATAAGGTGTAATTTAACGTCTAAAGTCACAGTTACGTGAAAAGAGAGTATCCTTCGCCGGCTTTAGCATTACCATTATATGCTACACAAGTTTTCACCATGTCATTCCTTTGAGCGCGAAGGCGAATGTGCCCACAGGCACGTGACCAACTGCCTGGAGATGTTCGAGCCAAAAACTGGTTTCCCGCTCCCAAGCGTGCTCCGTCTATTTCACTTCAAGGTCGATGACTTCCCTAGAGGAGGAGAGGTAAGAAAACAGACGAAATCTTGAAGCAGCCGCCGTAGAGTATAGTAACAAACGATAACATACTACCTTCATTTTGAATTCTTCACTTCAATCTCAGGGTGATCTGCAGTCTTCTAAGGTAGTCCGATTGTTTCTTTTTACTGGGCCCAAGTGAACTACACTCTTAAGATTACGGAGCAAAGAATAAAAGTATAAAGCGGCGCCATTTACTTCCATAGCGACTTCAAACTAAATCTTGCCCTTGGATGTGTACAGTGTACGCTCAGATCTTCTGTTCCCTTAAAAATCTTCATTGAATGCATATAATGCAGAAAGAAATTACTAAATAATTACTCTGATATTAGTTCCCTTTCTGCCCCCCCCCTTCACCTTTGACTTTGATTTTCTACCCACAGATGTTTTTGCCTATGACGATTCTACGTCTGCTCGCGGCAGAACACTGCTTGTTTGTGCATTTCACAGGCTTCCTTTAAAACCTGACGCCAGTTATAGAATGACAAAAGACATCAGGCATGTCAATACCTATTTCAAAGGGATGTTTGTAACTTGCTCCTTAGCAAACAAAACAAACATTCGTATTCTCAATATTTAAAATTGTTAGGTACTGGTGAATTTGCCAGAGACAGAAACCGATTTAACATTTCTCTTTCTCTACCAGGGGTAAATACTATCCTTGGCAGGGATCAATAAATATTTCTCTCTAGCCAGGGATATTACATTCTTCAGTAGGGGATGATCCCCGACATCCCCCTACATCAATTCCCCGGCATACAATGCTCCAAAGCAATAATACTATTTGCATTCAACCTGCAGTTCTATCTATTACTGAATTACAGAACTAATTTTGAATGTTGTTTGGGGGGAATTAATTGTACTGATTAAAACTGTAAACAATGCATTTCTGTTGGCTTTTTCTTTTCTTATTTTTTAAATGTCGGTCATTTCTGTCACATTGTACATTGAAATCACTTTATCAGGTGTTTCAAACTGTTTGATGAGAGGGGCAATTTTCAAACTTTTGACTTTAGCTCTATGCCTCCAATCAGAAAAAGTTTTCTAATGCTATTTTTAATAAATTTTATAAAGGGTCTTATATTTTAAAAAAATTAGAAAAATAGCTTTTTATGAAGACCTTGATAAAACAAAATATATTCCTGGTGGAAAAATGAAGTTTCAGTATTCAAGTGGGGTTTACAAAAAAAAACCTTCACTTTTTAAACAAAGTTGAGGCAATTAATATTCATTTCAATATTTAATGGGATATTGAAAATTTAAAAATAAACTTTTTCGCCAATTATTGCAGTTTTTTGGCGTCTAAAACTTTGATTACAAATTTTTGTTTTAAGGAGATTGAGTACAAATATAAACTTTTTCTTTTCTTTCTATTTTGTATGTGTAATTTTCATTCTGTTTGATCATTTTTATCACCAGATTGGCTTCATGAGTATTTACTTAAATTTATTTTAGTTCTTGTATTTTTTTCAATTTCTGCTGCCATAAAGATTAAGTAAATATATCTTTTGAAACCTGAGCAAACCGGATCAGATGTCTTGAATTGGGGAATTCTAGAAAGAATTAACTAGATATTTATACCGGTTTTTTAGTTTATTAATAGAAAAGTAAGTCTCGTACGACTTATACGAAAACTAGCATTTCTATCTGCGAAACTTTGAAATATTCAAGTTTAAAAAAATGTTTCGGCAAACTGTTAAATTCTATTTTAATTATAACCTAGTGCAATATTGATAAGAACACTAGAACTTGATAAGAACTTTGTGTTTAAAGGTTCAAAAAATATTAATTGCAAAATTTTTAAAAGACAATATTAATATTCAAATTTTAATGATAATTTGAATGTTAAAGTTAATTTGATTGTTTAATTATAATAATTCAATTATGAAACCAATTCTCACTCATTCATCAATACAGCCCTGAATCGCGGAAGTACCTTTTACATTGCACTTAATTTATTTTTTAGCAATTCAAGAATTACCCCTAAATGATTGGTGATAATTACTAAATTTCATAGTCGATAACTCAGGGACTATCTCGTGTACCAAGGAGCAGAATTTTAACTTTTTTAAAGGACTTTCTTCACTTTCCTAATTGAAATATTCTGCACACGTAGTGAACTTTAAAAGCTTTTTAATTTTTTTGGCCCATTATCAAAATTATGCCGCCCTTTAGTGGCTAGAGAACCATTCTATCACATCTTGGGTCCGGATTCGATTGCCGGCCTGGGCTTGTATATTTACTTGTCCGTCCCTTCATAGGGGGCAATGCTCGCTGCCCAATGGTTGCCCTGTAAAAAATTGCCAGTAATTCGGGTCTTAGTAAGTGGGAAAACGCTTGATAAGCAAAAGTGTTCAACCATTGGAAAAAAGTAATTATCAGACTTATGGCTTAATATTTCACTCCATCTTTTAGAAAACTTTTTTTAATCTGAAGTACAGTAGTGCTAAAGTCAATAGTTTAAACAAGTGCCGCTCTGATCTAACAGTTTGAAGTACTGAGCATATCAACAGCTGTGAGTACCAGAATGAGTGTGAAAATCCAAAACTTCATAGCTGCCAACTACTACGGAATATAATTAACCACTTTTTTTAAACAATAACTTGAACACTTTAAAATATAGCAAAATTTCTTTGCTAGTTGCAGGGTTTTGTTACTAGTTTGAAAAAATACTAAAAAAAATATGTTGTTTACAAAAAGTGGCTAATTATATTCCGTAGTAGTTGGCAGCTATGAAACTTAATACTTTGACTGTTTCAAAATGTCTCACTCTGACTGTGAAAAGCACTGTGATACTCACCGAATTGGAAATATTTCAATAAAATGATGAATTCATTATCTCAGCATATTTTGCCATCACAATATTAGTAAAGCACCATTTATACATTTCTCGGTTATACGACTTTCATATTCATACGTCGTTTTCGTGAAGTCTCGATTTATTTCTATTCATTTTAATGCTTCGTTTATAATGTTTCGTTTATAAGACGCACAATTTCGGTTATAAGTCTTTTCCCACTTACGTAAACTTTCGAAATTTTTTGTTTCAGTTATTATTTTCCTATTTAGGGCGAAACTTTTTTTATAGATAGAACTTCTAATAAGGAATGTAAGGAGGGATGTAACTAACCACCTTCTTTTAAGCACTCAATCGACTATAATTCAATCCATAATATTGTAATTAATAATCAAAGTCAGATGAAAGATTTTTTTAATCAATGTCCGTATTAAACAAAAATCGCACCGTAATGGGTATGCAGTATATATTATATTAATATTAAAGATAAACAGCATGTAAGATATAGTACAATAATGATTTCTTTCAGTTTTATGATAAATGCTGTATTTTTTTTAAATTATTGTTTTCATTGTACTAGTACCCGAAAAAAACTTACAATTATTATATTTATATAATTTAGTAGTGTTAAAGCTGTAATAAAATGTAAGTTGTTTATCAATGTTTCAGTTATGCGTCTTTTCATTAAAACGACGTTTTAGATCAGCCCCGTGAGAGATGTATAAAAGGTGCTTTACTGAGTAATATGTTGGTTAATTTTTTAAAAGTATTTAACGCTTAAAATTTCAGGGCACATATTATTCAAAGCATTGTAATTATTCATTATCTTACCTACTACTGTTAAAAGCATGTTATCTAATAAAAGCGAAATATAAACAATCCAGATAGTGAACCTCCCTGACTGCTGAATTCTCCATAAATGCTTATCCCACAGCATTTTACGTGTTGGAGTCCTGTGAAGAGAATATTACTTAATCACTATGAGTCAATAATCAAAAGATATTTAAAAAAAACTGCGTTAAAATTTTAAACCCATCTAGAAGGGCATGTATGTAATAATTAAGAAATATCAATCATTGACATATGTCATTATATGTGTGTGCGTCATTGTAATAAATCATGCGCGTCGAACATAATGCCAGAGACATTTGTTATAATTAATAGGGCTATCACACTGAGAAAAATCCGACCAACTTTCCTTGCAAATCAAGTTTCCGGTCGATTTTCTCCGCCGTTACCTTGACGACCGCGAACTCCAACTTTTTCCTTTCCGAAGGAAAAAATCCAAATCGGACGAAATTTCGGCCAATTAGAGTACTTCTTCCTGCTACGTCATAAGCAATTTCGAGCAATGGCGACTATGTTCGAAGCTTGGCAGCTTGGCTCGATGTCAGAATCACGTGTAAGTAAAATTATGGCCGCGTTCAAGTGGACTTAGGAATTAGAGATTGCTGCCCATCCGATGCTGCCGATCCGATGTAAATATACCAACGCACGATAAGTAAAATAGGAACCTGCACGCCAAATCAGCGATGCTATGACTATTTGGCGTCGGAGAGAGTTTGTTTACTTTTGCAACCCTTAAAGATAACCACGCCTTCAAGTCCGTCGGTAAAGTTGGTCCAGCGCGAAGTTGCTCGGATTTTCCCTTTAGTGTGATAAGGCCATTAAAGGATAGAAACGCTTAAAATTTGGGAAACAAGTAAAAATAATAACTTTAAAATAATGCAGTTCGAGGTGGGTTTTTTTTTTTCTTTTGTAAAAGAAATCTACGTAAATAAAAACAAACTTATGTGTATATATATTCAACGTTTACTCCTAAGAGACTCAACTTATCGGTTTGAAATGTATAGATATTCAAACATAGAACAAATCATATTCATAATTTTCAGCTCCAAAAATCTTCTTTAATATTTTAGAGAGTGAGAAAGTGTTGTTGACGTGTGAAGGTCCTGGTTTTTGAAATAACGCGCGGCTGCCGATCTAATGGTCTGGAGTTTTAGACGATTTTCTCCTGATGTAACGTGAATACGTGTTAGACCCCTTTAAAATATCCTCCGCGCAAGGCACCGACCCAGGCAGATACTCTCTGCGTCGGTTTGCCATTACACAATATGCACACTTGAGTCGATATCTGTATACATTTATATCTATGTTTTATTAAATCAAACCTTTCTTATTTGTTAAAAATTAATTTTCAGTATAAAAATTTTGCATTGAAAAATTACATTGCAAAAGTATAGTGAAAAATATATGTATAGATAGCAATATTTCGTTATTTGTTCTACCTTTTGAATTTTAGTTGAATTTGTACGTTGATAGATTTGTAATTATCTAACTACAACTTAAAAAATGTGCAAAGAGCAACATTTTGTCGATCAGAAAATTTCGATATCATTTTCGAAACCAGTCGTTACATTTAACGGTATTTTAGCTCCTTATGAAGAAAATGTAATTTTACAGGCAAGAGCGTGAACACTTCAGGGTTTCGGAAAACGCTATCAGGGGATATGATTCCTGAAAGGAAAACACATTGGCCAGAATAATGGCGATATCTTTTTAAGAAAGTTAGAATTTGAACTTAATTTTTTCTTGACGAACATTTTTTCTAATGGTTTTCTCACATCTCAATTAACTAGTACATCAAAGCTTAAAATTAAAAAAAAAACATCAAATAAATGATTTTTTTCTTTTTGGATATGTGAGGTTTCTTTGTGAAAAAAGCTTCATTGATTTCTTTTATGTTATTTAAGAACACGATCAGCTTGACTACCGAACACGACTACCGAAAATTCAAATTATTGTACAGTGCAGACTTGATAATCCGACTTATATCCTTTAAATGCATAAATTTTAGATCTTCAAATAGCTGTTTATTGTGATGTTTATTATTTATTGACGAAAGATCGGAGAAAAAATTATTTAAAATAAAAACAACTTCGTAAAAAAGGCATGATATATAAATTGTAATGATGCAGTTTTACACATCTAGACAATACTATTAATATTTTAATGAAAAAATGTGATGTTGCATTGTTGCAATTCAATGCATTTAAGGCGTATGGGACAAGTCGTGATTTTTTTTTTTAAGTAGAGATATTATGTACATTTTTATTTGAGTAAAAAAGAATACTCAAAGTCGAGTGCGAAGTTACCAGAGCCAAATTATAGATAGGGAACGGGGGAGACGGAGGGAAGCACGTGAGTGGATATGTTTGTTTAAACACAGACAAACCGAGCGATAGTCGGCGGATCAGAACACAGCATGACAAATCAAGCATAACAAACCAGGTTACTGATTGTGCCGAACTAACTAACCGCTTAATTATCAAGAGTGTCTTAAGACGACTAATTATAATCCTAAATTGAGTAAACTGACGTCACATGTTCAGCATCAGAGGAGCCATTATTATAGAAAAAAAAACGAAATTCATTCATTACCTTTGTTTATGTAATAATTATAACTGCAATGTTTATATGAAAGTTCAAATGATACAATAGTAATTATTTTCTCAACTGAAATTCATTTTCTTTATCAAATAGAAAAAAATAACCGTTTGCTCCCACCTTCACATTCTGAAGTAATCTAAGTTGATCATTTTAAATCCCTAAGGATAAAAACGGTATTTTCTTTCTTTTTTTTTTCTTATACTTTTTTTTCTGTATACTCATATTATAGTGTGAACGAAAGATAAAATGCAGTTAGATTAACTTTCTGGCTGTGACAGGTATTAAAAAGATTTTCTTGTATCACACATTTTTAATCTTTTTTTTTCCAGAATTTCTTGCAAAACTGACATGGAAAACTGGTTTTATAAGTCATTGAGCACTGAGCCGGAACAAATATTAGTTTCCAAGAAGAACACGTGAAAAAAAATACTAAAAATATTCCAATGTTCCAATATTTTTCAGGTGTTAAAGTGAATGTAAGCCCTGAATCATGTAAAGTACATACACTATGAAGATTACACTTCTACAATATATTTTCAAATGACACCAGAGATTTGAAAAATTGCACTGCGCACTTAATTATTTCGTTATATGAAACACTTTACGGCATATTATAGTTACATCATCCCATGGTTAGATTCCAGACACTTATTCCAGAAAACATCGACTTTAATACCTGTTGAAACACACAACTTCATGAAATAAGTGCAGAATATTAAGTAATATCTTAGGAACACCTGTTAAAAGGTTTTTTCAAAGCCTCAAATCGAACCAGGACCCAAAGCGTGATAAAATAGCTTTTTAGCTACCACACCACCTGGGTGGTTACCTGTTGTAAATGTAAGCTGATGTTGCAGACTGATATTACTTCACTCATTCCTCAAACACTCTATAAGTTAAAATTTGGTATTCATATTTTGAACAAAGTTCCTCCATTAGAATTTATCGAGATAGATTATTGATTACTTTCCCTCCCTTAAAAACTGGGAAATTGGGAGGGAGTCATGCTTTTCTGTTTAGCACCCTGAGTAGTTCATTTGAAAATTCTTGCTCAGACTTTAATCAAACTAAATATTAAATCCTTCTGAACTATAAGCTTCCCAATTCCAGCAGTTCCTCTTTCCTACTAACTTTTACTGGAAGCCGTAATACGCACAAAATTTTTTAGATTTATACAATCAATACATTCCTTGAATGTCTGCTTGTTTTGCTTAGAATATTTTATCAGAAATTTCTTTGAACGCATTTTGAAAATAATACACAGAGAACTGAAAACACGGTTCTTACAAGAAAATGCATTATTCTTTAAGAATAAATTCTCCGAACAAATACTTTTCTCTGCAAGTGCGTTTATGGATATGTCGTAATTCCATTCAACAGGCATCAACTCAATTTTAAACTCTTTTCATAAATTTTACTGAAAACATCGCGTTAGTTCTGAAAATTTTTGTATGTATTCTATAAAAATCCTTAGATATTGCAAAATGCAACAGTTAGGATGGGTATTCACACTGTAATTTTGATCAGTGTAGCCGTAGAAATATCTAATAGAGTTTTATCAATTATTATCAAAGTATTACATTTGCTCTACTACCCTTTTCTTTTAGAATAAGATACAACACTGCGATAATTGTAAAGAGACTAAGTGTTTGACAAAAGTACCACCACGCCTCAATTTTTCTTTAAATAATTTCTACTTTAATAAAAATAAGTAAATAATAACTAGCTGGAACCCGTCGCATTCGACGGTCACTTTATTGACTGTAATATTCAAAAATAAATGGGAACGATCAAGAATGTCGCCAAGGACTTGAACAAAACTAACAGGAAAAATCAAAGAGCGACGCGGACGGAACATGACTTGTGACAGAAAGTAAACAAAGGTTTCACGGCAGTTCTTACTCTAGCAACTGTACAATGACAATGAAATGATTGAAATCTTTAAAATTTCTTTTTAACTATATTGAGTAAAAAAAAAGGAAGAGTACATATTAAATGACGAATGAGTAAATACAGTTACAAATTCTAATTGAGTATTTCCTTGAAGACGATATTTTGGGTAAATTCATCGACCACGAAACGTCCAGTTGAATTCTCTTAAATTATCTTGACTGCCACAGCATTCTTTGATCTAACCATTGAAATAGTGACATACAACATTCCATGAGAAAATACGGGCGCAGAAAGGTAAACACCAAAAGTATGAAGCGAAAATAGTGAAAAATTTCGGAATTCTGCAAGAGACAAAAAAATCTAATCCGCCAAATAGCGATCGCGCGCTCCCTGCTTTATTTACCTTTTCTTAAGCTGCCCTCGATGGTAAAGATCCAGTATCAGACAGAAAACTGAAAAATTAAAGAAATAAAAGATAAATCGCTAACTAAAGAAGGAGTTTATAGCTGCCGTCAATGTCGTTAACAAGCCACAATGTATTTCTATGGAGAAAAGTTTGAAAAAAATCTGAAACACTTTCATATTTTAAATACTCACTAAGATGCTGCATATTAAAAGTGTATCATAATCCATGCGCCGTCCCTATTTTTCTTCCTTGTTTCATTAAATTGAAAAGTGTATCATTATTCATGGCCGTGCCGTATTTTTCTTCCTTGTTCCACAAAACACTTCTTTGGAATCGAAATCTATAGCTGCTAAAACTGTTTTACAATCTTCGCCAAGCATATTCCAACTATACTTCACCATTTTAAATACTGTTCGGAATGGGCATCATAATCCATGAGTATGCCGTATTTGTCTTTCTCGTTGCATAAAACACATCTTTGGAATTAAAATCTATATTAAATTTGCCTACTAAAGCTATTTTACAACCATCGCTTGGCATGGTTCGGTTTTTAAGTTATTTTTTGGTAGCAAACTTGGCAATCAATTATCAAAAATCGCAAACCTTGTCAGACTTATTCTCGTCCCCCTCCCCTTCCGCGTTATGTGGCAAACACATTTAAAAAGATTTTCACCGTGTCAGTTCATCTCTACAAAACCTGTCTACAAATCATATCGACAGAATCGAGTAGACAAAGTCTGGGCGTCAACGAAATAGCACCCTAATGCTAATAAGCGATAAAGAGCTAAAATAAAGAAGACTTTTTATGACAGCAAAATGTATTTAATAAACCACAATGTTATTTCTATGGCAAAAAATTGCACATTTGAAGTTCCGCTACGCCTGATCCCTTCGACTTTAAAAATTTTTCTCTTTTTCTCCTCTTAACCAAATTTTTACACATAGCTGTTCTTTAAATTTAGTGGATATCGGAAAAACATGTTTCAAATTAATATATAGAAAAAATTAAGGAAATAAGCGATAAAAAGCCAAAATAAAGAAAGCTTTTATCACTGCCAAATGTATTTAATAAACCACAAAATTATTTCTATGGCGAAAAATTTCACATTTGCCGTTCCGCCATGTTTGATCTGTTCGACTTTTTCTATTTTTCTCTTTTGATCACACATCTACAGGCTAAGGCCCTTTTTTAGACACTTTAAAAATTCTCTTACACCTAGCCGTTCTCTAAATTAGTCGATACAGTAAAAACACGTTCCAAATTAACAGATAAGCGATAAACCGCCGAAATAAAGAAGGCGTTTATAACTGCCAACAATGAGTTTTAATAAACCACGATATTATTTCTATGGCGAAAAATTGCCAGTATTGTTGAGATATCGCCAAGTTTTTCGTCAAAAAATAAGTCTCCAAGACTGAACTCAATTTGGCAATATCTGCTATATTTCGCGAGAATTTGTCCAAAGCCTTTTAATTTAGAATGGGAATAATTTTTCTTTATGGTGAAGTAATTCGAAGTCGGTTTTCATTTCTTTTTTTAAATCATACTTGCGCTTATTTTAATCCGAATATACCTGGTACGTTTATTAATATAAATGCAAAATATAGAATCACAAAATGGATTATTTATCAAAGAAAGTAGTAAAAAATCGTAAAACATTGGAGCATTCAAATTTTAAGAAATGCACGATAGGAGGAGTTACAAGTAACCAAAAAACTTTTGTACTGTAATACGGTCTTTACAAAAAAAAGTGATTATATTCATCAAGACGAACAATATTTACTAGCGAGCCTATTGTCTGATTGCACTTTGAGTAGCAGAAGAGTGTAAGGTGAGATGGCAAAATTGAATTGCAAACTGTGGAAAGACAAAGACGTTATAAAATTTCAGTTATATAAACGCACTTATTGTCACAAAAAAAAACCCCTCAAATTAGCCGTTCAAAGGGGCGGCCAAGTGTGGCGCTACATTATGCACACAGACGCAATACTGATTGGTGCATTCGCAAACGTCCTGGTATCTCGTTGATATAATCTTCTGCAACAACGATTCTCGCTACAAGATCTTTGACTATGTCCAAAGGCGACTCGCATATCAAGAATTTAATATGTCCCCCTGAAAAAGAAATCTAGTAGTTGAAATCTGTGGAGTGAGCAGACCAAGTCACGGCACAGGTCCCCCACATCAGATCCATCGTTGGGGATATGTGCCATCTAGGAAGTGTCGAACATCAGTGGTAATATGAGCTGGGGTTCCGTCATGCATCAACTACATTTCCGTCAGTTTGATGTACCAAATTGGCCGGAATCATGCGTTATAATCAATTAACAGGACACGTATCTAACCAACTGCTCTCACATATAGAAAGCCTAACAACTGAAGCTTTGACATCATCACCTATCACATGCAACGTGCTTCAAACTAAAATCTAAGCTGCTAGTAACAGCAGCAATATTTTGGTGGAAGATTACAGTGTAGCGAAACGTCGCTGAGCACAATATGAAATTTTAAATTTATATTTAATAATTTGCTGAAAGTTTATTCTGGTGTGACTTAATTTCTGACAAACGAACGTATTTTCTGTAGATTAATTTTAATTGCACTTAATATCCCTAATAGCACGGAGCGTCACAATAAGCTCGCATTGACGTCCCTGTGAGTCACATTGGTCGCAGTCACACTGGTGACCATACGTGACGTCAACTGGAAGTCACAGTGTGACTTGCCAGTGACAATAGCTTGTAATGTCAACGTGACGGATCGTTTGTGACATCTTGCCAGATCTTGCAACTTTTCGCAATTTTTGCTATTTTTGAAAGCACCATGCAACTAAATTTTACGACTTGAATTTTTATGAATTTTACGAATTACGAATGTGAATTTTTAATTTATTTTCAGAATATCCTCCAAAAAGTATTATGTATATTTCGGTAAGTTCTTTAATGCCGTCTCTCAGTATTTGTTTTAATTCATTTTACAAAATTACTAATATTTTTTTTTGTCTCATTGATGACTCTTTCCCATTTTTGATATTATTAAAATTGCTTTTTCTTCAATTTCATTCAATTCAAATCTTTGGAAAGTAGTATGTCAAGATTTCTCTCTACCTTGCACATTTCACTTTCAAATACACTTAGAAAAATGAGGTCGTATGTGTGATGACGGCATGGAAATGAACAACTACAATATTTTTCTATAATTTTTGTTCTAAAATTATGCGGTAACAATTTAAGCGGCCAGTGTTTGAAACACTGAGTAAAATCTGCGGCTTAGTTTCCAGACACCTATCTGTTTAACAGTCCAAAAAGCATATGCTTGCTCTTTACCAGTAGAATTTTTTTAAATTTTGGATAACCAGAGGGCTGTTCTCCGCCATTCAAAGATGCATTCGTCGGTAGTCCTTCATCTTTTAGATACATACATTTTATGCTGACAAAAGCTTATCTTCCCAGTGAACAGTGAAAATTTGAGAAATGGCCTTTCGAAATGCTCTTTTTATGCAGTAAGCAGATTCCTTTCTTTTAATTTGTAGGATTCTATGAATTAACCACTTATTAATAATAAACTTTTAAGTATAATTATCAAGTGCTTCTAATAATGCATAAAGAAGACCCAGAGACTAACAACAATCAGAAAAGCATCGCTACCAAAAAGCCCGATAATGGCTTTCATCTTTCACATTCTCTCTCAAGTCGGCACGTTTTAAAATATGTTAATCGACCCAAAATTTTGTATGGGTTAATCTTGAGTCAAATGGAACCAAACTAGAGGGCGAGCACTTAAAAATTTTAAAGTTAGAAAATAAGGGACACCCTAATATATATATATATACAAAACCAGACGTCTATTGACATTTTTATATATTTTCAGCAATCAAGCGCTCCGTGGCTCGCGAGACTCACAAGTGCTCCGTGGCTCACGAGAAAGACAGGCTGCGACATTCTTTTGCCCTCTAAGAGCCATGTGACCTAGCGGGCGTGGCTATCTTGGATTAAGATGGCCCCGCACTTTAGGTCACATGGCTCTTGGATGGCAAGAGGGTGTGACCAAAATGTCAGCACCGCAGCCTGTCTTTCTCGTCAGTCACGCTTTTGCACTAAGAGTCATGTGACCTAGGGTGTGTGGCCATCTTATTGTGGGTATCTTCGACCACGATGGCCACATCTCGTAAGTCACCTGACTCTGCCAGGACAAAAAGGTGTGACTCAAATGTCAGCAATGCAGCCTGTCTTTCTCGTCAACCACGGGCAAATCAAGAGATTGTTTTATAATCTCAGATTTTATGTAAACGTGTTGCCACCAATGGGAACCTTTTCGCAAAGCTGCAAACTACTACGGAATGTAATTAACCACTTTTTCTAAATATGATTTTTCGGCTTAAAATATAGCAAAATTTTTGTTCCACGCGTGTGACCTGGTTACTTCTTTTAAAAAATACTAAAAAAAATTGTTTACAAAAGTGGTTAGTTATATTCCCTAGTAGTTGGCAGCTATGCCTTTTCGTAATACCTATAAAAGAAAATAGAGGAACAGTTTTTTACATCTTCATTTATCGTACAAATCTTTAAAGAACTGGAATAAATTTTGCTTATAAGATTTCCTATAACATTTTATTGAGGTTTTTTTTTCGATTTTGAGGAAGCAGTTGCTTAATGGATCCTTAGAGTAAATATATCCGGGGCGCTTGATTTGTATGACATGCCATCAAAATACAGTCTGTTTGATTTTATGTCCTTATTATTCTGCATTATGTTTCCCAAAAAGCATTAGTGTGCTTTTTAGTAAGAACTAGCAGAAGCTTTTAAAAATGTTTGTCTTAGTTGAATGATAAATAAACTGGATAGGAAGAATTTATTCAAGTTAAATGTGTTATTTTTTGTTTAGATACGATGAGACTGAAAATAAAGTTTATTATCCAGCATAAAATTCTAAAAAATGATGTCACATAAATCATATTATGCAACTGTTGAACTACTTTTTAAAACTCAAAAACATGAATTTGTAATTTCAACTTGTTTTATAATGGAATATTTATTTCTTAGTGTATTTGCGCCTTAAGCAGGAGACATTTTAAAGGGTTCTAACGCGCATTTGCATTACATCTGGAGAAAACTGCCCAAATCTCGGGTCTGTTAGTTCGACAGTCGTGCGATAGGCTAGAACCCTGGACCTTCACACTTCAGCCATCTACTGTGTTCATTGATTATCCCCTCAACCATAATGTGGCCGTAATATTTATTTAAGATACCGTTTTTATTAAAAAACTCTGTAACTTTTTCATTATTTCTTCATCATTTTAAGTTCCCAAATCGATGCAAAACCTAGATATTTTATTTCTTTCATAATTTTCCTAAACATTTTCCCTATAAAATATTAAGATTTTAAAAGTCTTACAGAAAGGAACTTTTAAAATGTTATTTACTGAAGTATTTCTTTTTCTTAAAACTTGTATAAAGATATATTGAATGTTTTTAAAGTTGATTTAAAAAAAAATAAACACTACATGCATGAAACTGCTGCAATCAAATGTAAATGGCTCTAACAATACTTTGTATTTCTGGCTATTTTATAAGACGTAAATTTTAGTTTCATAGAAATTTCAGATTCCAATAATTTCGGTTTTTTGTTCATATATTTTGAAAACTTGGTAGAAAGTTAAATAATATCTAGTTTAATTTTATTTGAAGTTGATACTTCGGAGGTCTGTGGCTCTGTTTTAGCCCTTTATCTCATTAATTCCAACTCGATCAGCTACATATAATCTTTAACATCATAAAAACAGTTATATACAGATAATCATTTGAAAAGAGATGTATTCATTTTTACTTCAATAATAGGATTACTAAACCATTTTGATCTCCTATCAGAATTTAGACAGTATAAATAAAGTTTTATTCAGTAAAAATTTTAATTTGAATCAACATTTAGCTTTATTATGAAATATTTACTATTAAATGTTCAAAATTTCAAAATACCAAGCTATGCCTTTATACTTATAACCATTCACGCAAAATTTATATCACATGGTTAATACGTTCTACGTAGTTCCAATGGAAACGTAAGTAGATTATGCAGTATTTGGTAAAAGTAAGCCTATTATAAATGAATATATATCGTAATTTGTTATTCAATTGATTTATAAACAACATTTGAACAACTTCGAAATAAAATTAAGGGGTTTGAACGAACCGTACTTTGCTTATGTATTTGACATTAATCGAAAATCCCTGTCTGATAAAAGTGGTTGATTATTACAGAGTGTTGAGAGCAATGCATATATCAGAGTTGCCAACAGCTCGGAACATAATTAACCTCTTTTTTAAACAGCAATTTTTGGTTTAAGACATAGCGAAATTTCAATGCTGAGTATCATTTTGAAAAAATATTTCAAAAGAATTACTTTTAACAAAAAGTGGTTAATAATGTTCCGGAACGTTTGGAGATTGTGATATATGCACAGCTGCCAACTATTCCGGAACGTAGCTAACCACATTTTTTAAACAGGAGTTTTTGGTTTGGAATTTAGTAAAATGCTTACGCTTAGTGGGCAGGGTGGTTACTCCTTTGAAAAGTATTTAAAATAATTACTTTATACAAAAACTGCGTGGTTATATTCCGGAATAGTTGGCAGCTATGCATATATGTTATAGTTTATATTTAAATTAATTTTACATCAAAATGCAGTCATTAATTCGACAGCAAATTCATTGGAATATTCATGAGAAGTAAATTTTTATCAAAAAACAATTATTAAAATAAATGCTTTTTTACACTACACTAATAAATATTAATTCATGTATGATTTACTTTTATACAACCATATAGACAGATCGGTAAATATAGATATATCATTTAAATGTATGTAATTTTTCTGATAAAAGGGGCTTTTAAAATTCTAAAATGTGCGTTTTATTTCACAAAATAATAATACAATTAATGTTTCATTATAAACTTGTTATTAATACATAAATATCTATTATTTGTGAAACGGGTAAATTTCACTAATGCTTATATAATTTTTTTCGACCAATAATGAAAGTGTCAGAAATCGGTGCTTCCACATTGCAACAACTGTTAGTTAAAGATTTAAGCATGCATAATAATTCTTTAAAAAAAATCCTGTAACTATTTACGTCATTCTAGAGGAATGTCACTGCATAAAGTGCAAGATATGTGTATAAAAGCACATTTTCAAACACTACAAACACAATTAATTCAACATATCTTTTGCTTTAATAAACCGCACTATCGCATAAACTACATATTATTACTGCATATTTATATTCTAAAACAAAAATCTTTTTTATACTTACCGAATAGATCGTAAATTACATTTTATTAACAGACTACACTAATCAGATTTTAATAATTGGTGTGTGTTAACTTATTTCACTTGAAATCTCAAATTTGGGTTCCCTTGCATCAAAGTTTAGTAGTGGTTTACTCCACAAGCTGTTACGCGTTCACTGAGAAATTTTCCAGTTTCCATATGGCTCTATGCTCCAATCAGGCATCTTCTTGTAATCGGATTAAACCTCAAGTTCCTTTCAATTGGTGTCCAGCGAAGGATTACTTAAGCCTATAGAAACGCTCAAAAACATTGTCCTATATGCTCGCCGTGTTTGTTTTGGGAGGCAATTGTTGTTAAGAGGAAGAAATTTACTCTGGCAGTGGAAGAAAATTTATTTTAAGAACTTGTATAAAGAGTTGGGTTTTTATTTTACAATTTGCAAGAAAAAAAATGTTCAGAGTAAGTTTCAACAGGTAAAATTTTGTCAAAGGGGTAATTTAAAGATTACAAAACATATTAAGTAATTTGCTTTTATTCAGAAAAGTATATTTATCAAATAAACGGAAGCTTAACAAAAATTTTAAATTTGGTGAGAAAAACTTATTCAAAAATAATTGAAATAAATATTGAACCATAAAGAATACGGTACTACGGGAAATTGTATAGCTTTAGACGACTGGCTGTATATTTCCAGGTTTCTAGATACATATTTTTTCCCCTGCACTGTACAACAATAAAAAAATAAAATTTTGCCTCATTACAATTATTATTTAACTGAGCTATAAAAATAACAATGTATTAACAATTATATAAATATGCCAAAACGTATATTTACATAAAAAAATATTAAAATTTTTAGTAGACTTTTAATAAAACTAAATAAAGAATATCGTGTATGAGCAAAACATTCTAACAGAATAATTTTTATACGTCAAATGCAAGAAACAGAATTCATTATCTAAAACTGGCAGATAAATTTTAATGAATTAAGCATACTGCAGGATAACAATATTCGGATTTATGAGTATTACAGTTTAAATTGATTCTTCATAATTTTTCAATTTGAGCATTTGAAATTAAAGTCTGGACTACCGGCTGCTTTTAGCAGTCGCCTCTGAATTTTAATGAATCTGTTTATTTATTCATTCATAAACGTTCTTTTGATTTAAGTATCGCCAGTTACTATTGGACCTTGTAAGAGAAAATCTACAAACGATTTTTTGTATGGCAGTATGACAGTATACTTTCAGCAGTTATTAGAAAACGTTGGTGAAAACGAAGAACGACGTTATAATAGTTTTACCGTGACAAATGTTTTATCCTTCTTTCACAATTGTCTACAGAAGCAGTTTTCAACATTTTGAGTTATTTATTCTAATAAAAGAAGAAAAAACTGAACAATGACTCAGTCGTATGGATAGTATGACTGGATGATCAACGCGAGTTAGCTAATAAGTATGTAATTCAATGCGAAGAAGAAAAAAACAGTAATCTTCCCAGAACAGCCTTGAAGACTTTTGTGCTAAAATCGTGTTAGCAGTTCAGAGACGTTGAGGGCAGACAACACTGAATAGGAATGCTCTAAGCAGACAAGAAAGACTATCACTCATCAAAAACTCATCAGTTATCGTCCTAAGAAAGAACTTTTCTTTAATGGGACATCGTATAACAAAAGCTTAGTGGCGTTCTGATTTAATAAGGGGCTATGAAGATTTTGTGAAAGAGCTTCAAGGAGTGAGGATTTATAAATAGCCAAAATATTTTTTATTTCAACATTCACAGTTATTTTCATATTGTAAAAGAATTTTTTTTTTTAAATTAAAACCGATTCAGCATTTCAGCTATAAAAGACATTCAAATTGCGGGTTATTCTCTTCATTCTGTGTAGTAAAATAAAATAATACTAATCACTAAAATCATTGGATTATATTTACGTAAAAATCAGGAACGTAGCCAGGCGCTGGAGTAAGGGAGTAAGGGGCTCCTCCCTATATTTGAATTTTTGTGAATTGGATGACAATAGTCAGGCTTTATTAAAGTAAATATCATCTTTTCCATCTTAAAGCCGTCCCCTGAATTATTTCTGGTTACTTGCCAGTTAAGTGCAGCTATAAAATTAAGGTCGGAATATGACATTTTAAATATCAAAAGTTCTTTGCTAGACTTCAACCAAATTGGACCTGTTTACCGAAATTGGCTATGAAGATAGACATTGCACTTTGAATACAACATAGGTGCCAAGTATTACGGAATATAATAAACCACATTTTGTGAACGGTAATTTTCAGTTTAAAAATATCTGAGCAAAAATATCTGAGCTAAAGGCGTATGCTTGTTAGCATTTTGGAAAATATTTAAAAAATTTACGGTTTACGAAAAGGGGTTAATTATATTCCGTAATACTTGGCCTCCATGATACAAACATTACTTGACATAGTTTGCCTTTTGGAATGCCTACATCATTTTGAGGCTTCATATGAAGTTTAAATAAGTTACAATTTTCTTCATTTTTTAAAATCATTAAATATTAGGGGTCCTTTCAAGTGAAGCATGGTCGAGCTATATAAAGCATCAATGGAGGCAGGCAGATGTGTTTGAACGGTATCAAGAAGTAGAATAAGTTAAAAAGTTGTTAGCAAACTGACACATAGAGAAACTGACACATAGAGAAAATAATTTTTCACTAAATAACTGTCCCTTCAAAATGGAATATTAGGAAAGTTGACAAATAAAATTTTAAAAATTAACTTCTGTTACAAGAAGTGAAATGGCTTAGGAGCATGAGTTAAAAATTTTCTGATGTGAATTAACTAAACTTTTTATTTTATTTAGCTTCAGTTAGCTTGAGATATCGTCCAAAATTTCCGAAGATTATGAGAAACATGTAACTAAATTCCCCTATCAATACTGTTTCATGTGCTATGTGATTTTATTTTGTAGAATTTTTTATACTTGTTTTATATTTTACTACTTAACTATTTTACAATAGGACTACCTAATCAAAATACTTTATGGAATCGGCTCTGGAGAATAGGTACTCTTTATAGCATTTATCAGATCTCTTGTGTCATCTGAAATCTGAAAACTCTTCTCGTTTAAATATTAATATTAAATATTATATTTTGCGAATCTTACATCCACGTTTAAAATTTAGTTCATGCTAACTATAAGTCATTCTGTCTTTAAACAATGGGAACTTCCTTCCTTTTCTACCCCAAGGAAGTCTTTACAGTTGCAGTGAGTCTCTAATAAGCAACATGAAGTGTTTTGTAAAGAATAGTTTCCTCGAAGAAATGAGCTACTGTTGATTTTGCCCTAACTTACATGCGAGAAATTATTTTGCTTCCTTGAAGTTCCTGATGTAAATTTTTTTATGCCACACTAAAGGTTAACGATAATTGTAAATAAATGTTTCTCTTCAAAAAATTCTCGTCTCAGCCATCACTAACCCACTTGGCATTTATAAAGGCAATGTGGTTCTGGAAGAACTGGAGTTCATAAAAGAAATCTTTCATGCTTGTTTTTCAGCGTACGTACCCAAAAAATAATTAAAGAGTAGGCGAACAAGGAATTGCCTGCAGATTTTTCGCAAATGCCGACAAAGGTGCTGAATGTTAATGCAGAATCTGTGTTCCCATAATGAAATTTTATTTTAAACTTGTTTTTAAACATTTTTGGTTTACAAAACAGGGCGAGAAGAACATTGTATAAATCAAATCATTTCAAAATAATTATACAACCTTTGGATCAAAAACAATTATAAAATTCAATCACAATTTTCTTTATTATTAGCTCATCGCCGCATTTTCTGAAATGTCTTTGTAATCTTTTTGATTTGATCAATGTGAAATGCAAGTTAACATTTCTTTTCATCTTCCCTCCCCAACCGTTTTGAAGTTACAAGTAAATAGTGATCAAATATGTCTTGGTCTTAGAAGCAATCATAATTTGATTAAACTGATGAGAATATTAATTTCAATATTCATCAAATTACTCCATTTCAAAACCTCATGACCAACAATAATAACAAAGGAAACTTGCAGAAGAATAAAATATTTATGCAAAATAACAATTAAACCAAATAGCGTAAAAATGTTTCTTCAATTAGCTTACAATTAAATTCATATAGTGACAATAACGGAAATTTCATTGCTTTGCGTAAAAATTTAGCGTCATTACCATCTCTTAATTAGACATGAAGATGTTTTATTAAGTTGAATATTTATTGAATGAATTATCTCAATTCACTTTTTACATAAATTGCACAAAAAATACTTTTGATTTAAATTATATTGCTTTAGCTTTCTTCAGGCTTATTTAATCTTCTTCATTATTTTAGCTCTTCTCGAATCCTTTTCATCGCTGTTTGGATCCATCACTCTTATCATCGTGCGGACGTCTTTTACCAGATTCTAACACATACCATAAGAAAAGGTGAGTTATTGTCTTTGGTAGCAAGAAATCTACTTATAAGTAATTGTCGAGTTATCACTGGATATTTGTAAGCTCTTCGTCTTCATGCAAAAAATTAGTCATAATTCAATACACATTGAATTCTCGATTATCCGTGAAGTTTGAAAATCCCATGATTATTTGGTTTTTGATTTTATATGCAGGGTTTCCAAAGTTATTCAAACCCACCCCTAGCTGGTGTATCATAGCTTTATTCAGAGCAGATAAATAATCTACAAAAATTACAAAAGATGCTCAGTATGATGTTCGCCATTGTCTGCTACCATCTGGAAGCGTAAAATCTAGGGATCGACCGATACCAGATACTTTTTTACAAGGGACTGTATCACATATTATAATACAAAATTTAACATATCACAGCTACCAAAGATTTTCCACCACTAATTTTTACATGGCAATTTATGCTTATGAAAAGGCCAAATCTCTATTGCAAGTTGTTTAAAATTGTGGTGAAAAACTTCCGAAAGTTTCAGGAAAGTTGGCAGATATGTTATATAGACCACGTTTCCGATATCACTTGCATTTGGAGAAATTGTCCTCTGTGTCAACATTTTTCCGAATGTGGGTGACAGGAAATTAGGTTCCGTGTAAAATTCAATTTTCTGTGTTTATATGTATACAGCCCTTTGTAAAAAAGTATTTGGTATCGGTCAATCCCTAGAAATTATTATTTTTGCTACAAACATGTCTAATAGAGATTTTAATGTTAAGGTATAGAAAACTGGCAATACAGCAATATTGCACCTTCGTGTTTCAAAAATGAAAGCTTTTCCATAATACGTGTTCCAAATAGTTTTGAAAATTAGAATATATTTCCCAGATTATCCTTGAAATGAGTATGCAGAAATGTCTTTGCAGCATTTAGAATTAATAAAAGTTTTAGTGAATGCTCAACGTGCATTTCTCTTATATCTCTGGTATAAAAGTGTCTTAGTGGTATTAAAAGTATTATCGAGAATATTTAAAAATGTTTGGAACTGTAGATGTAAACTTAAATTGCATTCTTTGTAGCATTTACAGTCAATATAAGTTTTAACGAATAATTAATATGTTTTTCATTTTATATATCTGGGAATGCGTTGCCAGAATCTGTAAATCTACAGTTGTATTCTTTGAAGGTATAGATTGCGAGAACTTATATTTTATGTGTTTGGCATTCATAGGTTTATTTTTAGATGTTCATCGACACTATAATATATAATAATTTGACAGCGGCTAAAACTTTTTTTAAAAACATGTCATTGATTTAATCTATTATTATCATGTACTGTTTAAACTTAAGCAACCACAAATATAGTTCAGTTGTCTGAAGTTTAAGAGATAAGTTTTCGACTTACGAAGTCTCTGTGGTGATAGCTATCGTAGGTTCATGAAAGGATGGCTTCTTTATTGGAAGCCTCTATCATCGCAACGGAATGACACAACTTAGTTACATTACGGGCACCTAGTTGATCCTGTTAACTATTTCCCTGTTCTTGTGAGATTACCGTGAGTGCATTGGGTTCTGACAACTCTTCCTAGATATAGAAAGCCTTACAACTCCTACGTCATCAAGGTTTGACGTCATCATTCGGCCTACTTGTAAAAGTTGTTTTTTTTTTTTTTGTTTTTTTTACACAAAATAAAACTATTAAAAATTTCTTTTGAATTTATTCATGAATAGCATTATCTTATATTTTTAAGATAATAAAATTCTTAATTATTTATTCGATTATTAATACATTTAATATAATAAATAACTAGATTGCACCTTTACATGAACTTTTAGCAAATATATGCTGATATATATTTAAGCAGTCAAATGAACTAAAATAACTTGTTTTTCAAGAAAAGTTATAATTCAGAAAGAACTTCTCTTATTCCCTAAATACAGGTCTCGAAGTAATTTATTTGGACTGCACCTATTTTTCAATTTATCACTAACGTCATGTGATTTCTAAATATAGAAAACCTAGAACTCATTGTGAACTTCACCTTTTTAAACTTTTAGCGAATATAAGCTGACGACCTATCCTATTTAAGAATCCAGCATATAAACTACAATAACTTGTTCCTGAATTAAACCTCCAATTTATCATGTTATTCGCATACTCTCTAAATATAGGATCTCTAACAGCTCGAAATAATTGTGTGCTGCAACTTCAAGAACCAACTGAAATGCTGAAAAAGCTAAACAAAAAAATTCTTTTCTTAATTCTTATCTTGTCCCAACATTACTCAAGAGGCGTTAGTAATCGTGCTAAAACCAACAGGTGCAAATCCTACTTAGCGCCGGTTGTTGGATTCTTGGCTTCCTATCGCCCACAAGTTTCCGGAGAATAAATGAAAGTAAAGGAAGCACACAAACTTAAATTTCTAACCGAACTATTTTATTGGATTATAAGGGAGTCTGACATGTGAGTGACAAAGCTTTCAGGCTTAAAGAGAAAATCTGATTTTAACGATCATAGATGGTGGAATAATTGCTGATGATAAAATAAAAGAATTTGTATTTAACATCTATCTTTATTAGTAAAGTATTTGCCGATTTTAGGGGATTGCAGGTGATTACAAATAAATGAATGTACAAGAACTTGTAAATTAATTTCTGCATTTATCACTCAAGCCTTCTCCGTGTAACTATGCTCAACATTTCATCTAACATTTCTTGTAGCGTGATTGTTATAAACTACTGCGCCATGAAAACTGCAAATGCCTACAGGTGCAAAACATTACAAATCGCCTAGCAATCTGTAAATACGCTTATTAGAGGATAGGATTTAAGGAACTCACAAGAAAATGATGACAAGAATATTAATATAGCTAAGCCAAGCTAATTTTTTCCCTAAACCAAAATTAATAAATTGGAAAATTCTGTGTTAAGCAGACATTGTATTATAACATATGAAAATTTATGTTCTTATTGATAAGGGCTTATTAACCTTTTAACGGGAGGTGTAATATATAATATACCACCTAATTTTACATTACTACCTAAATTTACATTCATTGTTAGTCGCAAAAATACTAAGCAGTCAATTTTCCTAGTTTCGTTTCTTGCTCAATGCATTTTATTTCCACAAAAATAGTGTGACGAGTAATATTTGAGACTCATTTACTTTATTTCGTGGATTTCTATTAGAAAATTCGTGGCTGACGAGATATACAGGCTACGCTGGCATTTTGGCCACACCCCTTTGCACCCGAAGAGTCATGTGACCAAGGGAGTGTGACAATCTTAGTCCGAGAAAATCATCGAAAGATGGTCACACCCCCTAACCCTAAGTCACATGTCTCTTCGAGTGCGAAAGGGCCACGAAGGAAATAAACATTGTTTATGCAACTGACGACGGAAATTTATTTTTTTCTGCTGACATTTTCATAAACTTAAGACGCAAATGATTCCCCTTCAAAGGTTCAACTTGTCAGTAAGAACTGCATGAAAAGCATATTTAAAGGAAAGTCGATAGTAGATTTGAGTTTGGCGGAACAAAACATTTCCAACAAACATATTTCATAATTTCAAGTAAACGCTTACCAGTGATCTTGATTCCAAAGATTGATAAAAACTTCTGAATTTATTTTGAGGTTTCATAGACTAAAGAGGCCAGTACTGCAAAAAGCCAATCAACTGGTCGTTATCAAAAATTTTACACTCTATAATGTTGCAATATTTACATTTTCTTCGTCCCTTAAGTTAGGATGGACAAGGTCCAGTCTTCAATATCTCTGACATTCATATTGGGATTGATGAAAGATTCGGGGGTTGATCATTGTTGGTCAAACCATCAAGAGTTGTGTTTTGATTTTTATTTTGATTGTTTTCTCTGAAACAGGCACTTCTATACATCTTGTGTTAATAATAATAAAAAATTGTAAGCAATTGAGCATGTTTTATGACTATAAATGAAAGCATGCTATTGTTAAAATTCTGAGTCCCAACCTGTTTTTTTTTTCCTAGAACAGAGATCAACACGTAAGTGGACAGCTTTTTCAAACAAAGTAATATAAATTCCACAAAAACGTTGCTTTCCGCAAGTAATTGTAATAATTGAAATTCAATAACCTTGAATGTCCAAAATATCCCTTCTTATCCTTTCCTGTACTTTGTATAATGAAACGAAAATAAACATTTTCTGCTATATGTATAAAATAAATCACAAAAACCTCACTGAAATCACTATAAAACAAAATGCGGACTTAACCAGTTAGCGATAAAGTGCCATTTCTGAAAAATGAATGGTTTTTAATGTTATTCTTCAGACCAAAACTTTATCCATACACAAATGAAGAAATTCACCACGAAATACTTTCCTTGTTTCATTAAAATTGTTAAAAGTAAATTATAGATTAAACATAGTTTTAAAAATGAATTATATTTAACAATTAATTAAAGGAGTTACTACACTTCACCATAACATGATTTAAAACTAACTAACTACATTTCTAGGGCAAAACCTTTCTTCATAATTCAGTTTCTCGTTTAGGTATGGTACCAAATCATGCATCAGTGCTTCCGCTTGAAAAAGTTTTAGATGATTCAGCATTTATTTTGGGGGAATTTTAATCCACTCCTGTCAGCTGGGATTTGGTATCAAAAAACAAATCAAGATAAAGCAAAACACTTACATTTTGCTGGCCAACGAACAAGATTAATACGCTAATTTATTTACATGAATGAATCTACTTTACTCAATACGAGCAAAAAACCGCTTATGTGTTCATGTCAAAACACCGCTTATGTGTTTCTAAAAGACCTATCACTAATATTACGTCATGGAACGGAAACAATCTGTAATACTTTTAGAATTGAGTAATCACTAAAAATGCTATTTTATTTCATGCTCATTATTTTATTTTATTTTATTTTTATATTCCCATTCGCTTTAGAATGATAAAACAAGACATGAGAGCTTGTACAGCTAAACAAAGTGATATAAAAATTAAAATCAGATTTTTATTATGCATGTCAGTAGCATAATATTCCATTTATAGATAGTCTGAAAAAAAGTCATAATGCACGTAAGATTATCTTAAATTTTACTAATTTCTAATGAAAACATGAGAGCGTATCAAATGCGGTACGCTGTCAAATGTTCCTATATACTATTAACATTAAAAAAAAACATCTTACTTTAAATCTCTTTACAGTAATTTGTTTGAAATTAAGTGCAAATATTCTCATTATTTCACATTAAAAAATTTTAAGTGCAATACGCTAGTTAAAAGCTTTAACTGTAATACGCTAGTTTAGTTAATTTTTATTCAATGTGATATTGATAATTTTCATTCAATTGGGTGCATGTGTACTCCTCCCCTTTTAAGCTCTTTTAAAACAATTTTTCGCTATACTCCGAAAGAGTAAATAGTTACAACTAAGGGGATTTTACACTAACTTGGCTTTACCTGATTTAACTTCCTTATACTTACTGATGAAAAACATCATAGCTGCAACAATTCCGGGCCAATAATTAAGACTTTTTGTAAAAAGAATATTTTTATGTACTTTTTCAATAATGCAACCAAATCTTCCGTTAAACTAAAAAATTTCGCTATTTTCTAAGAAAAGATGCGAGACCTCTTTCTGAAAATGAATAAATTCTGCCCATTGTTACTTCTCTCATATTTCAGTTATTGCTTCACAATATTCTAATGAAATTTTATACAGTAAAATCTGTGTTGAACGACCCCGTATTTAACGACCACCTGGTCTTGTCGAGCATGTCTTAGCGGTCCCGAGTATCATATAGTTATAGATAATGGCTTATTTTCCTTATTGAACGACAACCTGCCTTACGCGACCAACGACCACTAGGTATAAGAAACAAATTTATTTAAAATCCTATTTTAACGACCGCGAAGTCTTGACAATAATACTTCTTTTCCCCTATTTGAGTAAATTCGTTGTTCGGATGCTCAGGAATTACGCGGTATGATGAAAACAAAAGTACTAGCCTGTGTTTGTACAACCACAACATTTGGATCAGAGCCAATGAAATCGCTCCATTCCCCGAGAGCAAAAAACGTCACGAGAGAACGCCAGGATGAACAGATGCGCCAGAGGTGTTGGCGAGAATCAAATTCTGCATCTCGCGGACATTTGTTTATTACTTTGAAGGAGCAGAATTTGACAAATATAATTTGCGTTTAACATAATTTCTTGATATCAATATGCAGTATAGTGTGAGTGTGTGAAAATTAAACTTTTATATTAGTATTGATTGTGTGTCTTTATATTTTTTACTATAAAAAAAATACAGATACATTTCTATTGTTTTAAAGTATTTTCTACAGCTTTTATTAAATATAATCTTTTATTAAATATCATCATAGGCGTCTATAGAAACTTTTCTAAAGTAAGGGGAGGGTTAATTAAGAAAAAAAACACTACCGGGAGGTGGAAATTTGGACTTGTAAGTTTCGATTTTGCTTTGCGATGCAGTTTTGTTTACATTATAAGTCGATACGTTAAAGCTCAAGTACCCTGTCTCTCTCTCTCTCCCCCTCCCCCCTCCCCTTATGGCCACCCATGCTTATGACATGCATCATTATAGTGTCTTAAAGAACATTTTGGGGGTCCCCTCTTTTTGTAGAGGCCCCGGACGCTTGCCCCGAATGCCCGCCCGGGAATCAGGCTCTGCCCATATATCTCTATCACCTATAACGTATTAACTTCAAAGTTAACTCATCTCTACTTTTGGTGACCTTAATAAATTACTGTAATAGTGTCAAATTATTCATCATTTCTATCCCAACTTTCTCAATATAAATATGAACAAAAGCGACATTTTTTACTCTAATTAACTTACACGAAAATGAAATGCAGCAGGTTCGTATGTTAAATGTTCTGCATCACTATTGTGTACAGCAAATTTTCTCATAAAGTGTCTTTACACTGAAAACTGAAATCATGAAATTTAACAGGAGCGACTTATCTTCTTTTTAATTCGTATATATTTTATTATCGCTTTAAAGAAAGAATACTTTAAGTCAGTTAAAACATCTTAAAGTGATAAACAATAATGTCGTTTCACTATTATTGCCGTTGGTTTTTTAATGACTATTTTAATATAACTGTCCTGCTTCATCCGACTTAACCTATTTATGCCTAGCGTCCCTTTTTTGGGACGGCATTATCGCTATCAGTCGAAAACGTTATTTATTTTTCCTAGCCTTTATTCACGAGTATTGAACCTCAACTCCACAAAATATTTTAACATGACCTAGTAGGATGTTGACACTTCAATTTTTATACCATATAATCAAGATTTTAAAAGAAATCATCCCTTGTTCAAGAAGTCGACATCAGAAACACATTGAAAAGGCGGAGCTCTAGAAATAACCACGTTCGAAAACATTTTGGTCATGTAGCAGTTGTCTGCACAGCGTGAACAGAACGCAACCAGAACGACCCTGCTAGCCAGGTGGGTTATTCCTGTTATTAGAGGGGATCGACAGATACCAGATTTCAAAAGATACCCGATACTTTTTTACAAGGGACTGTATACATATTATAATACAAAATTTAACATATCACAGCTACGAGAGATTTTCCACCACTAATACTTACGTAACAATTTATGCTTAAAATAAGGCCAAATTGTGTAAGTTGTTTAGAAATGTGGAAAACTCCCGAAAGTTTCGGAAAAATTGACAGTTATGTTATATAGATCACGCTCCTCATTACTTGCATTTGGAGAAATTTTTCTTTGTGTCTAGTGATAGGTGTAATATAGTTTCTGTGTATGAGTGATAGAGGAAATTACAAGGGGTGATCAAATGAAAAGGTACGAAACGACACGATGGGTACAAATGTAGACTTTATTCAAAATATACACCATAGGCCTGAGCACAACGATCCCACTGATGAACAAGCCGCAGGATTCCTTGTTCCCAGAATTCCTGTGGCCGTGACGGGACCCAGTCCGTCACAGCGTCCTTCAGTACGTCGTCCGAGTTGAAGCGCTTCCCTTCCAAGTGTTCTTCCAGGGAACCAAACACATGGAAATCGCAGGGTGACATGTTCGGACTGTAAGACGGATGATCAAGCTGTTCCCACTTCGACTTGGCCTGTTCCTTGGCGAAAACGGACATTCCATTTTCTCCCTGACTTGTGGGACACACAGTCTTCCCTGTATATGGTCTTCATCCGGCGATGAATAGTGGCCGGTTTAAAATCTTCCGTTGTCAGAAACCGAATAACGCCTTGATCCTCCTAAATCGTCGAATTTTGCAATGTGAACGCCATCCTGTCCTCACACGCACAGCCGCGTCCATTGACGCAGGAAGGTGCTTTTTATAAGAGCTTCTGCTCTCTCCTGCGGGCCCCCGCATGCTCCGATCCACTCGAAAGATTCCAATCGCATCCCTAGATGTCACGTTACGTTTTCCCAAAGCGGAAATAGGCAAATATGTTAATGGCTACGTTGTTACGACGTTTCGTACTTTTTCATTTGATCACCCCTTGTAGGTTCCGTGTAAAATTCAATTTTCTATGTTGATATGTATACAACCATTTGTAAAAAAGTATCGGGTATCGGTAAAAAAATGGTATCGGTCGATCCCTAAACATTTTACCTCTACTAATGGAGACGTCGATATGCGGAATATAATTAGCCACTTTTGCAAACAGTAATTTTTTAAATACTTTATTAAGTGATAAGCGAAATTTCGAGATAAAGTAAGCCAAAATTTACTGTTTAAAAAAAGTGGTTAATTATATTCCGGAGCAGTTGGCAACTCTACTACTAGTCAAGAACATTCAAGATGGAATTCAGAGAACAATATTTAAAAATTCTATATAAGCTTACGGAAAGTGTGTTAAAAAAAGACGACTGAGTACAGTGGGAAAGGCTCTTATACGAGGTACTGCTTTCCACAAATAATCCAAATACATGCCCCATTTTCTTTTCGAAGTCCAAAAACAATTAATGCAATTAATAATGTATTATACTTTCACTCAAGAATATTATTAATATTGTGAGACCCCGCTTACACACACACAAAAACCGAACAGGCTTGCATAACTTACGATAATAAATTAACTTCTTTTTCATGCTTCTCATGAATGAGAATGAAATCAACATGAAAGATAAGAGCAAGCATAATGGCATTGTTGAAATTGTTGATTGACGAACAATTGCGATGCTATTCAACACCTCCTACATAAGAAGGGAAAATAGCAAGAAATCGCTTAAAAATGTGGGAACGGGTAGATTTTCAGATTTTTAAAGTAGCACAGATTGTTTTCTACATTTTTCTATATAATTATTAAAAAAATTTCAAGCGGATCGCACAAACAGTGTAGATGTTATTAAGCTTTTCCTGCTTAACTTTGTAATATTTTAAGAGTAATGGGGGTAAAAGTTTAATCTTGCAGCAAGTTGCCCGGAACTGTTAAAGAGTGAGTCAGTGAATCAGGGATCAGTGTAACTATATAGTAGGATTCCCTTTTCTTTAAATCTAGAATGCGTGAACGATTTCCTTGCTTTTAATCGATTTCATAATTTAAATTTAGCGAAAAAAGTTGCAGGGGAAACTATTCTTAAATCTGCATATCGACTCTAAAATTGCATTACTGAAGTTTTAACGTTATTCCCTTGTTGATTGTTCAACCCTCTTGTGCCCAGTGTCCTATTTATAGGACACCAAATTGTAAAATTTTGTCAAATATTCAGCCATGTTAATGCATATTTCTGTCTTTTATTCATGAATATTCAATTTTATTTTCATAAAATAATTAAAATGACATAATAAGACATGGGAAATGTTCAGTTTTATGCATATTTCTTTAAAGAAAAAAAAATCAGTTACTCATGCCAGAAATTTTTGAATTACACAGGAATCGGTTGAAAGGTGGAAAATGTTATGATAATAGTATGGGCAAAAACGGTTTAAGGATTCATAAAAGACTCAAGAAAATTTTTACTGTTTAAGGAATTTTTTGCCTCAGTAAAAGATAAGCAATTAATCAAATATTTCCTTTATTCGTCTAAACCATACTCAGTATGAACCATTCAAATAAAAGTTTTTTGTCCGATTGAATATATATATGAATACTCATCGGCTGTAATCATTATAATTAGAAAAGAATCGTTTTAGCATTTTCGATGCTAAAAATTTTGAAAATATCAAAATCTTAATTCACTTTGATTTTCCCTTCCCTATATTTCATAGAAGCAAATGTGTAATTTTTCTTTTATTTTTGTGCTTGCCATGACACCTATCTCTTTAGAAGATGTAATAATAACTTCATGAACAAAAGTGTATGCAGTAACTCTAATGAAGAATTAACCTTCACCTAATTATCCACCAAATTCGAGTCATCCTGTTGCGTCGTTTGACCGACTACAATGCCTTTTTTTTTTCAAGGGCGTGCTTTTCATTTTAATGAAATAAATTTCTGCATGCTACATCGACATTCTGTCTATTATAATAGTTGTAGTTCATGAGTTTATTTTCTCCCATTATAATATCATTATAAATAACTGAAAAAACACTCAAAATACTGGTGTTAAACGATAAAGTAACGAGAAACGAGTAAACGAGAAAGTAAACGAGAAGTTCAAAACAATTTTTGAACGAAACGCGTATCCTTTTTCCTTTTACTTCTTATGTGTGTTTTTTACAAAGTTTTTTAATTACTTTATCATTATAAATAGATAAATAAATATAGAGCACAAGATTTATTACCAAAAAGCTACATTAAGCTAAACAATAAATTGAAAATATTACTCCTAATTTTTATTTTGAGTATTTGGACTTTTCAATAATTTCGTTCCTCCATTCTAAACTTGCGGAAGCCCAGTGGTGCAGTGGTTGTTATATTGTGCTACCGTTTCACAGATCCGGGGTTCAACTCCTGGTCTGGGCAAAGTCGACTCAGCCTTTCATTCTGGAGTGGGTCGATAAAATAAGAACTTACCTCACTTGGGGAACTAAACACTAGGGAATCTACTCAGGCTGAATGTCTGACCGCGTCATAGAGGTCTGCGCCTCACGGAAATTCGCGACGGCGGCGTGACGACCTCAGAAACCCGGCGGCGCGCCGCGGAGTGGGAAGATTTCTGGAAAAGAGCATAGTAAGAATGGATGTGTGCGTATAAACACACACACACATATTCTACTCTATAGTTACGCTTATCCCTGACTCACTGATTCACTAACTCGCTAACATTTTAAAGCGATTTTTCACTCTTTTCAGTTCCATTTTATTCCCGAGATTAAAAATAGTGAATCATTTGTTTGACAAAATTAGCTGTTTCATGTCACAATGACGTCATACTGAAATAACGTTAGCGGGCTATGAAGGGAAAACTGCGATTCCAGTTCGTTTAAAATTGTTTTTCCAGATAACACAGTTTAACTTTTTTTCATCAAAAATGTTCGTCTGCTTGAAGCACTGATATAAGAGGGGTTGTATACAAAACGAAATCGGTCCAATGCGAAATGTTTTCGCGCGTTTCCAGAAGAGCATGAAATTCAATTTGAGTATATATAATAAAAATTGAATATGAAGTTACTTATTTTAGGTGGACAAAGATTAAATATATTGAGTGTAGACATATTCTTGTCAAACATTTTTTCTAGCGACCGTTGTAAGTGCCTCCACAACGGGCTTTGATTTCTAGTATATATTTATATGGACGTTAAAATGAGATTTTTTATGACTATGAAAATGTATTATTGAGAATAATGTTGTCGTGTTGTGGGATTACGGCCAATTAGCTACACGTAGGCGCTAGACCAAAGAATGAGGTGCCCTCCACGGGGTCTTTCTAAGGGGTCCTAACCCGTATCTACGTTAAGTTTCGGAGGAAACCTCAGAATAATTAGGTCGGCGAACGCGACCTGGGTTTGAACTAGGCACATTCCGTCTCCCAGTTCAGAGCGCTATGCTCTCGGCCACTGGTGAGGCTTCTGATTATGATCTTGCCGTTATAACACACTTTTAAAATATGTCTACTGAAAAACTGAAACAATAGATTTTCTCAAAATCGGGCAGGTTTATGTTGTTTGTATGGCACATTCACGATATATTTAGTTATCAGTATACGATTGATACATTATTTACTTTTTAGCGTTTCTTTTCTTTCCGTTTTTTTTTTTTTTCTTTACAACCTTCTCATGAACCATTCCAAACTTATTATGTTCTTTTGATGTATAATGCAAGGTTTAAACAGTTTTTAAAGCAATCAAATTACACCATTGACTCAAAAAAATTGTATCTTTATGAGTTGCTAGCGTTAACTTTTTACAAACCGAATTCAGATCCAGGCATATTTTAAATTAATTGTTTGTATGTTTTGTTTTCTGATCCGTTAATTAAAGGATATTAGTCATTTAAAAGGGGGGAGAATTGCTTACAATTTTCATTGTGTTGTGTGCGCAATTGGGAGCATGGGTCATTTCTGACTAATAACTTCTGACAAAATTGTACATTGGTTTCAAAAACGGAATACAATGATGGGTAGTTTAAATGATAAGTGAAATATTAAGAATTAATGAAAGATTTATTTATAAATTTAAGTAAAGATATGAATTAAGTTTGAAGAGGGGAGGGCTGTATCCAGATAGCTCTGTAAAAATTTATGAAAATGACTACTTTTACGAATTTTTATCCAGTTTCGTTAATGATAAAAATGCAACTTGTGTTCCAAAAAATCAAGTTATCTTTTAATTATAGCTGCTAATTTTTTTTATTTTATTTTATTCTTTTATGTTTCCAATCGGGGACATTGGCCTGTAAAACGTTAAGAAGTATCCAGATAAAAATAAGCAGTTCAAAGTTTAGGTACAATTTTTTAAAAAGTTTTGAAGCCGATTGTTCGCCGGCGCGCCAGCCTAGACCTCGGCGGCGGCGGCGTAGTACAAATGACCAGCGGCGGCGACGCAGACCTCTACCGTGTTATAAACCAGAGCCCGAGGTCACGAAGGCACAGGTGGACAGAGCAGGCCTTGACCGACGTGGACTGTTACCCCATTGAATTTAGTTTAGTATTTTAAACTTTAAGATACGATTCCTAGTTCTTAAACTTTGTTTCCCCGAGATGCTTCAGCTTAAAATTATTGTAACCGTCAAAATTATTGTATTTCTTCATTGCTTCCATCACAACTTGATAACTTTTAAAAGTGACACAAAAGTACTATACAGTATTTCGGTATAAATAGTATCAAAGGCTATGTTTACGGTTTCTATCAATTCATCAGCATTACTGAACAAGGCTTGATGTTGTAGTGACTGCATTGAGCTTAAAAGGAAAAAAAGGGGAGGCCTGGTCTATTTGTGGCTACGAATTTCCTATTATCCAGATGCTACAGTAACGGATCATCTTCTTTTAGATGAAATTTTGTTTTATCCTGTTAAATAAATATGGATATGTGTCCTGATCCTTATGTCCATTTTTTTTTTTTTTTTGCAGTATTTTTTGAAGAAATATATTTTTAACTAAAACCAAGCAGTTGATTTTAATCAAACAGATGAAGTTATAAAAATATTTATAGTTTGTAATAATTAGATTAGCCTTAAAATTCAAAAATATGTTAAAACTGACGACAGATGTCATGAAACATTGATTTTGATTGAAGTCGTCCTAAGTAATTTTAATAGTAAGTAATTTTGAGCTACAACTTACATCTGCATTCTCTAATCATTCTAGTTTAAATATTCCCTTGATCCTATTATTGTGGGACAGGGCGAGTATTAAATATAACAACGCATCAATAAAATATCGTGTATTGGTGTTCGTGAAACTAATAAGCACTTTAGTAGCTTTACATTTGTAACAAACTCTATGATAGAGAGCCTATCATAACAATAACTTCCAAAAGCCATCGCTGGTATTTTATATTATTTAATACAAGTTCTATCTACAACTCTCATTATTTTTCAAATTTGCGTATGTATTTTGGCATAGATTTAACTCATAGCAAGTAAAGTATGTTTGGACAAATTGTTAAAAAGTTTATGAGGAGAATGTTAGCCCCAATTTCTTCATAATTTATTTAAATTTAAACAGTAGTTTCGTTTTCAAGCTTTGACAAGGTAGAATGAAATTTTGACCGTATTTTTCTTTAAACCAACTGCTATATTGAATATCTAAATTATATTCATAGCTAAAAAATGGCAAACACTATCTTAATTTTTAAAATATTAGACATTAAAAAGGGTTTTCTTTCCTCTGGCAACTTTCCTAAATGAACTCCAAACACTTAAAATTAACATTGCGTAAGTAAATTGTGAGAAAAAGAAACGGGCAGTTCGTCGGTTTTTGATAATGTTTTGAGCGTTACCGCAAATGTTATGTACCTGTTTTTTCCCCAAAACTAGAAAAAGAAATGAACTCACACCTTTTTGCTCACTAAAATAAATCCAACGACACAGAATATGAAATGCCTAAGAGAAAAAGAACCACTGCTAATTTCAGAATGCACCAGATAAGCATAAAACACTCACAAAATTTATTTCGAAAACTGCAAGTAAAATATCGCCTTTTATACACTTGAATAAACGAGGAGATCTACTCTCCACAATCTATTCCTATTTCAAACTGTCTTCTAAGATCTTTCAACTTAAACGCGATGGCAACACATCTGACAGCTTACCGAACGCGAATTTATTTCACAGAAAGTGTTGTCGCGACTTTTATTGAATGAATCTAAGATCAAATATTGAAGCATTTAAATTTCTACATTACTCTTAATGTAGTAGCATTATACAAACACACAGAGCAATCAAAATGTTCAATTTAAAAATTACCATTAGCGGTGCCTTCAATGATTCTCTCCTCAGCAGCTCTTCAGCTTTCTTTTCTACACTTTTAATCTCAATAAATTTCCCGTTAATTCTTAGGAGAGTAATCAGCAAACACTTTACTATCAGCTGTCTGCACAAACTCAGCTTTTAGCTTCCGCTGTTTAAGCGTTCAATTGATATGCGAAAACGTAACACTGATTTCTTAGGTTTATCAGGCAAATTAATTTGTTTATTAACGACATCACAGGAATTGAGCTGTGTTATCAGAAAGAAGTCCTCAGCGCTTATGTGCTTTTCAGAAATACCTTGAATGAAGTTTCACCAAGTGAAAATATGTATTCCACTAAAAAATATGTGGTTTTTCAATTCTTGAAAGCTCGAATTTTCTTTTAACTGGCACAGTTCTTTGGTCTGTAGAACTCACTCTGCCCCGAAAAGTAAAACGTATGAACGAAAAGTACGTGGCCATAAATGTACCAGTTTATTTTTACAAATAAACTGGTACATTTATGGGAACTGTACTTAAGAAACACTGTACTTAAGAAACAAGTTCATAAGTTTTCCCTAGAAACAACTGAAGTAACAAATTTTTTTCCCGACTTTTGACATTCTTTACTTCAGCTATTCCCAGAGTTGACTAATGAACATGTTTTTTATTTGTATAAATAGGTAGCCTATTATATGTACTTGGCCCATTACTAGTTTATTTACTTTAAATATGACGCAAACAGATTGAGTTAATGTAACTATGACACTTCATACTTGACTTTTGTAAACTAATGCGGCTCAATTCTTAATAAATACGTAGTATCTGGGTGTTATTATAAACATATTGTTCAACTTATATCTTGTTTCGAAGAATAATGAAGTTTTTCCCTGAAAACTTGTAACAGAAAGTTTTAACCTAAACAAACGAATGCGCTGAATCTTAAAAATCTCGTATTTTAACTCAAACTTTTCACAGAACGCCCAAAAAGGTGCTCAATTAATTTGATTGGATGAACGCAACGATTTCTTTAACTTTACCTGGCTAAGCTAAAAAATTACTCAAACTTCCATTGAAGTCTAATCTGATCGATTTTTTATAAATAAAATCAAAATTATAAATCAAAGCATTAAAATAAATTTAATGTAGTCTCAATATGTCAACGAGTTTTAAATTGGTATTAATGTTCGAAATGCTTATATTTTAATGTGTCATATATTCCTGTGTCCAAATGTATTATTAAACATATTATTTGATTATTAGTTATTTTATGCAAAACTGAAATAATTTCTATTACACAGCAAGTGTTAGCACAGCATTTTCTTCTCTGGAAATTTCTGTGTTTAACAATAATATGAAATATAAAATTCTGTATTTATTAAAACACTTTTCACCACATTTTGTGTACAATTTTATATTTAGGACATAATTTGTATGCACAGTGCCTATCTAAGATCAACACCTTGGAAATTAAGAACGAGTAGCACATAAAATGTAAAATCCCCCCCCCCAAAAAAACCAAAGCAATTCCCACTAACTTTTGTAGTATTTGGCAAAATAATAATAATGATGATAATTTTCTCATTGGATACATTAAATCTAATTTGACGAAATGGTTTTCGTCATTACTGTCATAATTTTTGGTGGGGAAAAGAAAGGATTTTTCGAAACAGCAGTCTGAAGGAAGGGTTCCTCTTTTAAAACTCACTCAGCGAGTAACGGGAATATTGCAATAGCATGTTTATCAAACTCTGAAGCTTACTAATTTATTTTGGCCAAAATTTCAATGCGAGAGAAGCACCTCCGTATTTCTCAAGACAAAAAAAAAGTTATAGAAAAATTGTCGACTCTTTGTTTCATCATCATTAAATTTATGGTTTAAAAAGAGGTGAAATTTCATCTCTAAACTGGTCTTCACGGAGTTTAATCAAAAGGAAGAAAAAATCAGAAGATTTAAAAAAAAAAAATGAGAAGTAGCTATGCAAAAAAAGTAATGTTATATTCAAATAAAAACTACCTGTATACAGCGACTAAAGTAAGGAAAATTCTTTAAAGACTCTATTATATTGCTACAATGATAAAATGCGTCGAGAATAATATGCATAAATTTAATTAAAAATATAATCTATATGATGTAATGTATATCATGTAATGTGTATAAATTTTACTTTGAAAAATCAGTCTTATCTCAAATACAATGTTCTTTTTCTCTATTGCACATAGAAAAAGAAAAAATAAAGTTTAGTTGAATTCAACAACATATTTATAGTACTATTTTAAGTGAATACTTTTATTGAATCAATGAAATATTTTTTTAGTTCAACAAAATACTTTATTGATATTCAACAAAATTGTTCTGTAAAAATAGCGCCAGCCAAACATTTATTGAATTCAATGAAACAATTTTCTTTGATTTATCACTAGATTTTAGATTAAAGTATAAAATATTACAAAAAACAACAATAATTGTTTATAACCAATGATTATTTCTTCCTGTTGATCTGTTACCAGCAAAAACAATTTCGCAAACTTCACACATTCATTTAATTTATAGTGATGACACAGTTTTTAATACAACTACCCTAGAAGTCTTTCGAGTCAGAGTCAGGTTCATCTGAAACCCCGTTTTATTTGATTTTTATTTCACTGTTCTTGATTTTCAAATGATTTTAATAATATACTCTATGCTCTCAAATAATTTAATGACGTAACATTTTATTCTAAACATAAAATGATACATTGCAAGATAATTGCATAGGTGCCAAGTATTACGGAATATAATTAACAACTTTTTGTAAACCGTAAATTCTTTGAATATTTTTCCAAAATAGTAGCCAGCTCACGCTTTTGACTCGGAAATTTTAAACAGAAAATTACCCTTTACAAAAGGTACGTAATAGCTGGTTCCGTAATACCTGGCACCTATGTTATTGTAATATAAATTTGCACATTTACACTACTCCGGAATTTAATTAACCACTCTTTGTAAACAATAATTTGCTTCAAAACTTTTTTTGAAATGGTAATCAGCCCACACGTTTAGCTTCAAATTTTGCTGTAATTTAAGCCCAAAATTACTGTTTAAAAAGGTGGTTAATTTACTCCGGAGCAGTTGGCTACTCTGATTTTCTACTTTTAATATTGACTACATCTAAATCCATGCAGGAAATCAATAACAGTATCTCAGAAAACCGCAAGCGTTAAACTAATCCTCTTTAACATTTCATTCTTCCCTACAATGTCTAGAAACATTTTTAACCGAAAATCAATTTCACTTTTGCACTTCTGTCGCTCCCCCACAAATCTGTTAAACAGAATTTTCCATCCAGCAAATACACTTCTACATTTTAAATGACTAAAATAAATGCTTAATCCCCTAATCAATATTGTTTCAATCGATTAAAGGTTCCATTTTCATCAGCATCTCTCTGTCTCTTGAGCCTAACGTTTATTGAGAAATAAATCTCTAAAAAGTAAACGCGCATTTTGTAAAATCATAAATTTCAGATTTCGGAAAAGTCCACATTAACAAATGTATATTTAATGGTGCGTAGAATATGATCCGGTTTTTCTTTCGGGAAAAGCATTAGAGGGAGAGGGGAAAAAATATTTAACTGCAGTCGGTCAATATTCAAGTATTTTTATTTTATTTTTCCCGTCTCGTATTATGGAAATACTGTTTTGGAGATTTTTACAACTCTGACATTATATTTCTTTCCAAAGTAAACGATAAAGGGGATGACTTTTATTTGAGCATTTTTTCCCATGTAGAAAATTAGTGAATAATATTTGCGTTGCATGGGTATATGCTTGCATGAGGGAAAGAACTATTAAAATGCATTTAAGGTATTCGGTTAAGTTTTAAAATGCATTTTAGTAAAACCGTTGCGGAAAGTGTTTAGTTAAGTCGGATAAATGTTAAAAACGCTGCTTAATGATACCAGTAAGAAAATGTATTCTAAAAGAGCTTTGCAATTTTTAAAGATAGGTTAACTTTTGCGATTTTAATTATGCTTGAGGAACACAGACTCAATAACTATGCACCCTGAAAATATAAATATTTTAGAGGTAGTTTTTAGTATTAAACAAATGCTATCACAAATTATGAACATACTCATTTCGACTGATTTAGATAAACTTTTTCTTTCTTTATCCATAGTATGCGATTAATGTTATTGCAATATAAGTAAGAACTAAATATTTTTTCGTGTGATTCTTTTTAAGTTCTTACTAACTGCATATAAAAAAGAACTCAAGTTTTAAAAGTCCAGCAATGATAGTACCTTTTTACTTGATTTAGAAACTTATCAAGAAAAAATATAGAGAGAGAGTGGTTATAAAATAACGTGAGGTGTTTAGAGCCCTCTGGCGAATAAAATATTGGACGAAACATAACCGAAATATCTGCGTGTACATAGTGAACAATGAGAATTCGATTTTTAAAGAAGAAAAAGAAATTTGTGTACTAAAAGTCACCACTAGGGCAAATGTTCGCGCTGTTTACCAAATCAAATGCATTAATTTTAAAGAATGACAACAAAGCCTGCCTTTTCTTTGTTGAATATAATTCATAAAAGGAAAGGCTGGCTGAATTCTCGTCATTCTGAGGCCAGCTGACTTTCGATGGTTCTTGACTTACTAAAATAACCGCACAGTTACCGGAAACTTTCCGTAAAGTTTACGGAAAGCAATTTCTGATTATTAAAAAAGACTTTCTTATCTAATATTTAGAGTGAACACATACTCAACTATATTCTTACCAAACTCGTCAGCTGGTATCTAAAAAGAAATTCTTTAAGGATGTTGTAAAATTTTAAATTACACACTTTTCTCATTTAATTATAATTTATTTTTAATTAAGTATTATTCTAGTTATCATAATTGAAACTTTTGTCTTTCTTTACTTTTCAGATTACTGCTTGTTCCAACGGGCGCATTTTAGTCTCCAAACTCCTGTTTGTCAACCCCTGGGCTGTTCGTGAAACCTTCAGAATTCCTATGTTGCCTGGAGTCTTCATGGTTCATCCCTCAGGGAGCTTCATGGAGCTTTATCCCTCGTCTTCATGGAGTTCAAGGCTCTTCATGAAGTATTTCATGGAGAGCATCCCTCCGGGGAGAAAGAAAAAGTTGACTCAGTCTTCTGGTGAGTAGTTACTTTGACATAGATGACAGCATCATCATATACGGAATAAAAGTAACCACTTTTGTTAATTTCTTACATTTTTGTTACATATAACCGATTAATTTTTCAAAAGTTATACAATTAAAAAAATTAGGTATAAGCTGTTATTATATACTATATGACCTTTAAAAAAAAAATAGAGAACAACTATTTATACATGCAACCGATACAGGAACATTGTCTTCGACTAGAAATTTTTTCAGAGTACATATTTTAAACATGTACATTTAAATAGTACATATTTTAAACATGTATTCAAAATACACTCTATAACAAAAAGAAGTCGATGCCCCAAGATGGAGTCGCCCGATTGTAATGAAATTTCGCATGCAAAGACATTCGGACAGAACATGCAAATGATTAAAATCTGAAGTCCAATGAATGAATAGCGGAAGCGCTAGCGCATCGGAACTGCGTATTCAGCAGCTGCAAATAAGGGGCGATTCTCAAGTTGGTGGTTAAAATTTCTGTTGCATGTCGACTGCGATATCTTCCGTCGGCTGTAACAATGCCTCGCCGAAGAATTCGTGCGCATTGCGAGCCGATGTCGGAGTTTGAAAGAGGTCGATCGATCGGACTGAAAGAAGCTGGTTGGACGAATCGAAGAATCGCTCGACATCTGCGTCGAAGCGATGCGGCTGTTAGACGATGCTGCCAAGAGTGGGTCAACAACGGTAGATATCAGCATCAAAATGGTAACCGTCGACCGAGGACCACAACAGAACGAGAGGATAGAGCGGTTGTCAGAGCAGCACCGGATTCGTCGCTATCAACTATCACCGTGTGACCCGCACAAATGTATCCAGCATGACCCTCCACAGACGATTGAGAGAGCGGAATTTGCGATCGTGCCGGTTGCCTCTCACGCCTGTACACCGTCAAGTTCGGTTGCTGTGGTGCCGTGCTCGATCAACGTGGAACTGCGCTGACTGGGCATGTATAGTCTTTAGTGACGAGTACCGTTTCCAACTGTGTCCTGATAACAACAGACGTGTCTGGAGACGTCCAGGGCAGAGGGGGGATCCTGCCCTTATTATCGTACGCCACACAGGCCCACAACAAGGTGTTATGGTCTAGGGTGCCATCTCTTTTGATAGCCGGACCCCTTTGATAGTCATTTCTGGCACATTGACAGCACAGAAGGTATGTGGACGACATCCTACTACCGGTTGTGTTACCGTTCCTTCTCGAAACCCTGGACTTACTTTTCAACACGTTAATGCCCGGCCGCATACGGCACGTGTTGCTATGAATTGTCTTCAAGCTTTCCCTGTACTACCTTGGTCAGCTAGGTCGTCTGATCTCAGCACATTTGCCCGTTATGGGAAGGCGATTGCAACCATCTCAAAATGTTGCCGATTTAGCCCAGCAGTTGGAGACAATTTGGCGAGAAATTCTGTAGGACACCATCTGGAAACTTTATCAGTCTGTGCCACGCCGGGTGACGGCTTGCATCGAGGCCAGAGGTGGACGGACGCCTTATTGACTTCCTCCCTTTGAAATGATCAAACTCTACAATGAATCATTCAATTGATCGGAAATTTTAATCGTTTGTTTTTATTTATGTATGCTCTTTACATCCACCAATTGTTATCGCAATCGGACGATTCCTTCTTGGTACAACGTGGGTTTTTTTTGTTATAGAATGCAGTATTAAACTCACCTATACGGTCAGTAATTCTGCTGTATTCTAAGCCAAAAGTTACTATTTACAAAAGGTGGTTAGTTATATTCCGTAGATGTCAGCTGCTTTGCATTGAAAATTTCTAATTTTATAAACTTTAAAATGTTGTTTTTATGTAACTGCTACATAAACGCCCTTGCTACTCTAGTTTTGAAATTGAAATTGTAGTTCTTCAAGTTTGGAGTATTAGAGTCAAGAGGGAGTAACTATAACCACTTTATATATTTTTCATCTTTGCGATCTTTAATTCTTTTCCTAATCGGCAAAATATTGTTTTAATTAAATAGGGGTAACTTTGATCTTTTAAAAGCACTTACTGCTCGCCCAAAGATAAAAGATCGGCTTTGGCGCGCTGCAAAAAAAAAAAATGGATGCTGCGATATATTTCACAGGGAAGATCGATTCATATGTGCAAGGACTCTTAAAATTCTATGCGATAGTAGTGTTTTTAGAGTCATTTGGACTTTCATTTCCGATTTACAAAATACTTCCGTATTGCCAGTTGGCCAAAATCTAGCCAAAAAGTGGCTAAATTGGCATCCCTGTCCGCACATACTAGAAAGAGAATTTCTTGCACATCTGAACCTATCTCCCCATTGAAAAAAATCGCAGCATCCATTTTTTGGCAGCGCGTCAAAGCCGACCTTATATCTTTGGGTGTGCAGTGATTAAAGTTTTGTTCCTGAAGACTTATTTACTTATAGTTCGAAGTGGGTGGACATTATTGCTCCAGGAATATCATAAAACTACAAAAAAATGGAATATTTTTTATCATCAATGAGGGAATTAAGAGGCAAGTTTTAATACGTTTAAGAGTTAAGTACACCCACTCAAAAAAGTAGTTGAGTAACTGCCAGATTTCCTATTTTGGCTTTGTGAATAACTTATTAGTTTTTGGAAAACACACAAAATTGGAAAGAAATATGAGAAGAAAATTAGAAAGAAATAAGAGAATATATGATATGATTCACTTTTACAGAGAGCAATATTTTAAATAAGAAATTGACATAAGAAATTTCACTTACGCTTGAATGCTTTTTTGCGAGACATTACATATGAAAGTTCATATAAAAAGAAATTCTATACTGGTCAAGCATATATTTAAAAATTTATTAACAATATCAAACAAATAAATAAAGACACAAAAGTGTAGAGCCCAATAAGGACAATAAAGTTTCTGGACTTTTTGGGTTATTACAAAAAGCTCTGAGCTTTAAACTTAGACCGTACATTTTGCTATAAATGGACACTTAAACACAACACAATTTGATCAAAAAAATTCTCTGACTCTGACATTCGTCAGAGTCAGAGAATGGCGATTCGTTCATAATGATTGGCGATTCGTTCGACCTTCATGTACCTGGTAGTTAAATCACGCAATGGCATCGGCTGCATTTTTTTAGGGTTGATCTGTCTGTCCAAATTTTCTTTTATATTGACGTGAAATCAGGGTTTGTACGGATCCTAAATTTGCTAAAATTTCGAACTTACGAAATATTGTCCTAAAATGGCCTGAATGGTTACGACTACTGCAACTCACATATATGTATACGTATGTGAGATAAGGGAGTGAAGAATATACATTTTGTATGGCAAAAAATTCCTCATGGCGGGGTTTTGACCCCCTACCCCCCCCCCTTGGCTACGCCACTGTTAGCCACCGACTCCCTTGCTGTTGGTTGGAAAAATACATAAGCGTTATTCTATTTTTCTATCATAATTTCGCAAGTAATGCATTTGATTTCTAATAATTGTTTATGCGTAACTAAGTGGTATAGGCTAATCCTTTATTTTACACACAAATTTTCTTCAATTTTAATTATGATATCACTTCTTCACATCATTCATGCTGAAAATTTATATATCACTGCACAGCACATTTCAGCACAGATTGACTGAGATGGAAATGATGGGAAACTGCGAGTTTATATTTACTAAACCAATGGTCAGAACGTTTACCAACACTTCGGTATTTTTTACTATTACATCGCTATAACGTTCGCAATAATATTCTCTGTGAAAAAATAAAAATATGTTTGTTTTACTACGATATATCGCACCAAATCTATTTTCCCAATGAATTTAAAGAAAGCAGTTAATAATAGGTAATTAGAAACAGATGCATAGAAAACGTAACGATTGATAGCTTCGTTAGTAAAAGCAACATCTTCATGTTTCTTCCATTCATTAATTGCAATGTCCAGTAAGTCAGAAATCAACTTTCGGGCGATTTACCTTGATCCATTTCACCTAAGTGCTTTTGGGAATTTTTTTTTTCCATGGGATGTTCCATGCACGCATCAACGACCATCCCAATTACAATGGAAGAGTGGAAAAACCGCAGACCGCCCCCCCATCCCAAAAAGCATTTCTTTCGCTCTGCACAACCGCCATCAGACAACAATACGCCTCAAAATTACCACTTAGCTCACTGCCTGTCTGGCCGGAAGAAAATTCTGAGAAAGTGTCCTTGGGACTAGACTTCCAGCTTCAGCATGAACATTTCTCAGAAGCGTATTTTCAAAGCTTGGCTTGAGTCTCCACAAGTTGAGTAATGAGTAATCTGCACGATCAATGACCTTAGATTAGAGAAGAATATATTGAGAAGGATGATATTTTAGGCCACAGTTGCGGATACGTTGACTTAGTGTTTCTTGAGGCAGCATTCACTAAAAACTGATTCTTAGTTCTCCTCTATCTTAACCCATTTATGCCTAGTGTCCCTTTTTTGGGACGGCATTTTCGCTATTAGTTGAAAACGTTATTTATTTTTCCTAGCCTTTATTCATGAGTATTGAGCCTCAACTCTACAAAATATTTTAACATGACCAAGTAGGATGTTGATATTTTGATTTTTATGCATAAAGATTTTAAACGAAATTATCCCTTGTTCAAGAAGTTGACATCAGAAATTTATCTATTATTACTGTTATCAGTAAAAATCGAATAAAGTCGCAAAAATATCCAGGCACAAATGGGTTAAGCAATGGAACGCGACATCGCAAGACGTTTCTGCGGAAGACGCAAATCTTTCGTGCGAAACCGCAGAGGGACAGACGATCTGCAATTATCTTTTAGTGCGGATATCCTAAATCGTAAAAAAAGTTTAAAGATTTTGCGTCTCCAGGAGAGCCTCTTAACAACCTTTAGCTCTTACACAGCTCTAGAACTTTACTTATTGAATGGGTCATGAAAGTCATAGTCTGTTGTTCGGCGAGCACGTCATCCATAAATTTAAAAGATCTTCAACGTCTGTTTGTCTTTGAGTATGTGTGCTCGCTGTGCCTGGACCATTCGCCATAGTTGGACCAAATTCGGCACATCGACTAAATATAAGAAGACAGCTATTTCTGTGGAGGGAAATCGGGATTTTATTTTTATTTTATGTATTGTCCGTTTCCGATGATTTTTTTCCGGTATTTTCTGCTCTGGCAAATATATATATATATATATATCGCCTTTAAAGTTTCGAACTGTTACAATAGGATGTAATACATATAGCAATGTAGCAAGTAAACTTCTATTAAAGATACTGTCTGTTATGCATGAGTATTATATAAAACGTAATGATTACTCTATAGGAAATAGTTATGATATACGCAATACAATATGTACTATTAGTAATATTACCTCTTTATATACCTATGATTTTAAAGATCTATTCAACAATATTCCTCTTGACGACCTTTACAATGTAATTAATGAATTATTTGAAACTTGTGTTAACAATATTCAGCTCCCTACCTATGTTGATGTAACATATTTCAGTTGTCTATCTAAATTTATTATCTATAATAATTTTATTCTACATAACAATAAAATATATCTACAAAATCATGGTATACCACAAGGTGGTTCAGCATCTAGCTACCTTGCAGATCTTTATTAATATTACTATGAAAAAGAATATACTAATACACACATCATTCTTAAACGATATATAGATGATATCTTACTTGTAAACACTACTAATAATAATAACATTATCTTCCCCATAAAATATCCATCTGCTCTGGAATTAATTAAAAATGATATGCTTAACAATTCTGTTAGTTTTCTAGATCTAAGTATCTCCATCACTCCTAGAAATAGCCTTAGTTTCAATATATATGATAAGCGTAAAGATTTTAGCTTTAAAGTAAATAGCTTTACTCATTTTTCCTCCTGCTTACATAAATCTGTATTTCGCAATATCATCTATAATCACTGCTGTAGAATCAAGTTTCTATGTTCTGATGATTTCAAAGTCTCCAATTTTAAATCTCTATTTCTGTCAGCTAGACAATACAACTATCCCACTAAGTTCCTAAAATCCATTATATACAATTCTTGAAAATGATGTGTCTAATGTCTTTGTTAATTTACTGGAGGTTGGGTGGGGTTTTGGTTTTAAGGTTGTAATTGGATGGTTGGGTCGGGCGGAGGAAGTTTTTCTCTTATATATATATATAAAAAAAAAAGTAATATGTTTAAAAACAATTTGGATGTGTTTATGCATGCATATATATATCTGGAGGATTTAAAAAAAAAAAAAACGGGGTTCCTATATTGTGATTATTCTGTTCTAAACATTATTTTTTTCTTATTTACTAGATTAATCTTCTGTCATACAATAACTTATTATACATACTTAGTCAATAATAATAATCATTATATTTTTTAAACAATATGTTATATTTAATTTTGCTATAATATTTATTTTATTCAATCTTTTAAATTTATTATTATTCAATATATATTTATTATATTAATATACCTGGATATTCTTAAAATTTAATAATATTACCTATTAGTATTTGGCAACTCCTAAACTTTCTTCTTTCCACTTTTACACTTTTATTTAGTGGCAACACCATTTTTCACTTTTTACAATTCTTAGCATTGGCAACACATATCAACTGTTCAAAATAAAATTTCCATGTGCTCAAGGTATGGTATGTAAAATTATCTTTCTAATTTTTGTTATCTTTTTGATTTCTTCTTTCCTTTATATAGTAGGGTAGGGCCCAGATGTGTGGAGTTAATATCTCTTCTGATATGCCGCACAACCGAAACCCTACTATTTGGTTTACTGTAAATTATAATCCACTGTTTGTGGCCCCTGAAGATGGTGACAGTGGTTATAATTTCCGTTCCATTATACTATCACAATAATTCTTGCACTTTATTTGGATTCAAAATCTGGTTTCTAATTCTTGATAATAGCTGTTACTTTTATGCGAGATATGTCTTATTTGTAGTATGTTTTGTGTTTTACTTGTTAGTTATATATATATATATATATATATATACCGTAAAACACGGCAAAAGCGCCCCCTCTCCTAAAAAAAACCCTCCCTGCTTTTCTAGTGCATTTCGTTTGCTCTTAAAATACCGAATAAACGCCCTCTTAAAGTGGACTTATACTGGCTGGAGACTTGCAACGGCTAAACGTACGGTCGTGGGTTCGATTCCCACTCATACCTTTGTAAAATTGCCTTTCTCTGTGTTAATAAAACCTTTCATTGTGATACTATAGATGACACCAATGAAATCACGCCATAAGCCAGCGAAGTGTGACGTCAGAACAATGCTCTCCGCTTTGTTTCCCCGAGTGACGTCATCGCGGCGTCTTAGCGGTACGAAACGGAAACTAGGAATCCAGCTACACTTGAAGACATTGGGGGCACTTGAACGGTATTATTCCGATTTTTAGTGTTTAACCGCCCCCATAGATCGCGATTTCCCTTGAAGATTGGGGAGGGGGCGCTTTTCTGGATTTTGCGGTATAAATAAGACAATACTTACATTTTCCTTTCCTGGTATAGCATTTGTTCATTTTTGACCTTATTAACTCAACGAAAACAGCGTTCCCTATCTTGGATCAGAAGTCTAGCCTTCTACCCCAAGCCCTTCGTAGCCCTTCTACGAGCCCGTTGATCTGAATCGTTGGATAGAGATTGTCATATTAACTTTGTGTTCGTAAACTCATCAACTTATCCCACTATTTTGCGTGTAAAAACAGGCAAAAACTGAATCAGGTATTGTTAGTGGTCTCAGTTTCTATCGTGTTTAAGAATGACTTCAGTTTGTTCACTTTCCATGCCTAGATGATGCGTTTGTTTATCACAGAACGTCGGAACATGTATTCGGATTTGTGTGCTTGTTCACGAGGAACCGCTTATAAATCCAAGTCAGAGAAAGGACAAACACAAGGGGGGGGGGGGCAAATGCCTTGGTTTAGGACTTTTCTGGGTATCTAGCGCGTATATCACAGAACGTCCTATCACAACGAAAAGAATTGCAATCAAACAATGAAAAACTGAATCAACGGGCTCCTGTCTCAACTGATTCAGTTTTTCAAATAACCGCACTCAGTTGACTTTAAGAACAATGGTCAACCAGCTTAGGTGTAAAAACTGGGCGTTTAAAAATGCTTAAATTTAAAACTAGTTGCACGGGTGGCACTGGCTGAGCGTTTACAAATCCACCCATAGTAGTTGAAAAATGACTAGTAATGATCTTAAAAATTCATTTTTACTTTATTCATTAATGTTTGTGAAAAGAAACGTCATTCCTCCGAAGAATGGGGCAGGCTGACTAGCTGACTAGAATAGAGGTCTTCAGTAGGCTCTTTTTCTTTTTTGATTCGCTGCACTTTTCCAGCATTAAGCAGTCTATCCAGTTGTTCTATATCAATGCGTACAGCCAAAGAACTTTTTCGATAAAGCGACACGATTGACAAGAAGAATCGTTCGAACACCATGTTGCTGGTAGTTAAACCGAACGATGGCAGCGGCTGTACTTTTCCAGCACTAAGCAGTCTATCAAGTTTATCTATATCAATACGTACAGCCAAAGATCTTCTTCGACAAAGCGACACGATTGGAAATTCGGTCAACCACCATGCTGCTGGTAGTTAAACCGAGCGATGGCAACGGCTGCACTTTTTCAGTGTTGGGTGTTTATCCAGTAGTTCTTCTGTAACGATGTTTACAGTGGAGTTTAGTATGGCATACATTTGACATACATAGTTGATCGAGATGTTGGGCTATGTGACCTCAGTTTTACCAAATTATAAGTTCATTTTCATTTCAGAGAATCAATTTACAGTACGATATTAGGACAGGGGACTGAGTGGCAATTGAACCCACTACCATACTCTTGGCAATTGTCGTAGAGTGGGACAGACCCTTAACCTCCGGGTCGCTGGTCCCCCTTTACAGGCCAATACCCCAGCAACACAACAATGTTGTTTCAATGTGAACTTTCAGTGTCGTTTCCACATGATTTTGTTCAGTTTTCTTCCACATTGTTTCAGCATGGACATTGATATAATATTGAAACAACATTGTGAAATCACAAGAGGAAAACAAATAAAAAAAACCTGATTTTATTTCTTTCACGCAAAATTATTAAAATCATACGGACATTTACGAAAAATAAAATTGTTGATAATTATCTACTTGAAAACATCATTTTAATTCGTATTTACTGTTCTAAAAATGCATTGTGACAATGCTATATTTTAATACGAACTAAACTGATGTTTTCGCGTAGATAATTATCAACTATTTTATTTTTCGTAAATTTCCGTATGATTTTAATAATTTTACATGAAAGAAATAAAATCTTTATTTTATTTGTTTTCCTCTTGTGATTTCACAATGTTGTTTCAATATTATATCAATGTCCATGCTGAAACAATGTGGAGAAAACTGAACAAAATCATGTGGAAACGACATTGAAAGTTCACATTGAAACAACATTTTATATGTTAGCATTTCACATTTAAACCACATTCAAACAACATTGTTGTGTTGCTTGGGTATTTGAACAATCACGCAAATCCAGGGGACCCGGTGGCTGAGGGTTTAACGGCCTGTCTTCCTATCCGCTAATCGCTTAAGCGTACGGTCGTGGGTTCGATTCCCCCTCGTCCTCTGATTGCCTGTGTTTGTCCTATGATTTGTAAAATTTCCTTTCTCTCAGCCCTTCTCTTTCTTCTCTTTGCTTTAGAGCCCAGTTAAGGGGGGGGGGGATGAGGGGGCTGCAGCCCCGGGCCCAGTGAACAAGGGGGCCCTAGATAGGGCCAAGGAAACCCAGTAAATAGAAAAAAGAAACGTAAATTTTATGCGAACCTAAAAATGGAGCGGGTTAATTATTTTAATGGAAGATAAAATTAAAGTTAGTGCGTCCTGATTGTAAATTTTACAATCAAACTATGGCTTTTTACGATTGAAGGTATTGAGTATCTTTGTTAAACATATTCTCTGAAAAAAATTCAAAATCTATTGAGACAAAATTTTTGCCTGAATAAACAGACTATACGCAAAGAAAAAAGACATAGATTCTCATGAACAACTAGACATACTAGAAACTGGAAATAAACACTAGCTTCAAACAGCATCAATCTTCTTTCACCTTCCATTGCATTGACAGACAATGTGCAACAGAGACGCCTAACATTTTAAATGCTACGAATAAAGTTAGCATTTATCTTCAAATGCCAGGTCTTGAATTTATTTACAGCTGTTAACTTGTTGAAAGGGTGGAATGCAAACATTGCATCCTTCAGAGATCAATTTGAGTCAAAAGAAAGATCCCAATTGCTATCTCCACATGTAGCGACTTAACCTAAGGATCAGGGAAAAAGACCGAGAAGAAAAAAATTTACCAATGATACTCTCGAATCCAAAACAATTAGCCATGTAACTCTTCAAGGATTTGAAAAACTTAAGTTAAAACTTTATTATACTATATAACTTATTCGTGATAGTCGATAGATTAAATTCAGAAAGGATAAACGAATTGATGCTTATAAATTAGTATGCAGCATTTTCAATTTCATTACTAAATTTGGTCTCAAACAAATAAATAAAGAATCAGTCAATAATTTTCTTGAATTTTATGAAGGAGAAGTAGATTTTGAAGCCACAAAATCTGAAGTCATTCAATTTTCACAATATTGTTAAGCTGTAGCTTAGAAAAAAAATCACCGGCAGGGCCTGATTATGACCAACAGGGGCCCCGAGCTATAAAATTTGTTTTACTTTTCATAAAATTTTGATATAAAAAAGAATATTTCAGAACAATATTTGATATTGAGGGCAATGGGCAAAGTCCCGATTTGCCCATGTGATAATAAGGCTCTGATCACCGATACATATTTATGATCATATGTTTAAAAACGAGTTAAAAGAAAATTTTCCAAATATGTTTATTGTATTACGAATTTGTTTAACTCTGCTCTTTCGGCTTTGCAATTTGATATCGGTAAACTTCAAATTAGAGATAATTCTATCTCTTTGAAGAACAAAAATGCAACAGAATAAGCTGCAATGTTTGGCTTTGCTGTGCTCAGAGCACGATTTAACAAGCAACCTGGATTTTTAACAATGTAATTGAAACTTTCAGCGCGGCAAAGGCTAGGAAGAAGCCAATTTAATTTTTTTTAATCTGTAAAATATATTCATTAAAGTATTTGATGCAGTTTCTTTTCCTTTGGTTGGAGTGTTAGATTCTTTTATTGTTAATATTTTTTTAATTATTTTTTGCAAACAGTTTCAGAGTTCATTTAAATGGTAATGAGAATCTTATTCTAATTATGACCATTATAAAATTTTATCTAACGACGAACATTCATATTAAAGAAAAAGAAAAATGTGCGTGCGTGGGGGGGGAGGGGCTCCGCTACTATCACAGCCCCGGGCCCTTAAATGGGTAAACTGGGCTCTGTTGCTAGTAAAAACTTTCATTGGATTGTCCAAAAAAATAAATGTTCCAAATATACAACACGCACATCCCGGTGTTACTGGGAATTGAACATAACAGCATACGGACAGGTGATTAACGGAGAGAGGGAAGCGCACATACCTTACCTATCGGCTACCGATGATTTACCTTTGGTGATCCACCGACTTAATGCCAAATTGATGAGATTTTTTTCTTTTTTTATCCTTCTGTTCTTTTTTAACTGTTAACCTTCAAGTCGAATCGGAAAACGGACCATGCATTCTTTTTTTTTTTTTTTTTTTTCCAGTTTGCTTTATACATTTTCTTGGATTTTCCTAAACCAGTGATCATGGAAATTAAAAGTATTTAAGACTTAAAAGTCGAAAGCAACAACACTTCACTTAACCCATTAGTGCCTTTCGAACCTTTTTAGGGACGCTTAAACTTTAGCATTTTTAGTCATAAAATTCTGTATTCAAAGTTATTGGACGCAAAGGAAAATTTTTCGGAAAAGCTAATTAAAAAGTACATTTGCAATTTGTTAAAGAGCTTCTGACATGGTCCTGCTTTTTCAATGTTAGTGATTAGGGCAAAGCTACATTACAGATGTCTGCCTTAGGCGAAGGGGGGGGATTCCTTGGGAGGAGGACTTTTTAAGTGGCTTTAACGCGTATCCACGTTACATCCGGGAGAATAGGCCAAAACTCCACCGTTAGATCGACAACTACGCGGTAGGCAAGAACCCTGGGCCTTCACACTTCAGCCATCAACTAATGTTCAGTGTCTTATCCACTCGGCCATTGGTGTGCTCGTGCTTTTACATGGTTAAATATTTTGAAATCCATGTTCATAAGTACCCCACTCACCACTCACTTTTAAAAATTGCTGTAATTAGGACCATGTGTAAAATCATATTATGTAAAGTCATTCTGGCCAGTAAAAGCATGTCTGCCTTGTATCATTTAAAAAAATATGAGAAAAAGTAATTTTAAAGTATCATAGGGTGATGAAACTATCCAGAATTTATCGGGGCATTGCCATCGCCCTACCAGTGATAGTATCATACCAGTGATAGTATCATACTTGTGATAGTATCATACCAGTGATAGTATCATACCAGTGATAGTATCATATCCAGTGGCTGTTCGTCTATCTGAGCACATGACCACTTCAACTCCCGAAGGTAAAACTAAACACACTAACAAATTAAATATATATATAGATAGAATTTTGTGAATTTGAAACACGAGTTTCTCTCTCCCCCCCATACCTACCTATACACACTACTATTAAATTTGCTTAGCTCATCATAGATAATGCACTGTATTTTAGGTTACTACAGCACACACACACACTCACAAAATTCTCGATCGCACGTTCGATCGAAGAAAAGTCCTTCTAAACCGCTCTTTGAGAATCGAAGCGGATAGAACTGCGAGAGAGATAAGGCACTGCTGATATCATTCCGTCCGCACATTTTCAGTGTACGCACAGACCAGTTTTTTTTTTTTTTTTTCGGTTATGTCTTTTGATTTCTTCCCTGGTTTGTTATGTTCGGTTAATTTGTCCATTCCCCCCCCCTTTCTTATTGTTTTCTTTGTTTTTATCATTTTTCAGTGAAATATTTTTTACAAACTAGTGAAAATAATTAAGATGACTGTAAAATAAGTGTTTCGGAGCTAAAGCAATTACATTTATTTTTATTTATTTATTTATTTTATTTTATTTTATTTTATTTTATTGTCTTTGGAAAGAAAAATTTGAAATAAAATTACTCAAGCCAACACCTTTGCTAAAACTTCGCCAGATGACGAAATGTAAGACAAGAGATTTTTAAAAAAATAAATAAATAAAGTTGCATGCATTGTTTTCCTTTAGCTGCTGAAAACGCAAATATATTTCTACTTGCAAGTTGCGTCGTATCTGCATATTTAATTTTCGAAATTTGTTTTGTGAACCTCCATTTAAATAACCCACGGGCCGCAACGGCCCATATCACTCATCCCGATACCAGTGATAATGTCGGGACAGTATCACTACCCCGCCAGTGGTCCTAGAACGGACCATTAGCGACTGTACCATCCAACCGATGGTGATGAAATTTCGGATATAGTTATTCACAGGTATCAGCTCGAGGTTATACGAATGGTAACGAAACTACGCTTGTAGTTACGGTTACATCTGCAGAAACTCTAAAATTTCAAATGACAACGTCCACTTTTTCCCGTCGTAAAATGCTCAGCTCAGGCAAAAACTTTTAAGATCGTTAGAACGGTTCATGTATCTCAAAAATCGGAAGTGTTATGCAAACACAAAAAATAGCTCTGCGAACATCAAATAGAAACAGGATAGGGCCCACGGAAGAAATTTGCATTTGACGGAGGCAAGACACCAATCACAGAAATCCAGATATGCAGCGTAAAAAAAAAGGTAAAAGCAGGGTGGGAATAGCGGTTATTCAGTTAGGAGCTTGCGCATGCTTTAATTACTCTAGCTTCGAAAGTTCAGTTGCTTTTATGCTTGCACAACGCGTCTTTTTTTTTGTGATACACGTACCATTCCAACGCTGTTTAGGGTTTTCACGGAGCAGTTTGCGACGAGAAAAAATGAGCGTTGCCATTCGAAAATTTCGAGTTTTTATACTTATAACCGTATTGCAGTTCAGAAAACACCGATCTCATACCTCTGAATAAATATTATATCCGAAATCTTACCTCGATAATCAGAATGGCACGGCCAGTGGAGATCTAATTTGGGATTTTTTTTATGACCACCTTGTATAACTTTAAATTTTGAAACGAAAATTTTGATGTTGATTATTTTTTAAATTTAAAATAGTCTGTCGTGGCCTGTAAACAAGCCTAGTAGTGCAGTCGAATACGTTACAAAATATAGTAAGTAAAAGTTTGTATAATAAATCAGATTTATTAGCACAAAAAAAATTTATTTAGATCAGATTGTTTCTTTTGAAATATAGTTCCTTTCTCATCATTAAATAATAAGACAGTTTTACACTGCGTCACAGCCCATTTCTAGTGAACAGGCGCCACCCAGACAGCACAGCAAACTTGCAGCAAGCTTGATTTATCAAGTCAATAAGCTTGAATTAAGCTTGAAAATTCCAGTCGTGTAAGCTTGATGCAAGCTTGAATCAAGTGTTCTAGTTTACACTTGCCTAGCTTGCATTAAGCTTGACATTTCAAGCTTGAATCAAGCTTAAAAAAATTTCCAAATACACAGGGCGCTCGCTGGCGAACGCGCCCCACATACTTTATTTTTCCGAGCATTTTCCCCCTCTATGCTGTAAATTTAAGTTATTTTAATCTGTTTCCATCGAGTGTCCGTGGCTAGAATAGAACAAGGAACCTTTCGATTCGCAGCCGAGCGCGTTATCCATTCAGCCACCGGAGCCTTGTGCAGCTATGACTAAAGTTTGAAGTGAATTATTAAGCGGTTTTCTGGCCAGATTGATAAGTGGGCGATATGTTATTTGGTTTTTTTTTTCCATGGGATGCATCAAAATTAAAATAATTTTATGCGTGATTTAGAGACTCTACTAATAGGGAAATAAACATAATATAAACTTAAGAGCAACACATGTTTTAAAACTTTCGCAACACTCATGAGCAATACTGTCGCTGGCCAAAATCGAGACAAACGACTGAATTTGAAATCAATTTCGTAGTATAATTGCATTTTATTTTGAAGAATTTCCATATTTGGAAATATAGAATGGGTTTACTTACTTAACACAAATTTTGTGTTAAGTAATCTGAAATCAAAGAAACAGATAGTTAAACGTTACTTCGAAATGCTATATCACAGTTGCTAACATAACATGTATGGAATACAAGTAATTTAGTCATTTTCGTAAATATTTCTTATAATAACAAATGATTGAAAAATTTTGCCATTTTTTAACGCTAAAAATTCTCTTTACAAATGTGGTTAGTTATTTTCCTACATATATTGGTATGCTATATCGATATAGAGCATTTCGAAGAATTAAAAATAAGTTTAAATTAATTTATACAAATGTAAATTTGAATTATTTTCATTGTTCATACTTTATAATTAAAAAAATTATTTAACTTCTGAATTTTTTTTATCCTTTGTAATTTTATTTTAAAATTACAAAAGTGTAAGATGTAAGATTTTTGGGCCCTGAAATCTGTAGGCCCTGGGCAGTTGCCCCGTTTGCCCTGCCGGTAATATGGCACTGGTAATAAAAAACCCATCCCCGTTAAAACACATCTTTTACGAACTTTCAACAAATTTGAAGACGCTAGACAATTAATGTCCATTCTCTTTCACAGATGGCGCCATCACCGCACTTTGCAAGTGAAAATCCAGCTTAAGCCAACCTTGGTTTGGTTTGTGGGATTACGGCCGATTAGCTACGCGGGGGCTCTAGGCCGATGGGTGGGGTGCCCTCCGTGGGGGTCTTTCTAAGGGGTCCTAACCCGTATTTACGCTAAGTTTCGGAGAAAACCACGGAAAACTCCGAACGGTTAGGTCGACGGGCGCGCGATGGGACCCGAACTCGGGACCTTCACACATCGCCCGTCTACCATTTCCAGTGGCATAACCACTGTGCCATGGTGAGGCTAAGCCAACCTTGCATTGCCAAGCCAAATCTCAAGCTTGATTTAAGCTTATGTGCTGTCTGGGATATGAAAATTCTGTTTCTGTTGGTTTATTTATATTTTAGGCGAGTATAATTCACTGGCAAAGAATGTGCCCATTAGAGTTCATCTACAGTCCCGTGCTTTAAAACTGCTCAATTTAAATGTTGCGTCAGTGAAAAAAAATGTCCTTAGGGACAACATCCTACGAATAGTTAGTGCTTTTGACCTTTCTTAAACAGCTATTTTGCTTTTTATTTTTTACCTTATTTTTTTCTTATAAGGTCAACATATTACTTGATACAATTTTTGTCAATTTATTTAACAGTTCTTAGAATTCGCTGCTTTTTCTTTTTCTTTTCTGCTTTTTCTTTTCTTTCTTGTGATTTTCAACACACATTGGCATCAAGAGGCCAATTTGATTTAATAAACAAAACTTTAATCTTATTGCTCATTTTGTATCAATTATTTACGCTCCGAGGTAAATCTACTCACTAACAAAAATACTTGTCTTAATTGTTCCAACGAAGCTGTAAACATAAGTGTCAATAGAAAACTAAGTGGTCACATAATTACCACACTGATGGTCATAATTCCTCGAATTTTCTGCAATTTCGTGATGCTGTTGCTATAATTATGACCACGCCCTTAAAATGTAAGCAAATAAGCCTAAGGAAACAAAATTTTAAAGTAAAAATTTAAGGTCTCCTCGTAATTAATTAAAATAATTCTTTTTGTTTAGTTGAAATTTGTACAAAATAATCATAATTGCACCCACCAGACTTTAATCGTAATTTGATTTTATTTTATTAATCTATTTATTTTTAAATTCGTGAATAATAAATTTGATTTCTACAAAATGCTTAGGGATATCAAAGTAGCACATTCTATTTTTCCACTTTTTTATAGAAGTAAGAAGTTTTAGCTATGTGAGTTGTATAAATGAAACTTGGGGATCATCCTTATTTTCAGAAAAAATAATCTGACTCCCTAAATTCCATTACAAAACTTATGGCTTATGTTGAGACGATCTAATTTTTTTCCAGTTTCCAAAGTAACATCAGTTTTCTTCTCAATCACCGAATTTATCATAATGCACATTAATTATAATATGTCAGTGGCGTAGCTAGGGAGGGGGCAGGGTGTCGGACTCTCCCCCCCCCAATTAAAATCTCTCAAAAAGGACCCTATTCTTCACATTCTAGACAAGTTAAACGAAACTCACAAATGCAGCTGTCTGGGGCTTATAAAAAGTTAAAATCCCGATACTTTTCAGTTTCTTATTTTTAGCAAGAAATTTTAGAGATATTTTAAGAATTATACTTCTTTCAAATACGGCAAATATGAGAGAGAATAAAGGGATTGTATTTGTACTGTTAGTCTTGTCCATCAGTTGACCGTAATATTTCAAAATTCAAAGGTTGTTCGCAGGAACAATCCAAGAAGTATAGTTTCAAAGAAATATTCTCGAAAACAACGTAAGGAAAGTATAGCAGGCTGCAATGGAGGACTGGAGGAATTTGACACTAAAGGCAGGGAACATCATCTTTACTCTATAACAAACCTGACAACTTTTATACTAGTTATGGTACACTTTTGCATGTTTATGTCCTTCATATTTGAGACCGAATACTACTGCCCCATTTCAACGATGTGGTAGATATAGCCTTATATAAGGGTAAGTGCATGTCTGTCAATGTAACGAATTAATGACTATCTGAATGAATGCTAGGCCTATTTTTTTATTTTCAATAACACTTTTGCTCTTTTAAAAATTTGTAACGGATTACTAATAAAACATAAAATATTTCCTAGAACGTTTAGTACAGCGATGATACTGAAGACCCTGCGGTGGGGAAGAGGAAGGATCTGACGTTAAAGGCAGATTCCTAACTAACGATTTTGATGTCGCAGAAGCAACAAATAATAAAAGGGAGGCTTGTCTTTTGTTTGTTTTCTTGTTTCTCGTTAGAGCAAACCTGCACGAGGGCTATCTGCCTAAAGGGGATGCTTTGGGCAGAGAACTTTTGAAAGGTTCTAACTCGTATTCATATCTGAAGAAAATCGCCCAAGACTCAGGCTGGCAGCTGCGCTAGAGGCCATAATCTGGATCTGCGCACTTAAACATCTCAGAATATTCAGTGTCCTACCCATTCAGTTATTGATTCGCCGGGGCTATTTATTTTTTTATCTAAGCTTTACGGCTTCCGCTGGATTTCCGGCATTAGCCCTCACCATCTAAACGGGCCTTAATGCTTCAGGGTTTCAAGATTTTCCGCTACGCTGTTGCCTACCACCCTCCCCCCCCAAAAAAAAGATATTTTCTGCCATCACCGTTCAACAGTTTTTCCAATTTTCGGAAGCTAGGAAAGACATGCTAATTGCAAAATTGTAAATATCAAATATGGTACAGTTTACATCAGGGGCGTAGCCACGGGGGGGGGGTTAGGGGGGTCATAACCCCCCCATGAGGAAATTTTTGCCATACAAAATGTATATTCTTCACTCCCTTATCACACACATGTATGCATATATGTGAGTTGCAGTAGTCGTAACCCCCCCCCATGAAAAATTTCTGCCTACGCCCCTGGTTTACATCGGAAAACTCCAGAAGTACTCTGGAATTATTTGCACCTTTCTGGAGAGGCTGAAAGTTTTGATGCTTTCCCATTCTGCTGATTGCTGAGATATTGCATATCTCGTGTCAGTTTCACGAAGAAAGCTTGACAGGAAATTGACAGACAATTTGCGTATACTGGACAACCCACACTCACACATTAAAAAAAAAAAAAAAAAAAAGATCATTTTCCGTACATATACAAGAAAGTTTGACATTCTCTTTATGGAGCAATAAAAAGGTCAAATTTTTCAGATATTTTAAGAACTGATTTACAGTACATCGATTTTCATATTTCTTTCATAAAGTTAAACTATGCAGTTTCCTTCCTGTGTAGGAAAAGGTACATAAAAAGATTAATTTGGGTCTCTTATAATTTCGCCTCCTACACGTTTTTGAGGGAATATGCACTGCAGTTCCATCACTGAGCTTCGTTTAAAATGGTTTAAAAATTTCACTACTTTAAAATAATAAAAATCTTTGTAAAATATTTTGAATGATTTATTATTTCACTACTTTGTTTGCGAGATGAATTTTCAAGAGAGAACTAGAAGAGAATTGTACTAAGATATCATTTTGTTAAACTAATCTAAACAATAAGAATAAATTTTGTATATATGGAAAAGAACACTAAATATTTTCATCCTTTCTGAAATGAAGTCAGAAACCATCATAATGATTTTTTTTTCATGTTTCAGGAATGAAGAAGAAACTTGAGTCAGAAGCTCCATTAATGATTCAAATATTAGGGAGTAAAGGTGAAGAATTTGAAGAACATTATGAAGAGCTTTCAAAACCTAAAAAATGTAATCTACCTGTTTCACAAAAATGGTACATAATTTACTTCGTACTTTTGAAAGGGTTCAAGTCTGAGACTCTGGGTGAGATAGTTTTACTGTGGTTTATTTTATCGGTTATATACCGATAAAAATTATTAACAGACACATCGCAGAGCTTGTAACAGAAATGTATTTCTTCTGTTACGGGCTCTGAAATTCATTTAATTAGTCTCAGAGTCAGTAACAGAAACGGATTTTATCCGCCATTTCTGTTAAAGGCTCTGAAATTGATTTATTATTTCATTGTCCATTGCAGAAGAAATCCTTTTCTGTTACGAGCTCTGAGATTGATTTAATCAATCTCAGAGCCCGTAACAGAAACGGAACAGTCACAGTACCAGAAGATGAAATCCGTCTCTGGTTTCGCCTTCCGGCACCATGATGTTTCTCTTACGTGCTCTGAGATTGATATCAATCTCAGAGCCCGTAAGACAAATGTCACAGTACCATAAGGCGAAATTCGTTTCTGTTACCGGCTCTGAAATTGATTAAATTAATATCTAGGCTCTCTCTCGGAGATTGATTTAATCAATTTCAGACCCCGTACCAGAAGGCGAAATTCGTTTCTGTTACCGGCTCTGAAATTGATTAAATTAATTTCTAGACTGGTTCTCGGAGATTGATTTAATCAATTTCAGACCCCGTACCAGAAGGCGAAATTCGTTTCTGTTACCGGCTCTGAAATTGATTAAATTAATTTCTGGACTCGGTCTCGGAGATTGATTTAACCAATTTCAGACCCCGTAACAGAAACGGATTTCATCTGTCGTGACTGTGTCGTTTCTCTTACGGGCTCAGAGATTGATTAAATCATTCTCAGAGCTCGTAACAGAAAAGGATTTCTTCTGCAATGGACAATGAAATAATAAATCAATTTCTGATTCATTAACAGAAAAGGATTTTTTTCTGTTACAGACTCTGAAATAGATTGTCATCTGAACGGATTAACGGCTGAGATAACAAAAATCATCCATCTCAGAAATTGAGTCTGAAACCGATTAACGGCTGAACAGATTAATCAGCCGTCAATCCGTTTCAGACTGATAGATGATTTTCGCCATATTTTTGATAGGGCTCAAGTCTGAAACTCTTGCTAAGAGAATCAAGTACGAGTCTCAGACTTGAACCCTTTTTTACGGCGAAAATCAACAGTTGGTGTTGCAGGTAATGATGAGGATGTAAAATCAACAGTTGAAGGTGACGATTTTCAGAATGAAAAACTGTTGGTTTTGCATCGCCGTCATCATCATCACAATCATCAAATGTTGATTTTGCATTTTTATCACGATCATAATCAACAACTGATGATGGTGAATATCATCAGTTGATGGCTATGATCACCATAGAGATTAAAATCCAACAGTTGTTGATGATGATCCTGACGAAGATGTAGAATCAACATCAGATGATGATGATGATGAAGGCGATGATGAGTGCTATAATAATAATGCGTTGTAGAAAGTTAAACAAATTATAGTGTGGATTTTCACCCAATCTATCGTGAAGTATGTGTTGAGAATAGTTAAAATAAATATGATGAAAAGTGTTAAAAGCTTTACAAGAAGTTAAATTATGACATATATTAAGATGTGTATTGCAGGGAGTACTCAAAGGGGCAGGCTCACCAAGAAGAAGGTGTTGAGAGTAAGTAAGCCCTTCGCGTGGCCGATACGAAGGCGATTCACGGTTACCGTTGGATTTACGGTAAGGCTGCGATAACCAGTGAGTGATGGAGGGATGGGTGGCATGAAATTTATTACTAGTTTGACAGCTTCACTCATTGAGCCAACTTTTTTTTATTATTTTATTCGATATGCCAGATTTTATGCTAGTGTAGAGTAATGGACCTGCAAAAGGGTTAGTGGCATACTTAGCCAAAGCATCGGCCTCTTCATTACCTGAAATACCAACGTGACTGAGAAACCCATCAGCCATTTACGAGACGAGACAAAGCTTTTACACTATTTTGCGAGACGCCTATTTTCCGCCTCGCGTCCATCCCTATAGGATGATTAAAAGATTTGTTATCAGCCGTTAACCCATTTCAGATTAATAGATGATTTTCGTCATATTTTGAAAGGGTTCAAGCCTGAAACTCTAGATGAAACAGACAAGCAAGATTTTATCTAGAATCTCAGATTTGTACCCTTTTAACTCTACAAAACACCTGGTAGGTATCATATGTACAACAACCTCTAATTATTCCTCAACGTCTATAAAATACTATCATAGACATCTATCGGTTTGTAAAAGTAATTGTACATAGATAGAAAAGATCTAATTCTGTACATTGCGTGTAGTTGCCATTATTGTAGCTATTATTTTCAAAATTGATTGAAAACTAAGCAGTAATCTTTGCTAATGTAATTTGTTTACTTTAAAAAATTAAACAAAAAATTAGCAAAGTGTTTTGACCCGGAAAAAATTATTGTGCGTGAGATTTTGTCATACTAAGAAATAATTTGAATACTAAAATTTCAAAGTTTAATAAATGTCAAAAATTGTAGTTTAGCCTCAGTGTACCATACATAGAACTGAAATTAAAAAAGAGAATATCTAGTAAAATATTTGTTTATTATTTTTTAGGAATTTTCCCCCAACTACTAATCACTAATATCATCACATATATTTATTTCAGACACAGAAAACAAATCGAGCTTTGTAATGTTAATCATTTTTTAAATAATAGCCTCATGCCCGATCTTATCAACAGTATCAGATTTAAACCAATTTAAAAATATGGCGAAAATCATCTGTTGACGCTTAAAAAATCTGTTATCAGCCATTTACCCACTTAAGATTAATACATGGTTTTTTTCGATATAGAAATATTTCTGAGTTTGACGTGCGACATGGTTGCTAAAAGTGCTTGATTATATTTTTTAAAAATTGGCATCTATGCATTAGATAGGATCTTAGCTAGAGTCTCAGAATCTAAGCATTCGAAAATGAAGAGCAGAGTCAAGGATTAGAGCTTTTGACATTTTGTTTTCCTTCTTCGAATGCTTCGAGCCTGAGATTCAAGATAAGATTTAGAGTCCAAGATTCTAAATAAAATGTTATATAGAGTTTCAGACTCTAAACAAGATGTTATATACAGTCTCAGACTCTCAGCATTCCAGGACGAAGAAGGAAGAGTCTAAGATTATTAATTGAGCAGCCCACAGTGAAGAAGAAAAGTCATCTAGAGTACCAGACTTGAACATGTTTAATCATCAGTAAATGAGTTTAATAATCCATTGATGAAATTAAATCAGTACCTGAAAAATGTGATCAATCTGTTTCACGAAGTTAGCACATCAATAAACCATCTTACTATCCCAGGATGAAGAACAAAAAGTTTTTAAAAAAGTAAATAAATAAAGACATATGTAGACCTTTTCAATTTCGATTCAGATTTCAATTTTACTTTTAATGTACACCTCACATCACAAAAATAATTACGAAAGCGAAAGCGGAAGCACCTTCTTGTGCCTTAAATTATTTCTTCACCTTCACTTATGGTATTTTTTAAACTGCAATTTATGTATTAAAATATATGTTTTACATGTAATACATTATATATTCATATGTTAAAAAATTTATACACTTAAATAAATAAATATGCATGTATATATATTTATAATATGTGTGATTTTCTTAAACATGTCAATTTGATGTGCACCCACTTAAAACGGTATTCGAATGTAAGCAAAATTTCCTATTTCACTTTTGCTAATAACTAACTGGTTTTTACAACACAAAACTGAAAAGAAAATCGAGAAGTTATTAATATATACCAACTGCATTGTTAACATTTTATGAAGAACAATATTTTATACGTGAAGCTGACATAAGAAATTTGACTGATAATCGGATACTTTTTTCAGAAGGTGTAAATTATAATTCATTTTATTGGAAATTACTGTATGCTGTTCCAAGCTTGCTATTTAATATAAATCTGCTTTTTTAAAAATAATTGATATAAAAGTTACTAAAGAAACAGATAATAACTGTTATTGTTGAAATATTAGTGGTGGCTCGGAACTTTTTGAGATCAGGTGAAGCAGGATGACGCATTTAGTTTCACAAGCACACACACACGCAAAATGAAATCCAGATTTAACCCTTTATATGACCCTGTTGCAGATCTGCAACATATAAATTAAAGCTTTATAAATAAATCATAGTGAATTAAAAATATTTGAAAGGCTGCTTTTTCTAAAGTAAAGTGAGTATAAAATATTTTTTAAATATCAAAAGATTGTGATATTTAATTAATATTGTAATATGAAACTGTGTTTTATCTCACAGCAGTCGCACTATTTTACTGCATGCAGCACTTACGGTGTTTTTTCGCACGTCAATCTTACAAGAATGTTAAGATTTTTTAAAAAGTTCTTAATTGAAACTCTTCACAAACACTTCAGTAAAACGAAAAATTTAAAGTTGTATAAATTAATTATAGTGTATTAAAAATTATCAAAACTCTATAAAATAAAAACGTTCAATATAATTATAATCTGTTTTTGCACATTTCAGTAAAAAAAAAATTAATTTTCAGTTAATGAGATATAAAGTGTTAGGTTCGTTATGCAACAACGAGTAGTGATAAGGTTGAACATCTAATATCATAAATTGAAAATTTATTGCTGTTTCTAATGACCTTTTGATAAAAGAGTAACAGCATTTTATCATAATTTTTGTAAATATTTGTTTATTTATTTAAAAAATAAGTTAAATGTTTTGCAAAGTTATAAATACTAATGTTACAAAAATTAAAATTTTACGTCAGCTTTTACATTTACTAGCTCACTTTAACGTACACGATCCCTCAGTAGTCCAGTCGAGAGAGGCTGCCACCCTCCCATTTTCTGACCAAGGTCGGCTATGCTGCACTTTCGGTGTTCTTATGGGAAATGAGCTTCAACTGGCTGGACTGCAGTGGATCAAAATTATAGAGAGTTAAATAGAAAAGGAAAATGAAATTTGAGTAATTTTTACTGAAACTGGTCGTTACCTATGCTTCACCTCACGAGCCTCAACTGTGAAATATGATATCTAACTCCCTTTTATATGTTGAAAAATGCACTATGTATTTAGTACTAAGCTCTATGAACATAGCTATATCTAACCACAACAGTCAGTATGAGATAAAAAAGATATAAATGCTTTTTTTTTTTCCTATTGGAAAATAACTTGTTTGTGTTAGTTGTAATGTAACTTTTGTATAATTTCAATTATCATGCACATATATATTATTTGTATAATTTTTTTATAAAATGAAATGTCGACTGTACTAGCGGTGAAGAAGTTCAACAATTTCTAATAATTTAGCGAAAATATGTATCCATACTTAATATGCACTAATTAGAGATTCTCAAAGATTTCTCTTGTCTATTGCAACTATTCATTTGTTATATACATAAGAAATTATTTGTATGTACTTTTTTATATCATCAAAATATGATTGTCAAGATTTTACTGTACACAAAATAAACTACTGCTAAATAAAATAGTTTGTTTCATTTTATCGTAAAAGAGTGGTTATTTATTAATTATAGGACTATTTTTATTTAATTGATGAAAATAATTTCCATATTTATAATCCAGTAAAGAGGGCTCCGAGAAGGAGGAGGTTACAGAAAGCAAATCGAAATCTGAAATCCGATAATATTCCGAAAACGAGGTGACAGGATTAGTACATTGTATTTTAGCATTTTTGTGAGCTTGTTTGTTCTTCACATTTTCTCAAATTACTGGATTTTCGATTTGTTCTGAGAATAACCCCTCTCGTCCCTCTTGATATATGGAACTCTATTCCGCCACGTTCGTTTAATTCACTTATGCCTTGTGTCCCTTTTTGGGACGGCATTTTCACTATCAGTTGAAAACGTTATTTATTTTTCCTAGCCTTCATTCACGAGTATTGAATCTCAACTCCACAAAATACTTTAACCCTTTATAAGGCCATGGTAAGAGTACTTACCACCTATGGTCTATTAAATACAGAAATCAATTATCATTAGTGAATTTTCCGATTTTTGTTCAGTTATGTTGGATGTATATTTTTCCCATACATCTAGATTCTAAATTATATTTGGCTCATGAAGTTTCCTTTCATTCGTAATATTAAAGAAAGCTCGAATAATTACTCAAAATTTGAGCATAAGAATCATCGCTTTTAATCATATATTTTTGCGATTAATTCCGTCTACAAGCACCAGGTAGTTTTCCGACTTTGATTTTGTGAATAATTAAAGTATTTTCCTGCAAAATTTCTATGTTTGTTTAATACTTGTTTCTCCAATTTTCACATGGGATATTACAGTAGAGGGAAAATATATGAATTAATCCTAAAAAATGGGCCAGAAAAATCCCAAGTACTTTCGACTCTCTGCACATAAACTCGCCTTATCCGTTTGACTGCTATCCATCAAAATCCTCATACATCCTCCAATAAAAGTACTCGATCAAGAGAGAAATTTCTTATTTTAGATTTGCGAAAAATAAGTGAGTTTTTGAAAAACGCACAACTTAATAGAAATATGGAATGTCAAATTTATGCATAGCCTAACTCATATTCTATGATAAATAATTTTTAATATACGAAACCAACATAGGAAATTTCTCTCTTGCTCGAATGCTTCTTTTGGAGGGTGTACATTCCAAAAGCGCAATAGCACTGCATAGCAGTCAAACGGTTATAAAGGGTTAACATGACCAAGCAGAATGTGCCTCACAGTGGCACAATGGTTATGTCACTGGAAATGGTCGGCGGGCGAAGTGTGAAGGTCACGGGTTCGGGTCCCGTCGCGCGTCCGTCGATCTAACCGTTCGGAGTTTTCCGTGGTTTTCTCCAAAACTAGCATAAATACGGGTTAGGACCCCTAGAAACACCCTCACGGTGAGTACCCCCATTGTGTTGTCCTTCTGACATGGATTTAAAAGCGGACATCGGGACAAACACAGAAATCCGAAATACTTGTTCACAAACAAACAAACAAAGTAGGATGTTGACATTTCAGTTTTTATAGATATTTTAAAACAAATCATCCCTTCTTTAAGAAGTTGACCTGAGAAATTATCTATTATTGCTATGGTATTAGCAAAAATCGAAGAAAGTCGCAAAAATATCTGGGCAAAAATGGGTTAACCCATTTGTGCCTAGATATTTTTGCGACTTTCTTCGATTTTCGCTAATATCAGCAGTAATAGATAAATTTCTGATGTCAACTTCTTGAACAAGGGATGATTTCTTTTAAAATCTTTAGGTATAAAAATTGAAGTGTCAACATCCTACTAGGTCATGTTAAAATATTTTGTGGAGTTGAGGTTCAATACTCGTGAATAAAGGCTAGGAAAAATAAATAACGTTTTCGACTGATAGCGATAATGCCATCCCAAAAAAGGGACGCTAGGCATAAATGGGTTTTAAGCGAACGTTCGGATATGTAACATCAAATTCACATTATTCGCAACCTGCTAACGTATGTTGGTACTCTGCAAGGTACGGCAGAGCGGCGCAGATTCTCCCTACCGAATGTTTACATTCTAGCATACATTTCGTGGCTGACGAGAAAGACAGGCTGTGGTGCTGACATCTGGTCAAACACCTTTTGCCCTCGCAGAGTCATGTGAATTAGGAGGTGTGGCCATCTTCGTCCGAGATAGCCACAGTAAGATGGCCACACCCCCTAGTTCACGTGACTCTTCGAGGGCAAAAGGGGTGTGACCAAATGTCAGCACCGCAGCCTGCCTTTCCCGTCAGCCACGATACATTTCAAATTACGTCACAAATCCAAGCGTCCTCTTAAACCAGATATGGGCAACGCCTTTGAAGAACTGCGGGCGAAATTCAGGATGTTAGGGAAGTGACGGGCAGTATAATTGGGATTTATATGGGATTTTGAATGGTTTACATGGGTTTGTATGGACTTATGATATAGTCCGCGGGCCGGATCAAAACCCGTGGCGGACCACATCCGGCTCGCGGGTCTATGGTTGCCCATATGTAGTTTAAACGGACGTGGTAGAACAGACCCCATGTTCTGAGATTCTCAATATATCGCTTATTTGCTGCAACAACGTCATAACTTTCATGATTTTTGAGTTAATACATTAGGGACGACTTGACTCCTGACTATGGTTGCAAAATGTCCTCATTTTTTGAGGACGCTTTGAATATTGAAAATCAAATATTTAGATACTAAGCGCACTATGACCGTTAAATGCTGTTGCAATGAAGACATGAACTATTTCTTCAAGAAAAAAATAAAATCGGATATTGTATTGCAGTAGTTCTGTTTTTATTTGACTCTTAAAAATTAACAAGCTGCATAAAAATAGCGGAATTTGGTCATCCTACTCTTGACTTAACTTGTCCTTCTGAAGATGGGAGATAGTTTTGGAGATTTATGGCTTGACGTCTTTCATCTCACATGTTACCGAATGAATAACTGCAATGATGTGAACTAGTAGAATTCCGAGCTTTTAAAATTCACCCGCGGGATGACGATAATGTGGTTTTGGAAAATAGATGTTTCTTCAGTTTTATGAAACTTAAAATGCATTTCCTGAAAATTTTTGATTTTCGAGTTATGGCGATTTTGCAGCAAATGAGCGATGTACGATTACCATAAAATACCGTAAAAGCGCAAACTCCCTCTAATAAACGTCCACGCTGCTTTTCTCGTCCATTTCTTTGCACTTAAAATCCCAAATAAACACCCCCTTAAGATGGATTCACACTGGCCGTTCCGTGCCGCTCAGACTCCGCTCTGCCACACCGTTCTTTTCTGTTTTTAAACTTTGGTTGCCCGCGCGCGAACTTGCAGTAAATGCACCAATGAAATCGCGCCATGTGCCAGCGAAGTGTAACGTCAATACTCGTGAATAAAGGCTAGGAATAATAAATAAAGTTTTCGACTGATAGCGATAATGCCGTCCCAAAAAGAGACGCTAGGCATAAATGGGTTAAAAAATTCAGATTTTTACCGTTTATCTTCTCCCTCTCCAAATAGATCCGAGTTTCCTTGAACACTGAAGGGGCACTTTTGAGATATTTTACGTTAGATCAGTTCGAAGAGTGTATTTGCCTTCGTAGCAAACGTCACTGCGTAACTAATACTTAACCCATTTGTGCCTAGATATTTTTGTGACTTTCTTCGATTTTCGCTAATATCAGCAGTAATAGATAAATTTCTGATGTCAACTTCTTGAACAAGGGATGATTTCTTTTAAAATCTTTAGGTATAAAAATTGAAGTGTCAACATCCTACTAGGTCATGTTAAAATATTTTGTGGAGTTGAGGTTCAATACTCGTGGATAAAGGTTAGGAAAAATAAATAACGTTTTCGACTGATAGCGATAATGCCGTCCCAAAAAAGGGACGCTAGGCATAAATGGGTTAATTATTTATTTCAATAATTTATTTATTTCAATGGGATAATAATTTATTTCAATGGGAGTTTTACCGTTTATAAACTGCTACCGTTTCTTTTTTTTTTTAACTGTATAACATTCGTGTTCTTGGAAGACTGGATTTGAAACCTTCCAATTTTCCAGTGGCATATGATAGTTTGAATTCTCTAAATATAATTTCAATATAATTTAACATTCTTTTTCTGGTTTAATACACTAGTAATACAATTGCAGAATCTGCGCAAAAGAATGTACTGCCGGTTATCATTCGAACGACGTATGTGGCGTGATCTCACGATGTGCACCCGGAGAACTTACAGGGCCGGATTTCCCATAAGGCTAGGCCATGGCCTAGCGCGCAGCGGTCTAAAGGGCGCAGAACAAAGAACTCCCCTGCAGAACAATCACGGATGAGGAAAAGGACTGGAAAGGAGAAAAGAAAACGACTTGACCCATTTGTGCCGGGATATTTTTGCGACTTTCTTCGATTTTTACTGATAACAGAAATAATAGATAAATTTCTGATGTCAACTTCTTGAACAGGGGATGATTTCTTTTAAAATCATTATGCATAAAAATTGAAATATCAACATACTACTTGGTCATGTTAAAATATTTTGTAGAGTTGAGGCTCAATGCTCATGAATAAAGGCTAGGAAAAATAAATAACGTTTTCGACTAATAGCGAAAATGCCGTCCCAAAAAAGGGACGTTAGGCATAAATGGGTTAAAGTGATTATTGCCCAAGAAAAGCACGTTTATGGCTTCCGAAAAACTCATTTTTTTCCCCTAGTGCAATTTCTTATCTATAGAAAACCTATTTGTGGAGATCCATTAACACCCCCCCCCCTCGCAGAGCACCCCAGCACAGACCATGTCCAAGTCGACGACATGTGTCGCAGAACTAAGAGATCCGCTGCAGAAAAGTCACATTGAGGAAAGGAGGGGTACCGGAGAGAACAATTATTCAAAGTAAGTTATCATCGAAGAGGCATCTGACTGTCTGTGCTCTTCGGATATGCCAGCGTTCCCGAAAAAACGAACCACGCCACACACGGTAAATATGTCTGCTCGAGAAAAAGTCTGTTGCTTTTAGTGTAGCGCGTCTATAATTTAAAAAAAATTTTAAAACGCATTATCAACTCTTTCATCCAAAATATATCGGTAAACATCGCGCAATTAATGAAACGAGCATTTCTGGTTTCTTATTGCCATCTAAAAAATCGCCAGAAAAAATAAATTCTGATTGTGATATGTTACCCATTAAAATGCTGAGAACAAAAACTGATACCTAAGTTTTGCAGAAAGTTCGCGTGTCCAAAAATCGCACGAAGTTTACAATGCAATCCTCTGTTTTGCGATGACTTTTCAGAAGTTTCTCAAAACTGAACTGTTTCGTCGCAAAAATATCTAGGCACAAATGGGTTAATAAAGAGACCAACAACTCCTGCCTTAGTAGTGGCCAATGCCTCCAAGGCATTGTTAAGGCCCGCCATTTGAAAAAATAATATATATACTATATGTATACATACGGGATGATTCAGAAGTGATGTTAACTCATTGTTCCTCAAGCAGTGAATGATTGAAATATACTTCCAATTAGGGAAATTAGTCAAACGAAGACTAGCTTTCAGATATGGCAAATATTTTACGAGGGTCTGAGTGCATATTAAAATACTAAATTTAACTTTTGCACGTTACCTTCTTTCCTAAGTTGAATACTTCGAAATACATTGCCTAGCGTCAAAGAAGGATTTTTTTTTTATTCCAATGTTCCTGAGTGGAATAGTTTCCGAAAATTTTAATAGGATGATTTATACCACTTTATTTTTTGTGTTAGCAACCATTTTGCGGTCAGAAAGGTCCTTTCGATGTTGATTTCTAAGCGGTTTTGCGGGCCAAGCACACAAATCCGAAATACATGTTCAAAACAAAGAAATATCTTTACTTTAGGAGACAAGCCATGAGTTGATTAACAAATTTATGCCCAGTGTCCCTTTTTTGGGACGGCATTTTCGCTGTCCGTCGAAAACGTTATTTTTCCTTTCCTTTATTGACGAGCATTAAACCACAAAATATTTTAACATGACCAAGTACCATGTTAGCATTTCAATTTTTATACATAATGATTTTAACCCATTTATGCCTAGCGTCCCTTTTTTGGGACGGCATTATCGCTATCAGTCGAAAACGTTATTTATTTTTCCTAGCCTTTATTCACGAGTATTGAACCTCAACTCCACAAAATATTTTAACATGACCTAGTAGGATGTTGACACTTCAATATTTATACCTAAAGATTTTAAAAGAAATCATCCCTTGTTCAAGAAGTTGACATCAGAAATTTATCTATTACTGCTGATATTAGCGAAAATCGAAGAAAGTCGCAAAAATATCTAGGCACAAATGGGTTAAAGTCAAATAATGATCCCTTTGTTCGAAAAAGGCAAATTAATTGCATTCAAACTTGTAAAAATAACAAGCTTAGTTTTACGTGAACTGATCGATGCTGCATTTTGAAAATACCGATAATTTAGTCTTTTAGGACACATTCACTAAGTCCTTCATACTTCCAGATAATGAGTTTCGAAGTTGTTGTTGTGAACATATATATCAGATTTGTGTGCTTGGCTCGAAGCCACTTATAAATCCTCGTCAGAAAAACAACACAAGGAGGGGTGGGGGGGGTGTTCTAAAGGGTCCTAACCCGTATTTACGCTAAGAGTTTCGAAGAGTAACAGAGAAAGTGTTGTGGGTTTGCAAACTGTAAAATTATGTAAAATTGCACAAACAGCAAATGAAATTAATAAAAAAAGAAAACATGTATTTTAACTCAGATTAAGTGTGCTCAAAGAGTTCAGTGAATTAGTCATAAAATAAAAGAAACTAGAGTTTCAAAAAAAAATTTACTGGCCTTTAAAGTAATCATCATTAACTACAACACACTTCTAACATCGGTTGTATAGTTGTTGGAAATTGTGTCAACAAACGCTTCTTTTGGAATCGCTCCGGTTTACGCAATCAAGTATCATTGCAAGAAAGCGTAGGCCTTTCAGGACTTCATTGTGGTGGTAACATGAGTAAGTCGGCAAGTGCCAGATCTAGAGAATATGGAGGGTTTCAAAATTTGGCGAAAGAGGCTCATTCTTGACAGCGTTGTCTTCGCCTCTAAAACATTTAAATCCTTTAAAACACACTTTTTATTCCACACCGTACACTTTTATTCACATTTCATGTGTCTCTGTTACCTAATTTGAAACATAACTTGAAGTTCACGTGTTGCTACAATTCGCAATGGCACGCCATCTTAGATCGACAACGTTAAATTGGTCGCAGCACCCAATTTCACTTCACTTTGTCTCGATTCTTGATTTTGACGCAGGGGACATTAGTGCATATGCCTTAGTAAAAATTAGTTTGGGTTTCGTTAAAATAGTTTGTATTTCGTTCGCTTAAAAGCAAGGCATTCTAACTGTATTATTTCCTTCCCAGTCATACACAAATGTTCGGGCCTTTTTTCTCAGTTATGTCATTTGTTTTTCGAGCCTCATCTCCGGTGCAAACGCCGTCATGTGAACTGTATTTGATTGATTAGGAGATGGACCCAGTTCTACATAAACCAGATGGTTTCATTTGTTTAACCCATTTATGTCTAGTGTCCCCTTTTTTGGGACGGCATTTTCGCTATTAGTCGAAAACGTTATTTATTTTTCCTAGCCTTTGTTCATGAGTATTGAGCCTAAACTCTACAAAATATTTTAACATGACCAAGTAGGATGTTGATATTTCGATTTTTATGCATAATAATTTTAAAAGAAATCAGCCCTTGTTCAAGAAATTGACATCAGAAATTTATCTATTATTTCTGTTATCAGTAAAAATCGAAGAAAGTCGCAAAAATATCCAGGCACAAATGGGTTAAGTACGACAGCACACTGAAATCGGAAGCTTTCTAGCATTTGCACTGCTTAGCACAAACCTAAGAGCAATCGTACCCATCTCACCTCCCTTCTCGCAAATCGTACCTTGTAATTTGTAATCAAACAGATTTCAATTCTTTTTTAACCCATTTGTGCCTGGATATTTTTGCGACTTTCTTCGATTTTTACTGATAACAGTAATAATAGATAAATTTCTGATGTCAACTTCTTGAACAAGGGATAATTTCGTTTAAAATCTTTATGCATAAAAATCAAAATATCAACATCCTACTTGGTCATGTTAAAATATTTTGTAGAGTTGAGGCTCAATACTCATGAATAAAGGCTAGGAAAAATAAATAACGTTTTCAACTAATAGCGAAAATGCCGTCCCAAAAAAGGGACACTAGGCATAAATGGGTTAACTTTCTTGAGTTGGTGAAATCGGGGCCATCGTCATTCTACCGGGCCTGCTTGTGCACTCCGAAAGAGGCCTACGGACGTTTCCTCATTGGTTAGATTCGGCCATTAGATGACGTATCTACGTGCTGGAACCAGGGATGTGCCAGCTGAAAGTAAATTTTGGAGCAATTTGTGGAGCAAGAAAAATAGATTTCTGGAGCTATTTGGAGCAAGAAAAAGTCACTTTTGGAGCACAAGAATGTCAATTTTGAAATGTAAAATTTATTTTTTGACGGAAAGAGAAAAGTCATTAAAGAATTCCAATCTAAAAAAAAATTAAGGAGGGTCTTAAAAACTCTTAGCTAATAACAAAAATCCAGGGGATTTTTTTTTGTTTTTTTTTTGGGGGGGGGGGAAGAGTCAGAAGCTTATGAAATAAATAAATTGAGTCTTTTTATATACTGCTATACAAAATATCTATTTTAAATCAAAAATACAATATTTACTAAACTATATTATTAACCCATTTATGCCTAGCGTCCCTTTTTTGGGACGGGATTTTCGCTATCAATTGTAAATGTTCTTTATTTTTCCTAGCCTTTTTAACGAGTATTGAATCTCAACTCCACAAAATATTTTGACATGACCAAGTAGGATGTTGACATCTCAATTTCTATACATAATGATTTTAAAAGAAATCATCCCTTGTTCAAGAAGTTGACATCAGAAATTTCTCTATTATTGTTGGCATTATCAAAAATCGAAGAAAGTCGCAAAAATATCTGGGCACAAATGCGTTAACTACCACAGCAGCTTATTAAAAATTTGGAACTCGAATAACTCAGTGAATATTACACCCTCTAAAAAATTTATTCGAGTAAAAGTAAAATTTCCTACGTTGGTTTCGTAAATTAAACATTATTCGTCATAAAATATGAATAGGCTATCTATAATTATAATATTTGATATTTTTGTCAATTAATGCATTTTCCAAAAACTCGCTAATTATTCGCAAAACTAAAATAAGAAATTTCACTTATACTCGAATACTTTTTAGAGAGGGAGTACATTTCTTTCTTCCAGTACAGTTTTAGGAGAATCATTTTTTTAAGGTCGGAATTTATTTTTCTCGCGCGACTTTCTTTGTGCACAGGGACACTATAATAAGTTTATGTTTTAATATACGACTCCTTATAAAATAAATAGTATTAAAGATAGCTAATGGAAGTGTAGAGCAAATAATTTGAAATAGCCGGTATCTAAAGGAAAAGAAAAAACCCATTTTAATCAATGCGTGTTTTAACCCATTTATGCCTAGCGTCCCTTTTTTGGGACGGCATTATCGCTATCAGTCGAAAACGTTATTTATTTTTCCTAGCCTTTATTCACGAGTATTGAACCTCAACTCCACAAAATATTTTAACATGACCTAGTAGGATGTTGACACTTCAATTTTTATACCTAAAGATTTTAAAAGAAATCATCCCTTGTTCAAGAAGTTGACATCAGAAGTTTATCTATTACTGCTGATATTAGCGAAAATCGAAGAAAGTCGCAAAAATATCTAGGCACAAATGGGTTAAATATTATTATCCACGTTTATAAACAGTAATATTTATAAACGTTGCAGAAACTTTCGCGACATAAACAATTATGTCACGAAAGAGTCTGCAACTTCCAATGATGATGGGTATTTAATAATGACAAATCAAATTACTTCTTGGACTATTTTAAACTCTTCACAAATAACAATATTCATGACAAGTGGTCGTTACACAGATTAATAAGATGTTAAAAATAGATATATTATTACCAACTCCAGAAACAAATCGATAATACAATCTGGTCCACGTGCAGATTTTAGAAAGGGTTTGCGATAAAAGAGAACTTAAAATATAATTAAACTGGGATATTTTCTACTTGAGAAATTATTTAGTGACTAGACGAGTGGAGCTTCAGTATCATTGGGACACACTTAGCGAACGTTCAAATAATTAAAATTCATAAATTTTCATTTAAATTATAAAAGAAAAACTTCCAATCAAAAAAAAAAAAATCTAGAAATCGTTCCTAAACATTTGAAACGTCTTCGGAACTATCGAGACAACAGCCTCCTGGCTAAGGGTCTCAATCAACCAACCTCTCAAAATCAAAATCAAATTGAAACGTCACAGAAAATCGCGCCCTCAAAGACAGATTACAATCCTGATGCAGAAAATCAAAAGCACCCCCCCCCCAATAAATAAATAAATATAATTATCAACCATTTAAAGTCACTTTGGCGTTCAGCAGGTTGTATAAATTTGAAAAAAATCTTACTTAGAATTATAAACTGACTCTGTTAGCTTGGGAAAATTACTGCAACGTAAAACCATTATTTAGTTGTTGAAGCTCCAGTTAATATGTGCTGAAATTTTTCAAAAAATGATTACAAAGCTGAAGTATTATGTCTTTCTTGGTGTCCATTTTTACTCTTTTGACGGATTATGATTCGTTTTTAACACTTACTACACTTTTTTACACATTACGAATGTAAAAATGCGTTCAAACTGATTTCACAGTCAATCTGGGCAGACTTGATCTTAGGGTGGAGCGAACGGCGAGACCGCACCGGGCGCCATTCCTAAAGGGGCACCACAATCATTATTATTTCCGAGTAAAATTAGCTTGCCCGGGGCGCCAAACTTTGCACCTCTGAAAACTTTTATAGCATATGTGTGTGGGAGGGGGGGGGCGCATTTTTGTACTTCGTACCACTTATAAAAATACCTAGGACCGGCACTGATACCTGGGTTCTAAAATCTGTGATGTTTGGAAGTTCTAGAACTCTTTAGCGTCTGGATCGTCTGCTAAAATCACAGTCTTGACACACTTTTAGACGAAAATAGCTTTAATGACTTCCATCCCCTTTTTAGCATAGCAAAAAACAACATAGAGAGAGAGAGAGAGAAAATTGAAGGGGACTTCATAAATTTCATAATTTTAGGACCCTGATAGGGCCGAGTCTATCTCTGTGTCCTCTAAACGAATCTGGTTAGACATCCACGGAATAGCTAACATATTTTGCAACCCTCCCACTAACTATTTTTTTTTCTTTTTCTGAAAGAAAAGTATTTTAACAAATCAATAAGGATGCGAATATCCATAATATGAAAGCGGCCGCAATGCCTTCTAACGAATAATACTTGACACTTGCGTTTGGGTTAATTCGCGTTCAAATGTTTAGAGAATAAGGCTGATAGAAGACTGTGTCTCTCTCATTTGGGGAATTCGACCTCTTATCTCGTTCATCCAACGGTAAAATACTGGGATTAACACAGCAAAATGCAATGAAGAAAACGAAGAATTCACATTTCGTAATCCTGTATAAATAAAATAAGACCCATGTGTACACCCACTCAAAAAAGTATTCGAATATCCAAATTTGTTATTTTGGTTTTCTGAATAACTAATTATAGTTTTTGGAAAAACAAAAAATTAGAAAGATATATGAGAAGTTATTATAATATGTAATATTGACATTTACGGAGACTATTTTAAATATGAAATTAATGTACGAAATTTGACTTACGCCCGAATACTTTTCTAAGTGTGTGTACATTATTTTGTATTCAAAAGTTTTGTTATTTCTATCTCTTTCGAATGCCTGGGAACCCAAAACGACCTCAAAAAAAGATGTACGTGTCTGTCAATATGTCCGTGACGCTACTTTTTTTTTAAATAAAAACTTCTTTACGCTCGTTGGGCACTTTTAGGCTGGAGAAAAAAAACTGAATTTGCCTGACCATCACGCTCAGATACATTTGGGGGAAAAGTGGATTGTGACGTCATAGTTACGCCGTGTCCTGCCTGCTGAGATTTCTTCCTCCTTTCTTCGAATTTTAGTGCTACAACCTGTTATCAAACGTAATAACTTCAAGCTACTTTTAACTGCTTCATTCCATAGGCGTAGAGTTATATGGGCCCGTGGGGCTCGAGCCCCCCCAATAAATTGTAAATAGGGGCTGAGCCCACCCAATAATTTATTATTAAATACAGAAAACTAATTTATACTAACATAAAAACGTATTCACGCCATTTACAAACGTTTAAAAAACCTTTATTGTACTTTTAAAAATTTTCTTCTTTTGATTTCAATCATGATTTAGTATTCATTGCGACGCCATGTAACACACAATGTTACTATAAGCTGCCCTCGCCAGGCTCTAGTTAATTAAAGTCAGATTATGCAATGGAAAGTATGGAATGAAGAAAAGTTCAGATATGTCTAAAATGCACTATCTCATCGAAAATGTTTTTTTTTTCCCTCCTTTGGATTTTTTACTTTGCTTCTATTTTTAACTTATAACATGGTAGGAAGAGACTAACATGGATACTTACCTTACATAGTATGTAGAATTCTATATTAATGAATGAGCTCGAACGCCTCCAATAATTTACCCTACTGTATAGTAAGTCATAGCTGCCAACTACTACGGAATATAATTAACCACTTTTTGTAAATAGTATATTTTTTAATTATTTTTTTCAAAATAGTAACCAGCTCGCGCGCGCAGCACAAAAATGTTGCTATATTTTAAGCCAAAAATCATGTAGAAAAAGGGGTTAATTATATTCCGTAGTAGTTGGCAGCTATGAGTAAGCTATATGTACGTGAATCAGTGGCGTAGCCAGAAATTTTTCATGGGGGGGGTTACGACTTCTGCAACTCACATATATGTATACGGTTGTATGATAAGGGAGTGAAGAATATACATTTTGTATGGCAAAAAATTCCTCATGGGGGGGTGGTTATGACCCCTCTAACCCCCCTCTGCTACGCCACTGACATGAATACATGTAGTTGTGGAGCTCGGACCCCCCAATAATTTTGAAAACTTTACGCTTATGCTTCATTCTAGCTTCCGCGACGGGTATCGAACCATAGACCTAAGGCGTGATAGATGAGCTTTCTAATCACCAGACGGGTTCGACTCGATATAAAATGACTAAAGTTTGAAGTGATTGTTGTTTAAATTTCGGAATGGGATCTTTTATGTATCTAAATAAGTAAAATTAGACTTTGCCTGTACAGTACTTGGTATTAAAACTTTTTGCGATTTCTATCAGTTTTAAGCATTTGGGACCCCAGTACTACCGTAAAAAGAATAATTTTTTTTTAATGTTTGTCTGTCAGTGACGCTTTCTTTATTCGCACATCACGTAAAACTGACTGAAGCGAATGAAATAAAATTTCGTGACATGATAGGTGGTCACTCAACTTAATTAAATTTTTCACAGATGTTGGTTCAAAAATGTTTCACAGGTTTTGAAATTTTGTGAAAATCGTATATTTGTCTCTTCGTACATCCCTTATAAGCGAATCAGGGGAATAGAATGAAATTTAGTGGCATGATAGGTACCAAATCAGACAACAAGTTTCGAACTTTTTCCAAAATTTAACCATTTTAATTTTTTTGCCAAAATTGATTTTTTGGGGAGAGCATCAATGTAAGGCGTCTGGAGCGAATGAAATGACATTATAGTAGGTAGTATAACATTATATTAGGTAGTATAACAGGTGACTTCTCAACTGAAACAATAGGCAACAATTTGTGTTTCAAAAATTTTATTGATTTTTGAGATTTTATGAAAACTGTGCTTTTTCTTTCATCACGTTAAAATATATATAGTTAATCGAATAAAATTTAGTTACAGGCAATGAGATTGCTTAAATTTTATGACATTAAATATTAATTGGGAATTAATATTGTTTGAATATTTTCGAACGAAACAAAAATTAAGAATTGGGGGAATTTTTGTAAAATCAATCGCTGCAGTGTTAATGTAGACTGCTTGCTTTTGAAAAGAATTTTCGAGATAGTTTCTTTTCAAGTTAATATTCACTGTTCTTTTCAAGTTAATATAATCTTCTGCAAATTTAAATGGCCTCCTGATGTTAAAAGCTCATTCCACTAAAATAAATCGTTCATTTTGAAAGCAAAATATTTCCTCTATTGATGATTTGAATCAACAATTTTGCTTTGTTGCTATCTAATCCGTAACTTTTAACAACAGAGAGAGGTTATTACTTTGCTTTCAGTACCTTCGCCAGCATGCCAGTTCCATTTTCTATACTAGCAACAATTCAATCGAAAATTCAATTTTTGTAAATCTGCAATATATACTAATACATCAAAGGCTTTTACTTCAGCTAGTTTGTAGTTTTTGGGATATTTCTGTGGATTTCAAGTACAAATGTTTCGTAAACTATTAAAATGACAGAAAATGTGTATGCTTATATATAAGGAATTAAAAAAAATCCACTCTGGGTTTCAATGTCCTAAAAAAAAAGGAGAAAAAGTTAATTCTGTGTCAACAAGCTTGATCTACTTTCTTTCAAATGGATTAACACTCATCACCAAGATACACTTAAGAAAATAAAAAGCGTTTTCTTTCTTTTCGAAATCAATCGAGTTCTAGTGCTAATGATTAGAATATCAATTATGCTCATATTGTTATAATTGCTATTTGCTAAATATTTCACGATATGTTGAACGATAAAAACCGTAGCTGCGATAAATTTTAAGTGGCTATTTTCGGCAAAATATCATAATTATATCCTGTGCTGTATTCATTCTACGTTTACTTTTCCCTGAGATGTATGGTCTATAACTTCAACTTTTCATTCATTATGCTTATAAGAAAGGGTTTTGGGGAAACTAAAATCAATTTTAGATTGCAATTTGAGTTTACTAAATTTCATAATTTCACGGGAAAAAAAGAAAAAATATACAAAAGGCAATCAGTTTCTTCCGTGTCTTTCTTTTTTTTTTTTGGGGGGGGGGCTTGGGGGGTATGTGTGTGAGTGTGTGATTTTAAATTTTGGAAAAAATTTAAATTTCTATAATCTTTTAAAATAATTTTTATTATGACTGAAAATCTCTGGATCCATGCAATTAAAAAAGCACTCTAGTGTGCGTATGAATATGAAAAATATTCACTTCTTTTTCTCTTTTATTTTTTCCTAACAAATGCTTGAACTCACACAATGCATGCATATCTCACTTACTAAAAATGAAATGATGCGATATTTTCTTTTAAAATAAACGCCTAATGCAGTGACATGTGTATATTATTAATTGTTATATACTACTTACCTTTTGATGTGATCCATATTTTGTAATCTAAAACACAACAGAAAGTTTAAGCCCACTATATCAATATTTATGTCCATAGGAAAGCAAGTTATATCTGACTTACAAAAGCAACTGACATAACGTTCAATCACAAACAGCTGCGAGTTTACAGCGTCGCGTTATTCAAGCAGTAGAACTACTTCGACATACTCTGAAGTCGGAACATTTGTGTCAGACTAGAATGTCAAAATATGGAATGAAGAGTTTAATTTTTCGCTTAAAAACAATGCAAGGTCTTCTTTAAATTCCAAGACTAGCACGAACTCGTTCTCACGATATAAACACGGGAAGAGAACTGTTCTTGAAATTATATAAAATGTTCGTACATGTGAGCATGCAAAGGAAAAGCAAATACTCACAAAATGCAACGCAGCATTTTTGCATTTAAATGTATGTTAGCTGTGTAACCCGACGTTGCCTGGGGGCGTGAGGTATTACGGCATACCTTGCCGGGAAAAGGTTGTACGCTGATGTTTATTAACCCACACACAGTCCCGTGGATTCTTTCCACAACCACTAATGCATAAAACGAGCATGAATTTCAAAAACATTAGTCTGCATAATGCGTGCAATTCTTCACACTGTGATGCAGCAACCAAAAATTCGCTAATCAAGAACAATAAAAGTATAAAACAATACTAAATGCTTTAACAAAAATAACCAAAATATTCGACAAGAACCATTATTCTAAAATTACAGTAAAAAAGTCTTCAAGTTTCATTGGTTAAAAATTAATAGTTAAATAAATCACAGCAAAATTTCTAGCTCATAAATTAAAAAAATAATTGCACACAAAATGACTGTTGACCCTCTGTGCAATATACCGACAGAAAAAGAAAATCTGTTCAACCAGATACAGCAGTGTTTCTCAACCTGTGTGCCGCGGCACACTGATGTGCCGTGAGATATAGTCCAATGTGCCGCCAGGGCTTTTGAAAAATTATTAAACCTGCGTGGTGTGATATCAGCTATATGACATTTTCAATTTATCATGTCCTGTCTTGTTCACTTTTAGTAAGCTATACACCAAGAAGAGCGAAACTTTTATTTCATAGCATGGAAAACCGTTCTGCCAATTTTTGAAACAGCTGTTTGCCGCAAGACCCATGCAAAAACAGGCTTAGCCCTTTCATTGAAATTTATTTTTTATTTTTTTTTTTTGGCAAGTAAACAATTTTTAAAAGTTATTTGCATTTATCAATTTTTTGTATCACACAACCTTTGCAACTTTTATATTCAGGCGTGCCGGAAATAATTCTAGATATTTTCAGTGTGCCGTCAGCCATTAAAGGTTGAGAAACACTGAGATACAGCGTGAAGCTAGGTCCTTTAAAAATACACTCGCGAATGTTCGGTCTAACATTTGTAATCCGTTAAAGAAGAAACGAAGGTACGAAAAAATATTTATGAACTTTTTTAAATTGAAGAAAAATATCAAAAGGATTTTTAACAATTTTTAACAGAAGGTGGAATTTTTATTCTGGATAATAATAAATTTTTTAAATCAATATACACTCATGTCCATCAATTAAGGATAATGAAGTTCAGGCAAAGAAAGAGAAAGAAGCAAAACAAATTTGAGTTATTTGTAAAGTCTATTTATTAAACAAAAAGTAAAGAGCAAAAAAGATGCTATATGTTTGACATAATTAATAAAAATTGCAAGTTTTACTCCCTTGACCAAATTTCAAAAAAGAACCTATTTACAAAAAACAGTATAACATGGTTAGTAGGATGGTTAATACGGAGTATGTCTCCCGGACGATGCAATACAGGCCTGACAACGCCTAGGCATGCTGAGTATCAAATGATCAATCTGATCTTGGGGAATATTACACCATTCATCAAGCAATGCACTCCGAAGTTCCGATAGACAGGTGGGAGGGGGTTGACGGGCTGCAATTCGTCGGCCAAGCATATCCCACACATGCTCTATTGGATTCAAGTCCGGTGAGTATGCTGGCCAATGCATACGGGTGATATCCTCCGATTGAAGGCATTCGTCTACAATGTTTGCACGGTGAGGACGGGCGTTGTCATCCATAAACACAAATTCAGCACCCATGGCGCCCCGAAACAAACGTACATGTTGTTCCAGAATGACATCCCGATAGATGTGGCCTGTCATCGTTACACTCTGAACATGCAGGTCAGTTCTGGAACCAAGAATAATTCCTCCCCAAACGAGCCATCCTGCACCACCGTAACGGCGTCTTTCAATGGTGTTCTCTTGGTGGTAACGGGTACCTGGCGCTCTCCAGATGAATGTCCGGCGAGAATCAGACTCCAAACTAAACCTGGACTCGTCGGAAAACATCACACAAGACCACTGTTGCGGTGTCCACAATGCATATTCTCTACTCCAGGTTAATCGCAGGCGACAGTGAGTTGCGGTAAGTGGAACACATCTGACAGGCCTACGAGCATATAGACCAATGTGCCCTAAGCGTCTGTACACGGTCTGCCTTGAAACTGTCGTATCGGTAGCTGAAGAGTGCTGACGAGACAGGTCTGATGCTGTACTCCGTCTGTTTCTTTTGGCAGCAACTGTCAAATAGCGGTCCTCATTCGGTGTTGTAACTCGGGGGCGACCTGTGCTGTAACGTCTACTCACATTACCATCATCTTGGAATCGTTGCCAAAGCCTGGAGATGACACTCTGGGCGATTCCAAGTTCCTCGGATACTTCCAGCTGGGTACGTCCACATTCCAGTCGTCCGATAATTCTGCCACGTAAAACATCATCCAAATGCCTCCTTTGTGCCATAACTATGCGGTTTTTGCACTGAAAGGCTTTCACAGCGCTTGTGAACAATTTTACTTCTTTGCCACCATTCCTTATATACCCCTCTCTTACACTCTCGTCATTGTGACGTACCATCCACGCCATCTGGTGGTTTCCTGTAATTTGCATATTCTTCTTCAAGATGTGTGTGATCATTCCACAGGTGAAATTTTTATTTTAGAGATCAATTTCTGTGTGATTCTGAATTATCCTTAATTTATGGACATGGGTGTATTAAGAAATACATTTGTAGCCACTTAATAAAGATTACATATGTTAAAACTAGGAATTTCCAGCTACATTCATTAATAAAAAATAGGATGATGCTGAAACAGAAAACATCATCTTGACTTTCGGTTGAAAAAGTGACAAAACAACACTTTAAACCACAAACTTTAATAGGCCATTGATTTGAATTTTCACAGTTCAATACAGTACATGAGTGTAGCCAGAAGTTATGCTAGGGGAAGGGGGGGCAGTAAAATGAAGGAAGACATACACATTTATTAACTACTTGCTTCATTCATTTAAAGGGGGCTGCTGCCCACTGCCTCCCGTTGTCTACGCCCATGTCAACAGATTGCTTGATATTAAGTATCACTGGATTATTAGAGCTTGTAAATTTTTGGTATTTCACTTATATACCGAGGGAGTCTTAAATTCATCCAAGCTTTTAAAAATCGTTATGAAAAGAGAAATTGAAGGGTTTGCTGTAAAAGGGAGGTAGTGTTAACTATTCAAATTTTCGGAAAACTGTTTTAAAAAAAAAAAAGTTTGGGGATTCAATACAAACTAACGAGCTTCATTTCTTGAGTAACACAAGAACTAAGAATTGGAACTACATAATTTTGGTACCAAACGAAAGATATATATAGTGAAATTTCTTAGAAGCGAGAACCCTCCGTTCCGCGAAAATTCGGCCGTTAACGGAGGTGGTCGTTCAAAGAAGTATAAGTGATAGCAAAAAAAGAAAAAGTTTACAAATTTTGTTTGTTTCGTTATATGTGAAATTGCATATTAATACATAATATTAACTACACAAACATACTTTTAAAATTTTAATTTTAATAAAGTATTTAGAAATTTCGGATTGTTTCATTCTTCTTTCTGTCTTCGAGGGTACATCTCTCTCTATTTTATTTTTTACATCTGACAAAAGAGCGTTTATCCTAATAATCATTCTGAATTTGACAATATAAAACCCATTGGCTTTAAAATTTCCTTTTTGGGTATTCCCAGAACCAAAAGGCCCGAACAGTGGCTGAGCGCGTTTGCGCTCTGAACTGGGAGCAGAAGGTGTCTGGTTCAGAACCAGGTCACCTCCCCGACCTAACCGTTCGGAGGATTCTGTGTTTTTCTCCAAAATTTTGCGTAAATACGGGTTAGGATCCCTTAGAACCCAGACAGCACATAAGCTTAAATCAAGCTTCACATTTCTTTGAATTTGACGTATTAATACAAGCTTGACAGTTCAATTCATTTTAAGCTTGGAGATTACAAAAAAATTAGTCAGCAAATATTTTCCCGCCCAGTTTAAGTCATTTGAACTGTCAAGCTTGAATACAACTGGATTTGGAAAGCCACATCCACGTAACAAATAATTTATCATCATTCATAAAGTCCTTGACCATAGAATTAAAAAAAAAAAGATTCTATATTTCCAAATATTGAAATTCTTCAAAATAAAATACAAATATACTAAAAATTGATTTCAAAATCACTCGTTTGTCTCGATTTTGTCCAATACTGCCCAACATGAGTGTTGCGGTATTGAAAGTTTTAAAACGTGTGCTGCTTTTAAGTTTATATTATGCATATTTCCCTATTAGTAGAGTCTATAAATCACACATATTATTTTAATTTTGATTCACCCCATGGAAAAATAAAACATGCAAATCGGCATCGGGCAATACTGATCAATCTGGCCAAAAAAAGGCGTGACAACCATAACAGTCACTTCAAACTTTAAGGCCTTATTACGCGAAGGAATTTTCGTGCAATTTGGTTGCTGCAACTAGTTGCAGAAACCTCTTTCCTGGAAATTTCCCTCGGTTACCTAGGAACAGTCAACTCAAACTTTTTCGTTCAGAGGCGAAAAATTGCAAGTTGCTGGAAATCCAGCCAATTGTAGTGCTTCTTATTTCTACGCCACAACACAAGATAGCGGAAAAGTGAGCGTCAGCAATACCGTTCGTAATGAAAGGAATGAGCGTGCGAAAACAAAATGTCCGTGAAATGAATATCGACATGGAAATTGATGTCATTGAAGAAAAGAAAAATAAATATCAATCCGAAGATACACCAGGTATAAGCAACCAACGATATGCTATTTATAATTACATGCTCTAGCAACCGCCAATTCGGTGAATCTCTGACGTTTGTGAACTCAGCAGGGTTTGTTTATTATGGCAACCCTGCGTGCTCATCTGGGCTCCCTGACTTGCGGGAATGAATTGCAGCAACTGGTTTCTGCAACCGAAATTGCACTAAATTTTGTCCGTGTAATAAGGCCTTCGGTCATGTCACCTCGAGTCAGATTTGCATGGTGGTTAGGACGCTAGCTTCCCACACCTTAGGTCCCGAGATCGATTCCAGTCGCGGACGCTAGACGGAAACAGATTAAAATAACTCAGCGTAGAGGAGAAAATGCGTGGAAAAATATATGGGGCGAGTTCGCCGACCAGCTCCCCTTGTATATAGAAAATTTTTTTAGAGAGTACTAAGTTTGAATTAAGCTTGCTCTGTCAAGCTTGATTCAAGCTAGCTATGTCAAGCTTAATGCAAGTTGGACAAGTGTAACTTGAACACTTGATTCAAGCTTACATTTAGCTTACACGCTTGAAATTTTCAAGCTTAATTCAAGTTTATTGACTTGATAAATCAAGCTTACTGCAAGTTTGATGCAAATTTGCTGTGCTGTCTGGGAAGGTCCCCCACGTAGGGCAATCCCCCCCTCGGGATGGATCCCCCGAGCAGGTAATACCAACACCACTTTTCTACACCCAAAAGTAACCGCCAACTTACTCTTCGAATTTCCTTTTTCGTGAGACTCGATCACAGAAACGCTGCTCCAACGGCAAAAATCACTCGTTTCTCAAGACATATCTCTTCTCTAACCCACAAGATTTATACCTGATGTGTACGTGTACTTGACCCTGCACCTGCTGTCGATTTACAGTCGTGCGATTGGTTAGGAATGTGGTTTTGTTTACTTTACTTACAGAAAAATGGTAGAAAATTTTCGGACAGTTAACCGGATCCGGTCGTTTATAGAGGGTTGTGTGGTCTCTTCTAGAGGATCTTTAAACATTAAGCAAATAGGGTAGAAAATCGGTGACTTAAAAAATTGGTCGGAGGAGGAGGTCGCTCATAAATGTTTTACTGTATTTTTTCTTAGTACGTGTAACTCCATACTCCCGTAGGATGGTGCTACCTTCTTTTTGCAGCAAACAATTCAATTGCGACAGAGAAGCAACCCTGCCCAGACAGCACGCATAGGTTCTTTGAACGTCTAATAACGTCCAGAGAACCTGTATGTGCTATGTAGGTATCAGGCCCGGACTGGGAGGAACGGGCCCGCCCGTCTCAAGAGAAGGGGGGCCCCGGGTATTGTGCAACCTATAAATAATAGAATGTATTAACATTCGGGGTATGGGGGAGGTATGGTATTATTATTAATTAATTATGATTGATAATTAATGCATTAATAAAATATTGATCTATTAATTAATATGCGTCCTTCATATTAATTAATCCCTCGTTCATTTGGGAACCCTCACTCAAAAGATTTTGAGAACTACATTTAAAATGAAGTGTTTTGAAGCCTTCTGGGACGCAATTGCAGCTGCAAAAAAAATTTTATGTGTCAAACTTCATTCAAGTGCTATCAGTATAGCACCTTATTTTTATTTTATTTCTTTTTTTCTGTTTGGGGGCCCGCGCTCAGCAGGGAGGGCCCGCCGAGGGCGGGGGCCCACCCGTCTGCAGACAGTCGGATACCCTTGCCAGCCCGGGCCTGGTAGGTATCCAGACCCACACAGAAAGTAGTAGCACAACTAGTAGAGAAGTTGAAGTCAAGGGCGGATTAAAGGGGGGCGGAGGGGCGACCGCCCCCCCCCGAGAAAAAAGATATTAATGTAAAAGATCCTATTTTACTTCCATAAAATGGAGGTATATGTCAATCTTCTAACTAACCGCCCCACGGACAGACTATCCGCCCCCCCCCCTGACAAACTTGCATTAATCCGCAACTGGTGGAAGTAGTAGCGCAACTAATAGAGAAGTTGAAGTAGTAGCACAACTAGTTCAAAAGACGTTCAAAACACGTCTTTTGAACGTCAAAAAAAGTGTTTTCAACTTTCTTTGAACTAGTTTTGCTACTAGGGAAGAGTTTGAAGAAAAATATTTTAAGCTCATTTAAATTTTGATTTTTTAGCACTAGAGTGATATTAATTTCAAGCCTAAAAAGTATGAGGACAACCTGTTTTTTTTTTTTTTTTTTTTTTTTTTTTTTTTTAAACGTTGTAATTACTTTTGTAAGAAAGACATAGGGTCCATTACGGTATACTTCCCAACATAATGAAGTACAGTAGAGGAAGAGGAGCAATTTATTATTCGTACATCTGAAATCACGGGTGGTCGGTCAGCAAATTTCTTTTGAAGCCAAAATCTTGCGATCATCCCATCCTACCTGAAAAATCGAAGTTTCAATAAGCTGCAACGAAGATAAAACTCACACTACCTTCAACTGTACATGTACCAGTCAAACCAGCTTAACGAAATATCGGTTGAAGGAATATCCCGCTTTTTGCAATATACCAAACTGCAATAATTAATCGATGCGATCCCGGAAAATGGACTATCCCGCTTATTCGAATAAATTCTTGCGGCAAATTGGCTATACCATTAAGCGGTTTAGACTGTATATGCGTGTGTGGTGTGTGATTCTGCATGTAAGAATTATGGGTATTCTGCATAAAAGAAAAATTTAAGGGCGGGGGGAGAATGAGGGAGCCCGGACCCCTCACGCCCCTCCCTTAAATACGACACCGTCCTGCACACTTCTTCCTCTGAATTCATGTAAAAGAAAAAGTAAATACAAATATCAAAATTTTCTAATCTGAATTAGAAAATGTCGCTGACATCCCTTCAACACTCACACACTGAAAATTCACTTAACAAGTTACCGAATGATAAAAAAAAAGAAAGAAATCGATTTTATTCTTTAAAAATTCAGAAGTTTTTATGAAGTCGAGTAGGATTTGCATTTCTGACAACCGCTTTTTATAAGAAAAGCAGAGAAGAAAATTGCTTCTATATACAGAACCAGAATAAACTTATTTTCACCAAAGAAAGTAAGAATATGTTTGCAGGGGTAAGGCATAATACAGAACTCCAGACGCGACCTCTGTTAGTGGTTGGAGCTATGAAATCTGACGACAAGTAGCAATAAAACTGTCAAGGAAGCCGTTCAATTTATGCCCAGAAAAAAAAGGAGCTTTCCATGGATATCCAATTTCAGATGGGTTCGATACAAAGATGTCATTTCACCAAATACTAGGGGGATTGCACGGTTATCAAGCGAGAGTTAATATTGTTCACAAAAATTGAAGAAGACTCTCAGTTCATACAGTGGTGGAAAAAAGTAAAGGGATAAGCAAAAAATTGTCCAAGACAGAAAATGCTTTGATATAAACAGATACAGAAATTTTTATAACATTTGTTGGCAAAAACAAATAAATAAATAAATAAAATAATAATTATGCATAGTTCATGTAGTTTATATTAAAAATGGATGCTGAAAAATATTCTCTAAAATTATAAAGTATACTAATTGGGGGAAATATACAGAGTGTCCCAAAAAGGTGGTAACGGGCTTTAATTCTTTATCTACTATTAAGAGATAAGTGGGCAATGTAAATTGAAAAAATGTTCAAAATAAGGTCGGAAATAAGACTCCGTTAAGAAAAAATTCCTCTTGTTCATTTACAAAAAGTTTTATTAAATTTATATACGACCCCCGTACAAAAAAATTCCCAGTTAGCAAAATGTGCCCCATACACTGATGAGGTGATGTACCAAATTTCAGCCTTTCATCATACAAAATCCCAGAGATATCCTTAACGGGGCTGTACAGAATTTTGAATGCAAATGTTTACTGCGAGTGGAAAAAAGGATTTTTTTATCGTAATTTCTGTACGACCCCTGAAATGTCATTATTCGACGAGATTTTTTACCTTCGAGCGTCACTGAAAGGTGGTTTAAGTCAGCCTTATATTTATCCTCATATCTCTGACACTTTTAAGGATATAATTATCAAATTTTGTTTGTCACCGAATTAGTGTATGGGGAACATTTTACTAATAGAGAATTTTTTTTTGTACGTGGGTCGTATACCAATTTAAAAAGTGTAACTTTTTGAAAATGAACGAGAGGAGTTTTTTCGTAGCGTAATCTTTCTTCCGATCTTATTTTACGAGTTAAAGCTGCTTAAAGTTAGAGCACTTTTCGAGCTGCAAAATGGGGGTTGTATACAAAATGAATTTCAGAAAAATTAATGTACACTCATGTCCATAAATTAAGGATAATTCAGAATCACACAGAAATTGATCTCTAAAATAAAAATTTCACCTGTGGAATGATCACACACATCTTGAAGAAGAATATGCAAATTACAGGAAACCACCAGATGGCGTGGATGGTACGTCACAATGACGAGAGTGTAAGAGAGGGGTACATAAGGAATGGTGGCAAAGAAGTAAAATTGTTCACAAGCGCTGTGAAAGCCTTTCAGTGCAAAAACCGCATAGTTATGGCACAAAGGAGGCATTTGGATGATGTTTTACGTGGCAGAATTATCGGACGACTGGAATGTGGACGTACCCAGCTGGAAGTATCCGAGGAGCTTGGAATCGCCCAGAGTGTCATCTCCAGGCTTTGGAACGATTCCAAGATGATGGTAATGTGAGTAGACGTTACAGCACAGGTCGCCTCCGAGTTACAACGCCGAATGAGGACCGCTATTTGGGAGTTACTGCCAAAAGAAACAGACGGAGTACAGCATCAGACCTGTCTCGTCAGCTCTCTTCAGCTACCGGTACGACAGTTTCAAGGCAGACCGTGTACAGACGCTTAGGGCACATTGGTCTATATGCTCGTAGGCCTGTCAGATGTGTTCCACTTACCGCAACTCACTGTCGCCTGCGATTAACCTGGAGTAGAGAGCATGCATTGTGGACACCGCAACAGTGGTCTTGTGTAATGTTTTCCAGGTTTAGTTTGGAGTCTGATTCTCGCCGGACATTCATCTGGAGAGCGCCAGGTACCCGTTACCACCAAGAGAACACCATTGAAAGACACCGTTACGGTGGTGCAGGATGGCTCGTTTGGGGAGGAATTATTCTTGGTTCCAGAACTGACCTACATGTTCAGAGTGTAACGATGACAGGCCACATCTATCGGGATGTCATTCTGGAACAACATGTACGTTTGTTTCGGGGCGCCATGGGTGCTGAATTTGTGTTTATGGATGACAACGCCCGTCCTCACCGTGCAAACATTGTAGACGAATGCCTTCAATCGGAGGATATCACCCGTATGCATTGGCCAGCATACTCACCGGACTTGAATCCAATAGAGCATGTGTGGGATATGCTTGGCCGACGAATTGCAGCCCGTCAACCCCCTCCCACCTGTCTACCGGAACTTCGGACTGCATTGCTTGATGAGTGGTGTAATATTCCCCAAGATCGGATTGATCATTTGATACTCAGCATGCCTAGGCGTTGTCAGGCCTGTATTGCATCGTCCGGGAGACATACTCCGTATTAACCATCCTACTAACCATGTTATACTGTTTTTTGTAAATAGGTTCTTTTTTGAAATTTGGTCAAGGGAGTAAAACTTGCAATTTTTATTAATTATGTCAAACATATAGCATCTTTTTTGCTTTTTACTTTTTGTTTAATAAATAGACTTTACAAATAAGTCAAATTTGTTTTGCTTCTTTCTCTTCCTTTGCCTGAACTTCATTATCCTTAATTTATAGACATGAGTATACATGGTTTTGGGCCTTGTAATATTTATTAGGAATTTCATTAACTATTTTATGAATGTAGATTGCAATAAAGAAGATTAGCGTTTAACTATGTGTATCCAATAAATTAATATAAAAATATAGCTCACACTGAAAATAGAAGTTTTTTAAAGAGTTTTTTAATGAACTGGTATTAAATAACTTAAATAAATAAAGAATAAAATAAAGGAAATAAAACACTTCATTAAATATTAAATAAGAAAATGACACATTTTCTAATTTAATCTATCAAGGAACTAAGTCTGGGAAAATAGTCAGGATTGCGTACATACATAGTATTATTCTAAAATAAAGTAAATTTGTCAGAGCCATGGGTTTTCTAAAGAGGAATTCTCTTTCCACAACACGATATGATATTTATGGACAGAATCAAGGTCTCTATGAATCCTGGGCCCTTTCCCAAGCCCGGCTTGAGCCAAGGACGCAGCCAGAAAAAAATTTGAGGGGGGGAGGAGGGAGCTCAAAAGATGAAAAGGTAGAATTCCTCACAAAAAAGCTTGAGTATTGACATCTAATTAACAAAAATTTCGAGGGGGGGACAGGCTCCCATTGACAACCCCCTGGTTTGAACCCTCGGTTTTTCTCCCTAGGAGAGGTGGTTAATTCAGGCTCCCTTAATCGAAGACCATTTAGGAAGGTCATGACCCCTGTGACAAAACCCCCACCCCCTGGAACCGCCACTGCTTGCAGCGAGAATTGCAGACCAGAGCCAGATGTGTGTTGTTGCTGATGGAAAACACTTTTAGCATGCAGGATAAATGAGCTTAAGGTCAGGCAAGTGCGGTTTCGGAAAATCTACCAAAGTAACATGCATTTTATCTCTTCTATTCATAACATCATTGGGCGAATTAATGAGCATCACGTACTTAGAAGGTTCCTTTTTTAACTAAATCAATGATGCTGAAAGGCTTTGTTACTGACTTTTTTCCAGTATCTTGTATGATTTTTGAGATAAGAACACTTACTCCAAATTTTGCTGTCGGATGGCGCTGTAAACTAAAGGAATCTAAATTAATATCAGCTGAAACATTTATTAGGCAAGCCTCATTCTGGGTTAAATATATTAAAGAAAATCATAATACACACTCCATGCTACAAGCAAGATTACATACTGACTACTGACAACAACCAAAACCTGTTGCCACTGGCACATACTAAATTTGGTGTTGCCACAAAACAATAATGATGGGAGAAAACATATACATTGGAGGAAATATAATCACAAATATACAATTCAACACTCCCCCTTGATTACATTTCCCTCAGTCCTATGCAAAGTTTTTGGTTGAGAAAGGTCTTCCTTTGCACACTCTTAGTCAACATATCTGCAGCATTTGACCCAGAAGGCACATAAGTAAATGTCAACAGTTTTTCTTCAACCTTTTCACGCAGAAAAAAATGTCTGAGTTCAATATGTTTATTTCGCTCAGAAGTAACATGGTTCTTAGCTAACGAAATAGCACCTTGGTTGTCCACAAATATATTCTGTGGATATTTTAGAAACTCCTCATTCACTATTTCTTGCAAAAAGTTTTGAAACCACAGTACCTCCTTTGCTGCATGACACATTGAGAAATACTCGGCTTTGACAGTTGAAAGTGCTGTTGTCCTCCGTTTCTTGGAACTCCATGAAACAGCTCCACCAGCAAGCAATACCACATATCCGCTGAATGAACGTCTGTCGATTTTGTCTCCAGCCCAGTCTGAATCGCAGAATACTTCTAAATCTTTTCCAGTCTTTTGGAAGGTTAGCTTCAAGTTTTTGGTCTGCTTTAAATAGCGAAGTATATGCTGTACACCAGTCCAATGTTCTTTACTTGGACAACAATTAAACTGACTCATGTAGGTGGTGGCAAAAGCTAAGTCAGGTCTTGTTCCCCCTGCCAAGTACAAGAGTCCTCCAATTGCTTGTCTGTATTTTAAAGCCCCTTCAGCATTTAACATACTGTCTTCAGGTGCTTGCATATACTTTACACCAGGGTCTAATGGTGTCGAAGTGCCTTTAGCATTTGACATGCCAGTTGATTCAAGCAGCTCATTAATGTAAGCATTCTGGTCAAGAGTCATAGACTCATTTTTATTTCTAGTAATCTTAATTGATAACAAATGATGAATTTCTCCTAAATCCTTTACTTCGAAAACAGCACCTATCTCAGCCTTGAATCTCTGAATTGTTGGATACTTACTGGACATGACAAGTAAGTCATCTACATAGACACCCACAATCAGATCTGTTTGGTGGTTAAAGTAAACACATGGATCTGCTCTTGATCTGGTCAAGTTTATAGACTTTAGAAAACCATCAAGGCACATGTTCCATTCTCTGCCAGATTGATGAAGACCATAAAGACTCTTCTTGAGTAGACAAACTTTTTCGCCTGGTTTTTCATTCAGGTCTAACTGGGGTTGTTCCATGAAAATTATTTCAGACAATTTTCCATTCAGATATGCTGCTGTAATCTCCAGCTGGTGCACTTGCCAATCTTGTTCAGCTGAGAATGCCAGCAAGGTTCTTATAGACTTTGTTTTTTATACTGGACAAAAGGTTTCCTTGTAATCTATTCCCTCCACTTGGGTATAACCACGGGCAACAAGTCTTGCTTTATACCTTTGTATCTGTCCATCTTCATCAAATTTTCTCTTAAAGACCCATTTGCACTTTACAACTTTTCTATTTTTTGGCTTCGGTACTATTTCCCAAGTATTGTTACGTTGTAAGTTTTCTAGCTCTTCTCTCATGGCTGTCTTCCATTTTTCTGCATCTGGACATGTTAAGGCTTCTTTCAATGTTTCAGGATCATTTTGTGGTGCTTCCTTGGACAACTTCCTTAGTTGTCAAATGTATGCTTCCTCATCTACTATTCTATTTATTTCTGATGAGTCTTCCATAATGTAATCCTTTGTCCATTTTGGTGGTTTTATTTCTCTTTTGGGCCTGGTTTCTTTTGGTTCTGTCTCTTCGATTTCCTTTTCTTGTAGATCTCCCTGTACATTTGCTTCCTTTGCATCGTGTTCTTCTGAATTTCTTTCACAGACTTGCTGGGGAGGCAATGTTAGTATGTTGTCTGTCAATGCCGGTTTTTCTTTGAATACAACATCTCTTGAACAAATAACACTTCTGGTTTCTTTGATGTAGATGCGGTATCTTTCGTCCCCATCGTACCCGACGAGGTAACCTTTAACAGCCTTTCTATCCATCTTCCTCTTCTGAACTGGAATATGTGCATAACAGGGGGATCCTACAATTCGCATGTGTTTGATTCTAGGTTTCTTTTTCATCCATAGTTCATAGGGACTTGAGTTAGGTTCTGAGGTTTTACCCGTTCTGTTTAATATATAGATTGAAGTATTGATGAACTCTGCCCACAGGGATGCTGGAAATTCTATTTCTTCATTTGAATACTTCAACGTTCTGGCCATTTCGACAATAGTTCGGTTTTCTCTCTCAGCACTGCCGTTTTGCTGTAGCGTATAAGGAGCTGATAACCTCTGACTTATTCCATTTTTCTTCAGAATTCTTCGGATTTCTTGGTTATCGAATTCACCGCCATTGTCACTAAGTATCTCTTTAATCCTATGCCCAAGCTTTTGAGCATGGGCTAGGAACTCTTCCATCACATCCTTTATTTCCGACTTGTGTTTCAGGAAGAAACCATACCTAAATTTTGTATAGTGGTCTTTGAAGACTGCGAAGTATCGGAATCTTCGAAATGATTCTTCGAATGGCCCACATATGTCTGTTGAGATTAATTCTCCAGCTTTGGTAGGTTGCTTTCTCGTTCCAAATTTTAAACGGTGAGCTTTTCCATACACACAAGCTTCACATAATTTTGTATCTGCCTTGACCTTGATGTTCAATTCCTTTTCAATAATGGACTTGATATGCTGCTTATCTTGATGTCCCCATCTCTCATGGTAAAGTTGAAGAATCGAATCATCACTCACAGTCATGTTCACATCAACTTGGGTTTCTGGAACTAAGCTCTTCATAACTGCCTTAAAGAGACCACCTCCAACACTTCGTCTGCCATGCAGGACTACTTCACCATCAATCTTCAGAAGGCAATCTTTAGAGGTTGATTCAAATAAGCTGTTCTGATTTCTATCTTGGGTAGCAAGGACAGAAAACAAGTTTTTGCTGATTTCTGGAACATACCAAACGTTTTCTAAGCGTTTGATTTGGTTCTTTCCCTTCACAGTTGTCATTACCCTAATGGTTCCTTTTCCAAGTGCTGGTAATGTTTTGCCATTTGCTACTGTGATGCTGTGGGGATTTTCAAATTTCTGAAACTCTATAAAGTATGAACTGTTATTGGTCACATGTTTTGAAGCTCCATTGTCAATAAACCAGTCTTCAGAACTTGTTTCGGCAGAGAAAATTTCATCATCGACAGCTAATAGTGTCATATTTACAGCAGTATTATTATTACCTCTACTGGTACTCTGGTGGCTTGCTTTTGGGGGCCTTCCATCTGCTATCCACTTTTTGCACTTTTTAACCCAGTGTCCCATTTCATGGCAGTAATTACATTTGTTTGAATTTTTCTTGCTGGGAAATGATTTATGCTTGCGATCTGAACTAACTGCTAATGCTTCTTGATCTTTAATTTCAGCACCACTTAAATCTTTCCTTAATTCTCTTTCATGGGTACATAATTGAGTCGTTAATTCATCTAATGTTCTTTTATCATCGCTTAGAAGTAGCCAACTTGACTTGAATGATCGATAATTTACAGGAAGAGTATCTAATATTTTGCAAATTAACAACATTTCCGGAAGTTTATTTTCATTCTTACTCTCCAGTCCGTTGTTCAGGTCGTTCCATAAATTTTTCAGTTTTGATAAATGATCTGCCATATCACCTTCTGACCAGCTGAATTTGAAAAATTGTAAGCACGTACTATACAGTTGGTTGTCCGACGAATCCTCGAAGATCTTCTGCAGCTCCAGCCACACCTCTCTTGCGGAATTGAATCGCATGACTTTTTGCAGAGTATCTTCCGTCATGGAATTCGTCAGCACCATCATAGCGCTGTTGTTTGCCTTTTTAAAGTTGCTTAGATCATCCTTATATTTGCTTTTGATTGCTTCAGCATCAGTTGCATTTGGCTCCTTAGGCTTACCTAATCTTCCTTCTACGATGTCCAAGGCATCTGCATAATAATTTAGCACAAACTTTATTCTGTACTTCCAGATAGGCCAGTCACTTTTACCTACTAAAGGCTTAACAGGAATTTTTCCTCAGTGTTCCATTTTTAGTTTAAAAAAGTTCTGATCTATCGCAAAAGTTCTCACGTGCTGTTACGCAGTTAGGCTTAACGATCGCCGCTAACTTCGTTTCCACCGTGCTTATAATTCATGACGCAGTTAAGCGTACTGGTGGCCATAACCTAAAGGAATCTAAATTAATATCAGCTGAAACATTTATTAGGCAAGCCTCATTCTGGGTTAAATATATTAAAGAAAATCATAATACACACTCCATGCTACAAGCAAGATTACATACTGACTACTGACAACAACCAAAACCTGTTGCCAATGGCACATACTAAATTTGGTGTTGCCACAAAACAATAATGATGGGAGAAATCATATACATTGGAGGAAATATAATCACAAATATACAATTCAACATAAACAGTCTTTTGCACAGCACATAATAACTTTACTAAACTTAGACCCCACTTTTATGACTACAGCTCTTTTACTCCAGAAATTATTGGTGTGACAACACAACAATTGCAGACTGTAGGCACACTGATTTTAGTAGGCACATTTAGTAGGTAGATTTAGTAGGCACACTGTATATATCTATCAGGGGCGTAGCCAGAAATTTTTCATGGGGGGGGGGGTTACGACTACTACAACTCATATATATGTATACGTGTGTGTGATAATTTAGTGAAGAATATACATTTTGTATGGCAAAACATTTCTCATGGAGGGGTTATGACAACCCTAACCCCCCCCTTGGCTACGCCCCTGATCTATATATGAGTGTATGTGCGCATTTTATTTTAAAATAAAACCTTACAGAAAATAATTTTTTTATCATAAAAACCATGTATCAGATGTTGAAACCCTGTTACACAATAAATCTATATGTTTAATTTTCTTTCTTCCAAATATGGCGTTGTAAGTTTTCAGTCATAATATGAATATATATATATATATATATATACAGGGTGTCCATTGCTAACCATATCCAATGGCTATTTACTAAACCGTTAGTCAGAGACACATAGTTCCAATTGCAAAAATGCTTTAAAATGTATAATCTATTACATAAGAAGCAGTCAGTCAATAATTTAATTTGTGTAAAAATTATGAAATTTAAATTTTTATACGGTACCCCGGTCCTATCAGTTATATTTAGAAAAATTTTCTTTATACAATTTCATGCACAATAAAAAAAAAATTCATCCTACGACCAAAATTCCTCAATTTATGAAGCAACAAACATTGCGACTTGAGTCACTTTTCCACGTTTAAAAATGTCCCGTAATGGTAAACCGTTAAGGGACCATATAAATACTGAAATTTTAAATTATAGGTTTTAATTTCATTTTCTGGCATAATGCGGAAAAAGAAGCAAAACTAATTTTAGAGTACTGATCTTCAAGCAGACAGGGCCTTATTATCGCATGGGCAAATCGGAACTTTGCCCAGGGCTCCAGGCTCGAAAGGGCCCCCAATTTGAAATGCTCTTCTGAAACATTTTTTTATATCAAAATTTTATTAAAAATAAAACAAATTTCATAGATCGGGGGTCCCCAAATCCAACAATGACAGGGGCCCCTGTTGGTCATAATCGGCCCCTGCAAGCAGAGGGTTATAGTGAAACTCTATTAAAATCTATCTGAGGTCAGACTTACTAAATCGTATATGTGTAGCATGCAGATGTGCAACATAAGAGTGTGCTACCAAGGGCGTAGCCAGGATTTTCATTAGAGGGGGCAGGACATGGAGTCTAATCGGAGAATGCCCGGTTTGTCATAATCAGACCCTATGACTAGCTCATTTTAGGGGGGGCAGCTGCCCCACCCTGCCCCTTGCTGGCTACGCCCATGTGTACTACGCAAAGTACAGGAAGAATTTTCTACACTTCCATTGGTGCATATTGTGGCAGAATAATCTGCTAGTTTCTGAGTTCGTCATTCTAAAGTCCAGTCGGTGTAAAAAGTCCTAGTAAAAAATTCACTTGTCAGGATGGAACACAAGCTTTATTGCTTAGAGAACTCCGTCGAACAATCAGCTGTACAAAATTCACAAGCACAATCAGACAGTAATGTGCTTTTAACAGACAGCTTAGATCAGAAGCTTTCACAAATACTGTATTTCTCACACAAAATAAAACACTTCCACAGGTAAAATTCAGTGGAAATATACGAGGAATAACACTAACAGTCCCTCAAAACTCAGCAATGAAAGATTTACATACAGCACTTAAAAGTTAGCTTCGAAAAGCAAGCTAAAATATCATTTCTATAGCGTCAATACAAAGCGTAACACAGCAAACTCACTGAAAGAGAGCTCTATGAACACTGACTGGGGTTGTCTGTCATACTTGTATTTATAGATGCCGTAGAAGCTACAAGGAGCTTCTAGAAGAATGTATTTCTCGAACATTCCACATAAAGCAGGAATTTTGATTACGTCTTAGAAGAGAAATATTTGGCTATTATGCATGTTAATGCAGAAAAACTAACTTAACAAGCCCCCATAGGGAAAATCGCGCCAAATGACCAAAATGTCGCCAGTCTTGGCGGCTTTTGGTGAAATATCACCAAATTTGGCGCCAAAAATAAGTCCATAAAAGTGAAGTTACCGAAGGCCTAGGACCAATATTTCTCGAGATTTCTAGAAACTGCAGTAGAAGTGAATGGCGAAACCGAAACTTCCATATCTTCGGTTATACTTGACCGATTTTGACGCAACAAAAGGCAAAATTTAGTTATTTGATGCCTAGAATACCTTTTTTGAACTATTTTAAACCCCAGAACAGTGGGCTGCCTGAAAATTCTTAACAATATTTAGATTGCAGTCAAAGGAAGTTATTTAACGCCAGTTCATTTAAAAAATTCTATTTTGAGCATAAGCTATATTTTTATTTTACTTTATTCGATACACATAGTTAAACGTTAATCTTCTTTATTGCAATCGATATTCATAAAATAGTTAATGAAATTGCTAATAAATATTACAAAGCTCAAAACCATGTACATTAATTTTTCTCAAATTCATTTTGTATACAGCCCTATTTTGTAGCTGGAAAAGTGTTCTACCTTTAAGCAGCTGTAACTCGGTGAATTTTGGTCGTAGAAAGACGAATTTTGTTTTTATTGTGCATGAAATTGAACAAAGAAAATTTTTCTAAATATAACTGATAGGACCGGGGGACCGTGTAAAAATATAAATTTCGTAATTTTTATAGGATTTGATTTATTGACTTCGATTGTTTCACATATAATAGATTACACAATTTAAGGCCTTTTTGCAATTGGAACTATATGTCTCTGACTAAGGGTTTAGGAAATAGCCATTGGACAGCATTAGCACTGGATACCCTGTATATATATATATTAATGTTGCCATGGTTACAAGTGCTGGATAAGACATGAGTTCTAAATTTAGTTTTTGTGGAGGACAGATAATAAAAAAGGAATTTTTCTTACGTAAGATAGAAGGAAAACAAAAAATAATTGCTAACTGTAAATTTTTCTGAAAAAGGTTGAAGTTTTGTGGGGTAAGAAGTCCCATTACTAATTCATTCATAGTTTATTAATGTGTTGCATATTTGTAATACATTATTTTGAACCCGGCACATTTCCATGTAGAGTGTATGGGTATTATACATACACAAACAATATAAATCAAAATGCTTCATTCACATCATTGCACATTTCCATTACTGATTACTGAAAAGGCTTGAGAAGCATGAGCTTCCCTTCACATTTTTAAGGATAATTAAAAGGGCACAAAGATGTCTGAAAACCACAATTCAAATTCCAGTTTTTGTTTTTAAATGGAAGGGCTTTTTTGTTTTAAGGGAGTGGAGAAAGTTTGTCAAAGCAAGAGAAAATATATAATACTTCAACCCTTTGAGACCTGATTAAATAATTTTCTTTTAATTAAATAATTTTATAAAACTTTCATGAAAACTTGTTTTTTTATTTAAGTGTACAAATTATTAAATCTGCTCTGTAGGACAATACAAATAATTTTTGTGTCATTTAATTTTGATGGTAGGGTTTGCGAACGGGGCCCCAAAATGCGACTGAGCTTCTCCTAACTTCATAAGTTAACAAGGCCCTGCACATTTCACTGTGCAACTTGGGAGAAATATTCTACCACAAATTTTCAAACAGTTTAGGAAAAGTGAGGTTTTAGAAAATAGCAAATAGCATGGAGTGCTAAACTATAATTTTGTCAGTTCAGATTTTATATATATATATATATATCCTCTGAGCGTATACAATAGACTTTAAGTGTTGAATATTCAGCTCACAACTCTGTAAAGCATGTCAGTTCAGATTTTATATATATATATATATATATCCTCTGAGCGTATACAATAGACTTTAAGTGTTGAATATTCAGCTCACAACTCTGTAAAGCATTGTCAGAAGGGGGAGCAATGTATATAAAACTTCACCTTTTATCATTGTGTACAAATTTCATTATCTGGTGAATAGACATAGGAAAATTGACTAATGCTTCTTAATTTTTGTCATGTACAGCAAAAATGTTACAAATATGTGCTAGAATGTCTAGCCACGGTGCACAAAAGGTTAAATATAGTCTGTTCACGGAAATGAGAGAACGAAAGTAAACAAATGGGTAACCAAAAAATTACATATTTTGGCACCAATCCCTAGTTAGGTGAATTTAACCTTTCTTAATTCCAAACAGCGTAAATGGAAGAAAGCAGAAATTCACACTGTGTTTGGTGCTTTGGCAAAATGCCAGATGTTTACTCTTCGCCAGTTTGCATGTGCAATTGTTTAGTTTCGTTCTCTCGACTCGGCGAACAGACTATAGAAGTATATGTTGGTTATAGAAGGATTTTAGACTTACTTCTTCATGACTTCTGGTTGGCTATACTTAGCTATCAACAGAAACTCACTGCACACCACAAAAAAAAATATTAAATTCTTGTTTTGAAAGCTATAAGCACTAGGTTAGGAAAATTTTCAGTAATAAATGCTAGTTTAAATTTTGTGGAAATGCATGCACACTTGTTAGAGTACAGAGAGTAAGTAAACCAATGTCAAACACACGTTTAAACTAGATTTAAAATTTGTTTAATTCAACTAGGGCACACACACACACACAAAAAGCAGTCAGATAGACAAATCAAAGTACTTTTTGATTCTGTTGGAAAGTATTAAGCAAAGCAAGTACATCAGTTGTAGTATAGGGGGTAAGGGAGTTGACTGTATAAATATACTTCAGCAGAGTAACAAAGAAATTCAATAAATTCATGTAATAAGTTTTTTTTTTTCTTTTTTTACATGTACCCAGATTTGTTCACTAATCCTAAGCAAATAATATTAAGCACTACCACATCATTAAGAGTACAGTGAAAAAGTATTAGAATGCATACTTTCTAACTTATGAAATTTCCAAGGTGTAAAATAGCATGGGAACAAAATTTTTCATGATTTTTGCCATACAATGCGAACATCATTTTTAACTGTTTTTGCCAAATAGTCAAAAGACCTTCAATAATTATTACTAAACAGCATTCAAATAGCATTTTTAATGCTTTATCAAATAAACTCACGAGACACCTGTTAAGTTTTAATAATTCACATATTTTGTATAGAATAAACTTAAAAATATATTTACATAACATACACATTAAACTCACACTTAATGTACATTTCTACAAAGGAAAAAAAAAATTTTAGACTAATAACTTTCATTTAAAAAAACATTCATACTAAACACACAATTTATATAATTTTAAACAGATTAGGTAAGGAAAAAAATAAAGCAGTTGTTATATAAGACAATACATACTGTTAAACACCTAAACCCTTTTTTCGTTTTTTTTTTTTTTTTTTTTTTAACATAAACATGCTAAGTTGCTTCATTTGCTTTCATAAATATCTTTATCCTACTCAAAACATTCTTTGTTACATTTTCATTATTATTATTATTTTGTTTAATATTAATTCATATCTGAATTTGTCCTCTTCAATAAAATTTTTCTCTTCTGTTTTAATTTTTAAAAAGTGTTCAAAAATAATTTAAAGTTAAAATAATAATCAATTTTTACTCTTATGGCATTGGAGGTTCAAATAAATATATACTAAAGGGAAAATATTTGTTCTCAAGACGGATGGAAAAGGATTGAAATTGAGATGCTGGAGCATAGCTCAATGAAATTTTTCCTGCCGAACAGTAGAATTAGTCAATCTATAAGGGGGAAGCCACAAATTCGGTAATCTTTGAATAAGCAAAACCATGGTAAACTCATGAATGATAAATTTTAACAGATTATTCTATAAAAGAAATTATGTGGCGTGATTTTATTCCAAAATTTTATTAAAATATAAAAACAAAATTCATCAAAAAATGTAAAAAAAACAGGCATTTCATGTAAAATCATAAAACGCATTTGAAAAAACTTTTACTCCGAAAGCGTAAAACTGGCAAGTATGAGAATGTTTTAACAAACACCAAAAAAAAAAATAAGAAACCATTTTGTATTACATTTAAGTAATGTTTATATTATAAACAGCATACATTAAACATCATGTACAAATTGAAAATCATAATTTTTCTTATTTTGATTAAATTGTGCATGCATTATAAAAACCAATACCTGAAATGTACCATTTCACTTTGGACTTTTTCTTTCCTACAAGTATCCTTGAAATAAACTAGCAAAAATATATTCAAGAAACAGAACACCTTAAAAACCAATTCTGTTTACAAGAAAAATCTCAACTAGTCACATTTTCAAACATTAGTTGATGACTTGTTTTGAAGACTGATGTTTTCATACTTCCACACATACAGCATCCAGTGGATAAGCATTTAGTTGGTGAAAAATCTAGAAAGTAACATGATGATGATTATAATGTTGCAATTCAGCTATCAATGATTTAAAAAATCAGCAATACTTGGCACTAGAGCTGCAAAATTCAAACTTCTTGCTCAGAATAATGTACCTAAAGATTATTGACATAACTAGGTAAGCTTTTTAGATATAAGCTCCATCTCTTATTATTCTTGCAATAAAAAAATAATTTTTCCAGGGTGGGCTTATCCTACTCTAGCTCCTACCCAGCTACGGCAATACTAAAGGCAATATTATGCAGTAATATTTGAAAACATCTTACCATGCAAAGAAAAATCTTCCATGTTTGAAAAACACAGCAATGAAATTTTAAGAAATTGTAACTTATGAACACACAAAATCAATATAAGCTAAAAATAAAAATCAGTATAGTATATAAGCTAACAATTTTAATTAATACAAGTATAGCAGATATCAAGTAAGTAGAACCAGTACTTAACATATTAAAGTGAAACAAAACTTTAGAAAATAGAAGCCACAGTTGCAAATACTATCAAACTCTTATGATGAACTTAAAAAAAAAAAAAAAAAAAAAAACGGATAATAATAATGTGAAGTGCTTTAAATTATAAGTAAAACAACAAGAAACTAAATAATAGAAAGCAGTAAAACATTCTTACATTCTAAATCTGTACCATCATCCAAAATTTTGTTGCTCTTTATCAACTAGGCAATTGGGAATCATCTACAGTATCTTGCTTTAAGATCTTTTTGTTAATTGCTTTACTTCTTAATAATTTATTTTACCTTTCTTTATGACCACACCAATGTGCTTGAAGCTAATCATAAATATAGATTTAACTCCTTTGACATTGTTTTCAGTTTTCATGTATACCTAGTGACAATATATTTTCTTCTACAAAAGTAAAAACTTGAGATTACTAGAGCGGCTACAGAAATGGCAAATAATTACTCTGCAATTTTCAGGATATTTCTGCAAAAGTTAACTGAGAAAGTAATGGGAGATATCTTTTTTTTAGATTTGCTATAAATTACAATCAGCCAAAATAAGACAAGCTACTAATTGTAGTCATTTTATTGAAAATAACAAGTTATTTACTGACATGAATATAAATGACTGAAATAATCAATGTTTAATAGACTAGTAAATGAGGACAAAGCTTATTGTCTGGCAACTTAAGGGAAATTCTTGACCCTTTAATTTTTATTAATATACAGTTGACAGTAGTAAAAATTTTCAAAAAACTTTCTTAAATTTTTATAACAGGTTTACGTTGTAACTTTTAATATATATGAAAAAGAAAGATTAAAGTTATTAGAAAAATGTTTGATACTTTTTACATTAGAGTCGAACACAGTTATTACAAGCCCGGATAAAAAGAGATCCCACGTTTAATGACAAGAAATAAATTGAATGTTTGGTTTAATGTTAAAAATTTTTATTCTATAATACAACAAACTATCATGTTAATAAAAATTAATAATGCATAGATGCAGTTGGGGGAAAAAATAGTTTACTTATAGCTCCAATAATTTGTAGTGAAAAACTTTATCAACTTTAAAAAAAGAAAAGTATATGAAATGCACCATTGAAGATAACAATAAATTAGAGTGGGGTCAGACAAAATAGAAAATTGGTATAAAAACAAGCTTTTTCCAAAAGCTATTTAAGTTTCACAAAGATGATACTGAACATCTAAAATATGACAATTGAGTTTTTGTATTTAAACCTTGTACTTTACATAGGGGAGACAATTTTTACTTATCTATATAAATAAAACAGTGTGTAAACTGTCCGTTTGTCTGTCTGTCTGTGTCTCGCGTAGCTCCGAAGCGGGTGATCGTAGACCTACCAAATTTTGTACGGAAATTCTCCAAGATGGGTCTCGACACACCTCGAAGCAATTTTTTCGAAATTCGAATTAGAAAATGTTTTATTTTATGTTTTGTCCGATTTTTAGCGATTTTTCTTGCGTAATACATAATAACACCGGTAATTGCACTTGCAAGAAAACGATAGTTACATCATCGAATAGAGGAGAAAATGTTCTTTTTAAAAACTGTTTGTTCGGACTGTGTAACATAATTTGCAGATTTTTGGGAATTTTTCAAATAAAATTAAATTTGACGCTGACTTTCGTAAAATATTTTTAAAACTGCTGCATCTTGAATTCTATCTGTCATAACTTTTTTATATTTGGGCAAAAGACGGAGCACACAATTCGCCCACTTTTAAAAGAAGAACGGAGGAAAAATATAAATTAGGAGAATTTTTACGAATTTTTAAGTAAAGAAGGATTTTCATTTCAGTAGCACCTCTTATAATTTTCGGTTTGATATCTTGCGGTTTGGTTGTCATGGATTCAGTAACAATGATTAAAATTGCCAGTTGAAAAAATAAATAAAAACAGGCCCCCGAGCAGACGATTTCTTTGCGTGGCTCGATTTCCTTTTATAAATACTGGATTTATTTGTGAGAAGAAAAATTAAACTGCATAATCTAGAAAAACAATTTCAAAGCCTTTATAAATAGCGCAGTCTTATCTCTTTTCTTTTTGTAAAGGGTTGCAAGAGAGGGCGACGTATTTTTAAAATAAAAAAAATGTCCATTTCATGTAGTGTCTGAGGTATTTAACGCTAAAACGTGAACCTAAAAGACAGCATGTCTGAGGAAATAAGACATTTTGAAAGTGAGAAGTTCACTGCAAACGGTCCATTTTTACTTTTTTGATACCGAATGACGCTGACATATATTTTTTTTTTGTGTGTGTGTGTGTCATTATATTGCAATGATCTCAGGTTATTACATATATGACGCAAATTTTAAGTCAAGAGTGAAATAATTTTGCTTTTTCTAGATTCCACATCACTGGAATTAATTCGAATTACACATGTGAGGAAATGTTTCGTTTCCTACCGTGCGAAGAACGGGCACGCAGCTAGTTTAAAATAATTTTCTTTCATACATTTTTAGAAAGTGAATATATCAACCTTTCAAGTATATTAGGCAAGTTGGAGTGTATAGGCTGATTATTTGCGAGAAATCAAAAAAGCGAGAAATTTCATCTGGGAATCGTCCCAGAGTAGCTCAGTGGTAGAGCACCCGCACGTTAAGCGGTAGTCCTGGGTTCGAGCCCCAGCTCTGGAATTTTTCGCATAGTTGGTAAAATAATCAGCCTATACACTCCAACTTGCCTAATATAATTTTCTTTCTTTTAATGAAAGCTAAAAATTAAATGCAGAACAATATTTTGACAACTCTTGACTTTCATTGTAATTTTTTTAGAATTTATCCTTATTTTATTCTTTGAAAAAAATTTAATTTTTAAAACATACTCAAGTTGTCACATTGTGACCCGTTGCGGAGCATAATGGCACAGGGTTTGGGGTACAGTGGGACATCGAGTAAAACATACGAAATCAGATGTATTACACAACACATTCCTATTACTATAATTAAATGCAGATTGAGATAGACAACACAGAAGATATGAAAGCAGTTTTTAAGTGACAAGCCTTAAAAAGAGTTATAAAGTTGCAAAGGAAGAGTTATAATGATGCAAGCAAAGGATTTTGCAACACTTATAAGTTGCAAAATCCTTTTGCTCAACGAATAAGATTTAAAATAGGAACTAATAGTAGGAACTGTGTCAATCAGTGCCGGACTTGGAGGTGTGGAAGCAATGTGGCAACAAGGAAATAGCACCTCTTAATAACTTTCAAACAAAAGTTGAAGAATTTTTTCGACTATTTATGTGGTAAAATGAATTAAGCAATAACACAGCCTAGTGGTCCAGGGTTCGATCTCCAGTGGAGGTAGATTTTATTTACTCAAAAAATAATGTCCGTTTCCCTATTTCTTGTCTCGTGTTAGACTCTTAATATAACACCAATATGGCTAAAAATGGATGCGAAATGTGTGCAAGAACCAGCTGCTTTGTATCTGAAAGCTTTAGGGATAAAAATTGTGAAGTCATTTTTAATTATTCTGTTCTCATAGGAAATTTTATGTAAAAATGTGTCTTGTGTGTGTGTGTGTGGGGCGGGGGGGTCGCCGTGCTTCAGCCCCAGTTGCCCAACCCTAAATTCGGCCCTGTGTGCCATTGTTTTCTATATACATTCTACAGGCCTTAGGTTTATAAACAGTGGAGCACTGTCCCACTGTACCCCCACAAAGTCTTTTTAAATACAAATTCAAAAGTTGCACAAAATTTATCAGTAGAATAAAGATCCTTACATGCATGCAATTAAGAAAGTTTAAGCTTAAATTAAAGCAAAGATATTGATTTATGGGTAATACTTAATAATGATTATTAGGTACTGCTCAAATCCAAAAAAGTAAAACTTATCTGATTTTTCCAACAGTGATAGTAGACACAAAAATGCCTGCAACTTTCTTACAAAATGAATAGTGACAGTTTGTGCCTCAGGTCCCAATGTGCCCCCCTCTCCCCTACCTATAGTTATTATTACTGAAACAGCGATATTGTTTGATGAAAAACCTACTGTTTCAAAACTTCTTTCTAAGCCCATTTCACTTATGAGGTGAGGTGAAATTAGGAAATACAGATTTAAATCAAATTGGAGAGCAAAAACATAAATTTGATTTTTTTATTAAAGAAATACTGAAATAACAATAATATAAAATTTATGAAACAACATAATCTGGAATTTCAACGTAATTAAAAAATGTAACACCTATGATAATTGAGAGATGGCTGACTTAGGTTTTCTGTTAGTTAATTTTTTCTTCATTGCAACTTCATCATTGCATTTCTGCAAACTTCATCATTGCAGAAGGTGAAATTTTTTCTCATGAATGATTTCTAAGAAACTTTAGAGCATTTATAAAAAGCATTTGGAGGCTCAACATTTTATGAAATAAAATATTTCTTTTTCATTTTTTAGAAAAGCAAGAAACTCTAGCAGACCAATTAATTTCCTTAATCAGCTATGGTTTGCATTTGTTTCTTTTTCGTTTATTTTTTTTTTTTCTAGCTTCCTATATAGATTGCTACAAGGTACTAGCTCTTAAGAAGTTATAATTTCTCCCACTAAAACTTGCAGTAACAGTTATATCTAGCCCTTCTTGACTAATTAAACGCGTCTGGATGACGTAAGATTAAAATTAATATGTTTTTCAACATCTGATTCATGGGAGAAATTTGATTTTTAATTAGTATGCTTACTGCTATCGTATTGTTTGAAAAATTGTATTTTTTGAAAGGAAACATGAATTAAAAATTAATAAAATACATGTAATGGCACATTAATTTAAATTTTAAATAGTTTTGTACCTTTTATGATTATGCTAGCTATGTAAAAATGTCTGCAATGAACCTAACTTTAAAAAAAAAACAGTTATGAATTCCTTGGTGGACCAATGATGCTGAAGAATAAACAGGGGTGCTTTATTTGGCGTTTCTACCTGTGCTTACAAGGAGGAGGCACAGCTTCAGGGAAACCGATTTCAGTGATCTTTGGCACAGTGGTAGTATACCAAGTGAATATACTACGGGTAAAATACTAAGAAGCAATACTCATATACAGTCGAGAAAAATTAATATTAATTTTCGAACCACTCCACCAATACTTTAAATATAAGTTACGTGCAAATCAAATTAGGCAGGTTGGCAAAATGGGTCGAACAGTGGACTTCTAATCTGGTGTCCCAGCTTCGAATCTCGTGCTGCTCAAGCATTTTTTTCCCGCTCAGTCTTTTTTTAAATACATCAATACTAGTAATTAATTCATTTTTTATTCAAGTAAATAATTTACATATTTTTTTTATTCATTTATTTATTTTTAGTACCTACTTATTGATTATTATTCTTATTATTTAATTTTTATTTCTACTTCTAAAATCTTTACTTTGGAATCAGAATTTTACACATTCAAAATAATTCACTTTTAACATTCACAAAACTCAATATTTTTTTAATGTACATTCCTTTTTGTCACATTCATAAGGCAGACTTCTTTTCTAATTTTCACCTGTTCATAATACCACAGATACAGCATTCAGGGGTCTGTCCAGACTTTTCAGACAGGGTCCTGTTTTTGTGAAATTGTGAAAAATTTACTTATAATTTTGTGAATCTGAAATTACCAGGGTCCTGTTTTTGTGAATTTGAAAATAGAGTCATGTTTTTGTGAAAATAGGGTCCTGCTTTTATTAATTTGTGAAAAATATGTATTTGGGTAATTTAACAAAAAGTGATCTTGTGTAGCAAAAGAAAAAAAAATTACTAGCATAATTACTAATTTCTTGACTCCCTCTAGGGCCTAAATTTGTACGTCATGCATAACGTGACCATTTATTTTTTCCTTCAAAACGGGACATCTACTACATTTTTGGCAATAGTGTGTTTATTTTCTTCCTCAAAACGGGACATCTACTGTTTTTAAGTTAATAGTGTAGGGAGACTGAATTTCAGATTTGGGCATCTTTAGTTGTTAAGAAAACACACAAGCTTTTTTGCACGGTTTTTTTTTTTTTTCGAAGTGGAAAAAAAAACTTTGCTAAAACTCACACATATACTATAAAAAATAGTGCAAGACGTACGTTTCGGGTGGTACAAGGGGTAGGCTCTTCTTCGACTTCAAAAACTCCATCCGACAGAAGGCAGGAAGGTAGGAAAGTGAAAAATGTAAACGAAAGGACACACAGAAAAAAAAAGAAATTGTTATTCGGAAGGAAAAAAATTCTTCGAAAACCAGAGTGAAAAGGGAAAATAAAGTGGAGATCGGGGGGGATAAGCGAAAGAGGAACACGACTTTAAAAAAAGAAATAAAAACTAAATAAATTGAAATAGTTGACAAAAAAAGAACATTAAATGAACAAACATAAAAACAATACATCCCCTATCATTTTCTTTGTGTCTCGTAAAGGGGAGGGAAGGAGGGAGGTTAGGTTTTTTTTTTTGAGACACTGCCGTTGGAGGATTCTAGATTTTTAGCTGCCTTTATTGGAATCGTTAACGTTGGTTGCTCTCTTTCTAAAAACGGGACATCGCAGTTGACATGTTCTAAAAACGAGACATTACGGTGTCCCAAAATTGCGCTTAGGGACAACAGGACAAGCCACGTAAAAATGGGACTGTCCCATTCAAAACGGGACGTATGGTCACCTTAGTCATGCATGTTATGCTATATGTGTGACTACATAAGGATATAACGGATACCGATTTTGCCGGATACCGGATATCTTGCGCTAAACATGTATTTAGTTATCAAGTGTGCTTTTTCATTTTTTTATATGACATCAGAACAATAAATTGCAAACATGTTTCAAACATCATTAAAGTATTTCTTAATAATTGACTTATAATTTTAAGTCAATTATAAAAATTTAATGGACATACATCCTTTAGCGTCCGATGGTTTAACTTTTTTAATATAATAATCGCTATTTCTAAAGCCGGAATTCTGGTACGAACGCTTCATGATGAGAAGAAAAAACATGCGGTATGTGTTAACAGCAAACGTCGCATTCACGTGCAGAGAAATAAACAACTTGACCAGTGTTGCCACTCTGAAACTTTTACGAGGCGAAAAAAAATATACTCTGGATCCATGACTCCAGAGGGAGAAAAGCTAAATCACCTCTGTTTTCACGCCACTCAAGTGCTACATGCAGAGTGGCAACGATTATCAATGACGTCATCTGCAGCCGTAGAAGCGGGTTGTAGGCATCCGTCTTGTACCTTCCCGGGGTCAAGTTAAGAAATGAAAAGCCATGAAGCTCGGGAGGAGAAACATCGGCTTGTTATCCAACTTGGACCAACTACGCAGTATGAGAATTGCCGACGAAACTGTGGCTACCATTGGTGGCGCCATCTATTGACGGCAGAGAAAAACAACATCGCGCGCGTGCGCTTTCCGATTAAAACTTCTCTAATTGGGATTTATTCATTTATGCTGAAATTTCATGAAGTATACACTAACATTTGAATAAATAAATACGATAATTAATATGCATATATAATAATTTTGTTTCTATATTACTTAGTTACAACGATGTAACATCAGTTTGATAATTTAATAAATTAATTAATAATTTAAATAAATTCTCTTTAAAACTGCATACGAACGATATAATAGATCAGTTTTTGACAAATAGTTTTGGTAGCAATTAGCTAAAAATTAAAAAATATTTCCTGCCTTCTTTCAGGCTATAAATTCCTCTTATATACCCACTCTTCCACATTATATTTTATTTATTTATTTATTTATTTTGTCTTTAGTCTTAAAGTTGGTTAGTTAAACCAAAAAACAAATATGGAAAGAGAAAAACATTTAATGCCGTTTTTCAGCACCGCCAGAGCCTGATTATAACTTACAAGGGCCCCAGGAATTGATGAATTTGGGGGGGGGCATCTATGAAATTTGTTTTATTTTGATATAAAGAAGGATGTTTCAGAACAAGATTTGAAATTGGGGGCCCCTGGGCAAAGTCCCGATTTGCCCGTACGATAATAAGGACCTGAGTACCACAAAAAATTACATAAAAATCAATGTCTTTTCAGTATCAGTATCATTTTTCAGTACTACAAAAAATTTCATAAAAAAGCATAAAGCAAAAAATTTTTAATTCAATAAATACATGCATATTCAGTGATTGACTCTTTTGCATCAGTTTTGCAAGCTTTCACATAATCAGAAAAAATCTATTATTTCATTAATTTTGAAAAATTTTGTATTTAAAAAAAAAAAAAAAAAAAAAAAACAGACTTTGAATTGAAAATATTTGTTTTTGTATAAGTTTTGCAGACTTATGCCAAAAATATCTATTCTGTATTGGTTTTGAAAATTTTTGTGTTTAAAAAGAAAATCCTATATATTTATCAATTTCGCTGCCATTTGTGTATTTCTTATATAATATAAAATCCCCTCCCCCATCCTAATTAAATTAATAAACAGAAAAATATTATTCATAAAACTGTTATTATTTTTTAAAAAATGGACAATTTGAAAGTGTTATACTGCTGTTTCAATTCGATTATTGGGCCGTATTTTAAAGTGTTCACATTAGCATTATACTACTACTAACATGTACAAAAGGTTTTCTATTTAAATAGTGTTACTTTTTATGTTATACATTTATAAGGGGCCATATTAAAGAAATATTATGGTGATGCTGTTTGGAGCTTTAAATAACCTTGGATTTTTCTTCCCGAGCGATACATTTCTTTTCTTGGCTTCTGGATATCCCCTGTTACATCCAGGTGCAAAGCAGTGACTCGCTCGACCCATATTCTATCAAAATAATTTATTTTATAAAAAAAATATAGCTCGTTCACAATCAAAACAACGCTAAATCCGTATTCAAGCGGTGCGCTACGCCCCCTGCCGGTGAAAATGGATCCTGGTCCGTTTTCCCGCCTGATCGCCCATTCCCGATGAGTCTCCTTAGAGCTTCATGTGAAAAGCGAAGCATTGTTTACGCTGCTATTTATGTTGGGAGGGAGGGTTCATGGGCCGTTTTACAAATGAAAAGTAATATGAAGGGTCCGTTTTAACGGTAACATTTTTTGTGAAGGGTCCGTTTTTAAGGTAAAATATTTTGTGAAGGGTCCGTTTTTACGGTAAAATATTTTGTGAAAGGTCCGTTTTCAGCATAAATTATTTTGTGAAAGGTCCGTTAACGGACCCAAATTTCACCTAAACAGACCCCTGGCATTATTTCTTTTAATTGTTTGTCATCTGTTGATGGGTTGTCAAATTTATAATATCAGAAGTGAAAATTTCAAGTAGATGTATTTAAGCAGTGAAACTGATTTTGAAGAAATATATTACAATTAAAAATATGCCATTAGTTCATGCAAGTTCTTATTGTTGTGATGAAAATCTACTTATAGTTAGTTCTACATACAGTGATGTTTTGAAGGAGTGACTAAAAAATGTAGTGAATTACAAAAGTTCTCTTCTCAAAAAAAATTAATTGTAACAGAGAGTTTCTTATACACTATCTGAAGAAGCTATGATGATAGGGGCAGAATTGTACAATAATACATTGGATACAGTGGCGTATGTAAGGGGGTTTAGGGGTTTAAACCCCCCCCCCTTGAGCTCAAACAAAATGGCAAAAATAAAAATTTTAGTAGAAATTATGCGAGCTATTATTTTTTAGAATTGGCACACTCCAAAGTTGAAGATATATTTTGTTCTTCTAACAAAAATCTTCCTGAGTATTCCGGTTTAAGGAATAATGAAAAGGGGGGGGGGGCTTAAAATACAGTCACACGTTTTCATTATGCACCTGTTCATGTCACACACATGTTTAAGAATAGATAAATATGAGTACAGGTGAGAGACACTGAATCAATTCTTTCCCTAAGGAACACAATATACATACTCGAGATCTTCCATTTAACCCAGATTATGCACCAAACTGCAGGGACATTAAACGATATTTTACTTGGAAAGATGAAACCTGTGGATGAACAAGTTGACAGTACAACAAGCAGAAGAAAATTAAAAAATAGAAAAAACATTACTCCAATCATAGAAACCATCCTATTTTGTGGAAATCAAGGTCTCGCTCTAAGAGGACATAAGGATTCGGGAAGAATTGCTGACATTGCTGAACAACCATGTGAAGAGAATGGCGGAAATTTTCGGGCATTGCTTCGTTTCCGGAGTAAGAACAATTCGACTCTTAAGAACATTTTAGAGTCAAGCAGCAAAAATGCTCAGTATACCAGCCCTTGATTTCAGAACGAAGTTATTGAGGTTTGTAATATTTCAATCCTGCAAAAACTAGTCAGCAAGAATAATGATGCAACTTGCTTTTCCATACTTGCAGATGAAACAACTGATATTGCAGGTATAGAACAATTACAACAATAGGAACATGATTCTCTCCGAACAAGATTTATTAAGAGGGCGGACCAACTGATCGCCGGAGGTGGCTAGTATACTTATAAATCTTTCTTATTCTAAAATTTATTATTTAAAAACAAAGAGCTAACAAGATAAATTACCATGAATCAGAATATAAACTCTTGCACTTATAAAAAGATCCACTAATAATAAGTAATAGCTCAACGCTAGGTCTCCCCTCAATCCGATAGGGGCGCAGCAGTGTAGCAATTCAGTAGGTTTGCCCGCCCCCCAAACCTACTGAATTTTTCTAAAAAATTTCTGCCTACGCTCCTTGCCTCTTTTTCAGTGTCCAGAATCCATGAAAACATAATAACCCCCCCGGTCATTATGTTTTCATGGATTCTGGACACTGAAAAAGACACCGATATATGGTCATTTTCTATCATCCTCCAAAGGTATGAAGGGGCTTGAACCCCAAAGCCCCCCTTTCCTACCATAGAAATAATACACACAATAATAAATACTTCCCTTCTAATTTCTAATGTCACTGCAGGAGCGTAACCAGGGAGTGGGATATCGGGATATATCCCCTTGCAAAACTTTAAAAATTAGTCATTAAGAAATTTCAGATTTTTGTCGTCAATAAGAAACTAAGTTTATCAATATAAAATTATATTTCATACAACCTCCCGGAAAAAATTTCTGCCTACGCTTCTTGCCTTATTGACTAGCATACAACGACTATGTTACATCATAAAACTATTAAAAGTAAAGTACTATTAAAAGTGGCGTTTTTTCCGCTCACCTTCATTAGCAGCGTCCACATTGGGCAAAGATTCTTTTGACTTTGTCAAATCTTGTTTAATTTTCTGCAAAACTTTGGTATCAGTTTCTGTTCTCGGCATTTTTATGGGTAACATATCAGAATCAGAATGCACTTTTTTCTGGCGATCTTTTAGATGGTACTCAGAAACCAGAAATGCTCATTTCATTAATTGCAATGTTTCACCGATATATTTTGGATGAAATCGTTGATAATGCGTTTTCAATTTTTAAAAAATTATAGACTGATTACACTCCAAGTAACCGACCTTTTCTCGAGCAGATATATTTATCGTTCTATGCGTGTGTATGGTGTGGTTCTTTTTTGGGAACGTTGGGATATCGGAAGAGCACAGACAGTCAGACGCCTTTTCTATGATAACTGACTTTAAATAATTGATCTCTCTGGTACCCCTCCTTTCCTCAATGTGATTGTTCTGAAGCGGATCTCTTAGTTCTGCGACACTCGTTGTCGACTTGGACATGGTCTGTTCTGGGGTGCTCTACGAGCAATTCTGTGTCTGCAAGGGGAGGGGGATTAATGGATCTCCCCACAAGGGTTTTATATAGAAAAGAAATTGTACTAGGGAAAAAAGGAATTTTTCAGAAGCCATAAACGTGTTTTTCTTGGGCAATAATCACTTAAAGTAAGTCATTTCTTTTTCTCCTTTCCAGTCCTTTTCCTCATCCGTGATTGTTCTGCAGGGAGTTCTTTGTTCTGCGCCCTTTAGACTGCTGTGCCCTAGGCCATGACCTAGGTTGGCCTTATGGGAAATCCGGCCCTGAGCATCAAGAGTTATCACACAACATTCAAAGCTTAAAAGAAACAATTTGCTGAAGCACGCTCAAAACGTAATCAACAGCTGGACGTCAGCGAAAAAAAAAAGTTTACTTTTGAGGAGCCTAGTCATCTACTCGTTCTTTCGTTTTAACAGCATGCACTATGCTGTCCGAACTTTTAGTGAATGCAAGAAGTTTTTTACAAGTTATTTAACAGCATGCGCTATACTGTCAGAACTTTTTGCGAATGCAAGAAGTTTTTTACAAGTTATTTATTTAATTCTATAAATTTGCCTTTGTGAATATAAAAATTGATGTTTTATATGAAATCGGACACTGATTATTTGAAAATGGAAATCGTAAGCTTCGTAAAATAGCAATAAATACTTTAAAACATTATATGGGAAGGAGAGAAAAAAAGAGATTTTTACCGTTTATCCACTCCCCCCCCCCTTCCAAAATATATCCCAGTGCAATGTTTCTTTTCAGGAGTGGAGGTGGGGGAGATCATGACTGCGATGTTTCTGTTGATTTTCTAGTTAATTAAGCTCAATTTCGTGGGTGCAGCGTTTCTTCCATAAATTACTGTAGTCAGTTGTGCGAGCGTGGAAACAAAACGTATAGCGAGTTGTCGCTTTTTTTTTTTAAACAGTTGGTAATGAGCAGAGTAGCTGTTTTTTTTTCTTTTGGCGCAGAATCATACGATAAAGCACTTTTTTAGCAGGATAGCGCAGGTTTTAAGTCTTGGCACGGTATGGCGCAATTGGTGCAGAATTCCCACCCCTGAGATACCTCATCTGATGACTATGTACTAGATGGCGAGAAAAAAAGGAAGTTCAATTAGACAGAACTATATTATTCATTATAATTATTCTATTCAAATAATCATAACTATAATCAATTGTAAAAAGAGACTTTGAACACATAAATAAGTAGTTAAAAAAAACGATAAGCAGTAAAAATAAATAAATTAATAAATAAATATTTACTAGACTAAAAAAAGAATTAATTACCCGTATTGCTTATTTTAAAAAAAGAGAGAGCGGAAAAAAATGCTTGTGCAGCATGAGATTCAAGCCTCGGACACCTGAGTCAGTCCATCATTCTAACCATTCCACAGGGAAGTCCACCATTCTAACGATTTTGCCACTCCACTCAATCATGTTTGAGCATAACTTATATTTTAGTGAAGTGGTTCAAAAACAAATATTAATTTTTCTTGACTGTATTTCAGTATTCCGTGTTAGTATTTTACATATAGTATATTCACATGGTATACCACCACTGTGCCAAAGATCATTGAAATCCGTTTCCCTGAGGCCATGCATCCTCCTTGTAACTAAATTAGCTTTCTTAAAAGATTAAATGCCTTTAGATGGAAATTAACATGTTTCAATGTCTGATTAATGTGAGAAATTAGATTTTTAATTTGTATGCTTATTGCTATCCTATTGTTTGAAATAAATATCATCTTTTGAAAGGAAGCATGAATAGAAATCAATAAATCACATTTTATGGCTCATAAATTTAAATTTTAAAATAAATTTGTACATGATATTATTACATTAGCTTAAAATAGAGTGTCAAGTATCAAAATAAGTTACAAAAATATTTACAAATTGATTGATGGAAATTAATATTTTTTCAGGCGTCTAATTAATGAGAGAAATTTGATTTTTAATTTGTATGCTTAGTGTTATCTTCTTGTTTGAAATAAATATCCTTGTTTGAAAGGAAACATGATTTCAAAATTAATAAAATATATGTAATGGCTCATTAAATTAAATTTAATATAGTTTTCTACCTTTTATGATAATGCTAAGTTAGTTAAAGTGCCTGCAATGAAAATAACTTAAATAGTTACAAATTCCTTGGCAGACCAACCATGCTGAAGAATGAATGGGGGTACAATTTTAGACTTTTTTACCCGCATTAAGTAAAAGTAGCCCATCTATACAAATTAAATGTCTTTAGATTGAAGTCACTGTTTTTTGACGTCTGATTAATGGAAATTTTCAATTTTTAATTTGTACCCATACTGCTATCGTATTCTTTGAAGGAAATTGCATCTTTAGAAAAGAAACCTAAAGTAAAAATTTAAAAAATACATGTAATTGTTTGTAAATTTAAATTTTATAATAAATTTGTATATTTTATGATTATGCGAGCTTAGTTAAAGTGTCTGCAAATAAAAGAACTTTAAAAAAATAGTTATACAGTCGAAATTAGGTCAATACCCGAAATGTATTGATCAACTTAATAGCTTTTTTAATAAATTAGGTCTAACTATTGCAACATTTTTTTTTGTTAAGAAATTATTTTAGAAAGTATTGAATATTAATCTGGTGTTGACTTCTTCTGACCGCGATCACCCACTCCCTGATGATCACAGCTCCAGCATTTATGCTGGGTGCACGTTTCTAATGATTTTCTAGTTAATTAAGCTCATTTTCGAGGGTGCAGCATTTCTTCCATAAATTACGGTAATTGCATATTTAAATCTCACTATTACTTCTTTAATCCTTTTGGTATGGAGGAGCTGACAGCAGTTATTTACTTGTGATACAAGGAAGTTTTCCAAAAGAATTGTTATACTGTATGAAAGTATAAGCCACAAAACATGTTTTGAGGAATTCATTGAAAAATCGAAAATTACTGTTTACAAAAAGCAGTTAATTACATTCTGGAATTGATGCCAGCTATGGTAATCATACTCACATAACTTTTCATGAATGCAATTTAGGGAGGAGGGGTACCCAGAGATCGTTTCATGGATGCCGCCATTAGGGCTCCAGTAGTACCTGAGAACGTTACGTGGATATCAACAACAGGTGCAGGAGTACCCAGAGCACATTTCGTGGATACACCCAATGGGTGGCTGTAGTACTGAAAGTGTTAAAACCTATTCTCCCCCCAATTTTTTTTTTTTTTTTTTTGAGGCAATGCTTTTTACAATACAAGAAATATCACATATACTTTCAGAATCTTCTACCAAGCCACACTTACGATTGTTAAGTTTATAAAAATAAATACATGCATCTATGAAAATATGAATAAATTGAAACATAAAAAGAAAAAACTAATCCAATATGCTATGCTATGATTTTCCCAAATTCTCATTGATTGCACAGTTTCCGCAAAGGTCATAAATTCCACATCTTAATCGCCTCAGCGCCATACCCGATTTCTAGCCTCCATACCGAATATCTATTCTGGGTGTTGTGAAGTGGAAATGAGTGAGCAAGAGCTGAAATAAGTTTCCCCCAATGCAATGAAGAACCTTGTACAGCTTATGCTGCACTTCCTCCAAAATTGAAGATCAGCATTTAGGGAACGGGTGACCGCTTGCTACTAGGAGACATTCACTCTTTTTTCTTTCTTCTTTGTTTAATAAGTTGAATAATGCTTTTTGTTTCAAGTTGGAAAAAAAAATTTCAGAAACAGCAGTTACAAATCTTAGGTAGTAATTAAAATACAAATAAGATGTTTTAATTTTTTCCCCTACTTTCATGTTTGATTTCAATAATGATATAAAATTAACATTTTTCATGTGAGATTTGATTCTACTGATGGTGGAGCTCGGTAGATGGTTGCAATATAGTCTGAAAAAAGCCAAAATATAAAGCTGGCATGCACTAGCAGAGCTAGTTGTAACTTACATAAGACATGATAGAAAAAAAGGCCCCAGCTCTTCCGGTTCGCCTGGGACCCCACATGCCCTCGTTCCAGCCCTAGCCACTGGTTAGTTTTACTGGATATAGTAATGGAAAAATACTAAACAGGTAAAATAAGAATGCTAGTGACTAGTCAAGATCCATCTCAAGAAAACTGACAAAATGATATTTCTTTTACAAAAGATTATGAGTGTTGCAATTTTTACAGGGACAAACATAAAAAAAGGACAGATGCTAAAGTGGTTCGAGTCAGAACTCTCTTAATTTTAAATTAATGCATGAAAAAAAGGGCATCTTCTGAAGTATTGAATGTTGCTATTAATAAAAGGCAATCATTAATATCAGTAATTCTTAGGAAAATAAAATAATTATTTCCAACAAAAGTTCTTGGTTAAAACAGTGTTATCCTGAAAATGATGCAGTATTTTGATAAAATGAAATTATTATAATGTAACAATATAACAGCTTAGATATGATAAAAAAAATTAAGTTTAACTAGCAAATAAAATAAGACTGTTTTGTAAAATTAAGTACGTTTGGCTCAAAATGAAACACATTCCATAATACTTTTTTTTTGATGGGCCTTTTGCCTATTGGCATTGGCCACAACTAAGGCCGGAGTTATTGGTCTCTTTATTATGGGGCATCTAGTAGGTGGACCAACATCACCCCCTATGAAAGGACGAACACAAATGACAGCCACACCCAGATGGAGATCGAACCCCAACCTCCGGGATTTGAACCCAAAACCGTAGTACGGTGCTTTTCTGTCATACAAGCTGGTCGGCCTTTCCATAATACTAATCAGGTATATGGAAATTTTGTTCTGTCAAAATTTTATAAGAAAGACTACATGTATAACATAAGACATTGCATATTTCCTATGAAATAAACAAAATTCTTATCAAATTATCTCTTACTAAATTAAAACTATACAGTGTTATAAATAGCATTTTTAACCCTTTCCGGACGAGCGCCACGTACGCGTGTTCAGCTGAAATTTACCGCAAAGGACGGCGAACGCGTGTACGTGGCGATAGTCAATTTTCTGCAGAAGACGGCTGCCACGTATCCGTGTTTTTAAATGGAACGTTTTGTATTTTGAATAAAAGATGGCGCTACTTTCCAATAACGGTCTTTAACGGTTTTTCCAAGCACTGACCTTCAGAAATACTTCTTTTTTTTTTTTGTTTTGGTTTGGGGAGAAGGGTGAACAAGTGTTTTTCGGTAATGTAAACAAATGCACGTGCAGTGGATTGCTGTCGCGTTAGACTCCCACTCTCTTTTGTAATCGGCGGCTTGTGTTTTTACTTTTTATTTATTTTTCAGAGGGATGGGGGAATATTTGTTCTATAATAGTATTTTCATGGGTTTGGTGTTAAAAAGTTAGAGTTAAGCGAGGTGAAAGGATTATCTGCATTCCGCTTATCTGGGAGGCATTTTCCTAAATTATGTTCTAAAACTGGGAAAAAAAGACAAACGAAGGAGGTGCGTTGTTTGTTCTCAAACAACGAAAGAGAAAAGGAAACGTGTGGAGAGTTATTATGAATGTAGAGAATGCGATGTTGGATTATGCATTGATCCTTGCTTTGAAGTATATCACACACAAAAATGCTTTTAAAATAATATGTAAATATCCCATTTTTTAATTGTATATATATGTCTTTCTGAATCTTATTTTGAAATTATTAGTTTTTATTACGTTTTAAAAATAAAAGTTCAATTAAATTTCTAAAGTAATTGTCGAAAGGTATAATTTTTTTTTCAAGGTAAGTGCTAATTTTTATTCATTATCTTACAATTCTAATGTTAAAATTACCTATAGTTATCAGCAAAATATATATGCAATGCTTTTGAAAGTTCCTGATCATGCAGAAGTAAAATTAGTGTGGAGCGCAATGCGATTCTAAGTCTTTCATGTAGATTAGGCTTAGCGTCAAAAATCTCCCGTCCTCCAGGGTCATTCGCGCAGCGGTGCTTTTCGTCCCCAGTGTAACTTCCGCGAAACTCGGCGGTCGTCCGCAAAGGGTTAAAGAAGAAAAAGAAATCCATAAAAAATGGGCATAAAAACAGATTGGGGATGGTAATAGACAATACACAAGCATAAAAATTTACTTATTTTATTGACAAATCTTCAATAAGTATACTGATGAAAGAAGACTTATTTTTCCTTTCTAAACAAACTGCAATTTAACGAACATTAAAGTTAAATGTTTCATTAAACTTTATATAAAATTATGTTTTTTGTATAGTGTTGAAAATGTCAATTGAAAATGTAATTTTTTTCTTTTAATCTTATCTAAAAAGCCTAAACCTTCAATTCCAAAATAACGATAATAATTTTGTATGTGATGTACAGGGAAATTCACAGAAAAATTCTAAATATTCTTGAAATCTCAATTTCCATATTACTATATTTTAAATTGAGTATTTGGATTCAATATATTGATTTTTAAAACATTAATGAGTTATTTCAATACATTATATACCTCATTGAAATAATAATAAATAAAATACACAAAATATGTTCAGTGCTTTGTGCAAATGCCACAGTAAATTAGTGTACTATATTAGGGTGTTTCAAAAAAAATTATTTTATTTTAATTATGTCAAGCTGGTTGTTTATAAATTCTAGTTGTAGCATCATTAAAGGAAAAATTATCTTTTTGCAACTGGATAGTATTTGGAGATCCTTCATCCACTTCAAAGTTATAAGAAAATGGTTACGCGTATGCATTATTGGTTTTCAGACACCATTATGATTTTTAAAAGGATGTTTTGGTTAAATTGGAGTACACCTAAATAAATAATTTGTAATTTTTAAATTTTGTTATCTGAAAACAAAGCATAAAGCACAGCAACAAAATTAGAAGAAATGGTTTATAATCAGTACTAAAACCTTGTAACATTATTGGGATCTTTTCAAAAATTTCTTAGAGGCCAAGCTTCTCATTTGTCAATCAAGGCTATCAACAGTATATAAGTCCTGCTTCTGCTCATCATCCTGGGTTATTTCATTCTTGCACTCTTCAGCAAGTACCACAATATGCTCAGTAGTATCACTAGTTTTGCACAAGCTTCCCCAGATGCCAAAGCAGTTATGATTGGTTCTCTGCCCATTCTCTTGGGTTATCCTGAACAAAATGATATGGAACAATGAGGATTTGTAAAAAGGCAACATATTTTTTAAATAAAGACATCCAAATAGGGCAATATCCTTTTTCAATCATTTTACAAGAGAGCCAGTTAGAGAGAGCTGACCTTCCCTCTTTCCATGCACATAAACTGGCAATAAAATAGGAAAGAGTTTTCAAGATCTAAAATCATTTTCCTTTTAATGGCTAGGGAAATTTGCAAATTAAAAAGGAACCTATACAAGACATCATTCTTAACACAAGCGTCAAATTAGTTTGTGATATGCTACCATGATTTTGGCAACAAAGAGAAATGAGAGGGAAGCAAATGTACAAGCACAAGATCTGGTTTGGAGTACCAAATGCAAAAAGAGCAGTGAATTAAGATTTGAAGTAGTGGTTCACAGTGAAAATGAAAAATTTTCAAATGCCTATACACAAAGCAAAAATCAAGCATCATCCGAAAAAAAAAAAAAAAAAAATTTTTAGCAGTTAAATATTATATCCTATAAAATTAGTAAAGAGTATGTAGCAAAATATATATTATTCTAATACTGTTCATTTGTTTTACAAAGATGTAAAGCGAAACATCTTATGGCAGTAGATAGCATGTGAAATGAATCTTGTCAAATGGACAGCCCCTGGTAAAGGTCAAAATTAACAGTTTCCAGTCCCCACACGGCAACTGCATTTGTGAAAGTGGAGCCTGCAAATTTATGTACCAGTTGCCACAGTTTATCGCCTTCCCATCCTTTCTTTATCAAAATTTTTATGAGTTGAAAGTAAAATAGAAACAGGAGATGTTCAAACAGATGCAGGGGGTGGTAGAGCTGGATCATTGATAGATGGTATTAATACCACTTGACCCAATTTGCAAAAGGGATCATCCATTCTGGAAATTTGTTACAGGGTTTATGACAACACCTATGATTGCGGTTTGAAGCAGATACTTACACTTGTTAGTTTTTGTAGTTTCCTGCACCAGCTCTCTTCATGAGAACAAAAATTATGAATGGCGAACGTTCATTTATTAATTTTTTTTTTCATGAGATCAATTAATACCAAAAAATTAAACATTTCAAGATTTATTCTGGTACAATAAATGAAGCTTTTGGCCAGCAAAAAGCATAAAGCTGATTACAGATGTCAGTTGCGGAAAATTAACAACATTCTTCATGAATAGACCAGTAGAGTATGTGAAAAGGCAGCTGTAGGGAATTTAAAAAATAGGGGTACTTTGTTCTCAAAAAAGATCTTTGTTCTCACAAAAGATTTTGAGTAACATGTAGAAAATATTCAGAATTAGTTTGATACAGTCTCGAAATGATGAACGTTTATTCCTAAACCTTCATTTTGTAAAGGCTGTGACATAAATTCAAATCAACGCATATCACTAAATCGTGTAAATTTTCTAACTCGCAAAAAGCTTTTTTTTTATTTCTAAATGAATTTGAAATTCTTCTAATGCTTAATAAATATCTGTAATAAGTATTGATATTCTGAAATAGGAAGGCCAGATAATGATTACACTAAGCTATCATTTAGAATAAAAACTTGCAAGTGTGCAAAACTGCAAATTATAAACAATATAAGTTGCCATCATTTATACCAACAGCTTTCACTAAAGCAGCAGTTTAGAATTATCATTGTTTAGTAATCAAATATAACATCCAGATTATAGGATTGATGATGAAATCATTTTGAAATATCTTTCTTACCCCCCCCCCCCCCAACTGAAAGCGTCATGTGCCAGATTGCAGTTTTTTATAGTTACATTAGCTGAAAACAAACATCCCAGATGTGCCTCTGTTTAGGTTATGCGAGTGAAAGAAAACAGATAAAATAAAAGAGCAATGACTATCTGAAAAGCATCTCCATTAGGGAAAAAGTAACTATTTGTAAAAGGGCATTTTGTTGGGTTGCATTTATGAAAAATGTTTGCTTACATTGATAAGAATTTTGTGAAGGAACAGTGACACATCTTGTTCTGTTAAGAGTTGTTTCAATTGATCATGCTTTTGCTATCATTTTAATACATAGTGTTCTGTAAAATGATCAACTATCTTGACTGCGATGATATCTGTAATGGAAGGGCCATGACAAGTTTAAGCAAATAAGAGTGAAAACATGGACATACCAGGGCAAAGGGGAGGAATAAAAGGAATGCCCCACGTTGAAAGGTTATCGGGCACCACCTTGGACAAGAGAAGGGAATGGATAAAAACAGTGCAATTCTACTTGCACTCAAAAGTGAAACTCAGTGAAATAATTATTAAATAAATTCTAATATTAATCTATTTCTTTTAAGAATAAAAGACAGCTTTCTCGCTTTTTTTAAAATAATTTTTGGGAGTGAACTACAAAGCATCAGGCTGTTTTATTGAGCTTTAATGGCTTCTTAAAGAGCGGCAGTAGGGGGGACACCACAGAGAAATACTTTTGATAAAAGTAAGGTCATAGCCAAGAAAAAAGGATGATAGACTGAAATTTTGTACATCATCTAATTAACGTAATGGGCACATTTCACTAACTGGAAATATTTTTGTATGGGGGGGTCTGCATAAAAATTTAAATTTTTTATTTATTTAGATTTAATGTTCTGAAAATGTTAATAAACACCATAAAATTCTGTCCCTTATATAACTCTGTAATTTACTGTACATATCTATGATCAATATTTAGGTAATAAAAAAGATTTTGCCAGGGTGCTTGGGACACCTATATACTGGCAGGTAATTTTTTTTTTTTTTTTATTAGCAGAATATTTATATGTATATTTTAAGAAATCTTTCATTATTTATATAAGCTGCACATGTTTATTAAACTTCCATATAAGTTGTGCAGGGGTTTATAATATATTAAAAAAATGAGAGTGGCCAGTCAAAATTTTAAGTTCAGTGGCCACTGGCTACCTGTAAATATTCTGAATTTTGACCTCTAGCCCCTGGAACCAAAAAATTTGCAGAGTCAAAAAATTGCGGGTTGCCTAGTTGTTCCACACTGCTTGGTTTGGCAAAAAAGTAGGAAGGTGCTTATTTTTGACCCTTTCGTGGGCAGTGGCTAGATGTTCTAGCCACCTACTTATGGTGTACATGACAAATTTCAGAGGCATTCGTCATTTTTCCTATGTCTATTTACCAGATAATAATGAAATTTGCACAAAATGATATTAGGAGGTAAAGTGTCATGAATATTTATAAAAATGTAATAGATATTTTACAGAAACATTATCCATGCTTCATTAAATTGACATCAGAAATTTAAGTATTACTCCAGGCATCTGCATAAATGAGAAAATACAATAAAAGTTCTTGTGCCAGAAAGGGTTAAGGCATCAATTAGTTTATGTCACCTAGAATTAATCTTACTTTTGGCAACATCTTCAGCATGGCCACCATGGCAAACACTACTTTTGGAGTCCACAATCTTGAGAGCCATAACTGATTTTGGTGTGGACCCTTCAAACGGTTATACACCACACAGCATTCCATCAAGGAATTTCCAAACGGACCAAGCTGTCAAATAATACATCTTCCTTATATTCTCTTTCAATTCTCTCACTTCACCTGGATGTTGTTCATACAAAAATAATCTAACAGGCATTCCCTGTAGAAGGAAAAGAATATGAATATAAGATTGGTAAGGGGAAAAACAAGGTCACTGCTGAGGTCACGACTGGCCAGCAATTTGGTGGGTGACCACACTAGAATTATTAAAATAGACACTTTTCAACATGCATTACATTCCATAATGTTGTAATGATATAAAATTATTTTTTCACAAGAAGATTCATTTACATGTTTTTTCTCAGAGAAATTAACCATATAAATTACACAAAATTTCATTTTAAAATAATATTAACTGAATTAGTAAAAAGGATAGAGTTGAAATTTATTAGTTTTTACTGTATAATAGTAAAATTTCGTCTTAAACAGAAAAAAATGTTCTCCTGTTGACAGCAGTTTTCTATTAAAAAAATCTTATATCCAGTGGCCAATCCAGGTGAAGGGCTAAGGGGCTTCCGCTTCCTCCCCCCTAACACATTGCTAAAGGGTAGCATTATACTTTATTGTGCATTTTGTATAGAGAAAATAAGCTTTTTCTCTAAATTAACCCCACCCAAAACAAATTACCATACTTTAGAGTGATATTTGTTTTATTGTACATTTCTGAACATTTCCAGTACATTTCTGAATGTTCAAGCAAATTTTCATTTAAATGTTCTTCAGTAACGGTCTCTTGAAAAATGTTACAGTTTATAAACTGTGCTCCACTATATCAAATATTTAGTTGTAAGAGAACTTGTATTAAGAATAAACAAATTGTCAGAAACTTGAAAAAATTCACAGGTGTCTACGGGAACAACAAACCTACATATATCTTGTGCAACTTTCAGAAAAGTGCAGGAATCCCATTTTTTAAAAAAAAAGACTGATCCCTCATTTATTTCAAAATACTTCAAAAATAAAGCATATTTAGAAGGTTTTTTCTGAAATTTACATAATTTTTTATTGGTTTTTATTACAGTGATGAAACTTTCTGAATTTTTCATGTTTCTGATGTAATTTGTTTATTTTAAAAGCAAGTGAAAAGTTGTATTGATTTTTAAAAGTGCGACCTTAAAGCACTGTCATCTTTCAAGGTTTCCTAATTTTATACAGAAAGGGTTGCTGATAGAAATTAAATTTTAATTAACACATATTTTAACAACAAAGGCATGCCTGGCCATGGGGGGAAGGGGGTCTTATGTATGCACTCTGACCCCAGCCATTGGTACTGTGAAATTTGTGGTTATTTAACTACCATATACATACTAAAATGCTGGACAACCTGATTTGAGGTTAAAACCTTCCCTTGAAATCAAAGCAACTTCTCACTTACTTAGATATATATTTTCGAAGATATTGTACGATTCAAGTTAATGAGTGTCAAAAATTATAAACTCTTCATTGTTTGTTTCAGAAAATATCAATGATTTTTATAATTTCTGTCATTCTCTTGTAAAACTGCATTGACATGTATTAAAAAACAACAGTAACACTAATTATTATTTTTTTATTCTAAATGAATCAGTTTTGAAGTTTCCGACATATAACTTTCTAACAAATTTGGACGTTGAAGTTTGTGCAACAAATTTTGAAGTTTGTGCTTTAATGAATTTAATTTTTCTTTAAGTTTCATATACTTCAGCTTTCTAGGCTTTGGCAGGCATCCAGCATCCTAATTTTGTTCTCCTTATCTCTTCTTTAAGTGCCTCAGTAAAACTGTAAATGTTTGGGTGATGCTGTTTTATTATCTTATTCAGTTTGTTATACCATCCTTTGACGTGATTTGTTGTTCTTTCATACTTGTTTCCAAAATGATTTCACAGTGATCTGAAAGACATAAAATTTGTAGAATAAGCAAACATATTTCTAAATTTTGCTTTTTAATTTCACAATATACATTTTTTTAATTGCCAAATGCTGATAGCAGTTGACAGCAAGCGAAAACATTTGATTTGAAATGTGAGGTTCACAGCACTCATAATCTACATATCTGATCTCAAAGGTAAAATACACAACGTCATAAGAACCAAAATTGCTTCAAAATGATTTTAAAGTTCAAGAGATCTAATCATCATATATTAATGCTTAATTACATTATAATGTTAAAAACCATTTTAAAAAACTGGTGTTAGCTATAAATACAATAAAAGATTCTGCGAAAAATACACCTAAGTAAAGAAATAGTGCTGAATGCACATTTCAGGTGGTACAAAGGGTCCACGCATCTTCAGCTGCAGAAGTGCCAACCGATAAACAGGATCTTTGTATTTTTGCATCTAGAGAAGGATGCACTAGGAGGAGAGGAGGATGCACTATTTCTTTTTTTATGATTTTCTTTACTTTTTAAAAGCATTTTATTGTACTTATACTTAACTGATGGGGGACTATATATAATGTAACTGACGGGGTGTGGTCATTGAAGTATACTTTATTATAGTATGCAAAAGATACTATTACAATAACACATAGTATAATGTAATACAATGAAAGAAATACTATCAGAATCGGAGTGAGTCATCAGGTCACTATCTTCAAATTGTTAAAATGCCACATTTCGCTAGTGATTTGAAATTTTTTTAATCTCATTTTGCAAACACTGTGCTTGGTAATATTATACATTTTAAATGCACGAGAATATTAATAAAACCAAAATGTATACTTTTAAAAGAGAAAAGAAAGGCATTTAGAGCATTTATAGGAGCAAGATTTTCAATACAATGCATTAAGTCTATCAGCAGTAATCATTTAAATTACATTTCTGGGGAGTTCCTAATAGGATGTTTTTCCCCTCTGCAAATGGTGGGCTTGCAGTTTGCCCTAAGGCATGAGTCACTACAAGGCTAGGATTGTTGGTCACTTTTGTGATGGGGTACTTAATAGGAGGGCCAATGTTGCCCCTTACGGGGTCTCCTAATTTTGATCTAATTCCAGATGAGACACCAGCACCTGGATTGGTACTCATCTCAGAGGTACAATTGAAAGAGAACATGGAGGGCTTGGGAACCATGATGAATTTTATATGCACAAGCTCCCATTAGCGTACACAGCCCCAACAGCAGTCCAAGAGAAAGATGCATAACCCTCCCAAGCACTTACTGTAGTCGGTGCTGCTTCGCTTTCAGGTATTCTAATGGGGATCAAGCTTGCTGACTGGCCACTGCAGGAACATATAGGTTAAGTAGGTTTGTAAAAGAATACTCTTCATTTAAATTTGGTGTTTGTAGCATTTATAGATATTTTACAGGGACAAGCAATAAATTCATACAGTTACATTCTAAGTATAGTGATCATAAACAAATATTTTAGTATCTTATTGCCTTTAATCTATTTGCTTCCCATTGTTGCAGAAATGTGAATGCAGCGATTCTCTTTCTGCGTCCATCATTGGTTTCCGGTACAGGTTTTGTAATGCTCCTGTTGTGGCCCAGTGTGTTAGGCTTCGCTAAGCATTAGTGTAAGCTCAAATAAGTCTGTGTTGGAAAGTGTTCTAAAATCTATGCATTTGGCATGATTAATCTTTTTTTATTCTTCTTATGTTTGGTTAATTTAACATTTGTTAAAGAATTTTTAAATTCGAAATTGTCAAATACATGATTGAATAATAAAGCATGGAGTTATGATTGATATTCCACTGACAAACACTACATTAAAAAAATTTTTTAACTGCTTCACAAGATACACTCACTTGCAAAAGTTAAGCACAGAGAGGAAAATGCTGATTTCCGAAAGCCAATCAGAATTGAAGAGGATGCAATTCACTGCAGAGGTAGATGGAAGCATAGGCGCACCCAGAGGGGGGGCTATGGGGGGCTCAAGCCCCCCCCTAAAGGTGAACAGTTAGAAGTGAAAAACTTTAAAAAAATGAAAATTGCCACTAATTAATTATTACTATTATTATTATTTATTGTCTTCAAACTATTTCTAAAGTATTTTTTACCTAAAAAGATGTTAGTTCTTAAATAAATACTTACAAAGAGTTTATGAAACACTGTTAATGTCGGTTACAATATCACTGAAAAGATCAGATAATTATTTATGACTCTATAATGAGTTTTTGTTTGTGGGCTTGTGTTGTATGGGCAAATCAAGTGGTACAGAATATTTTGGCGTTATAAGAGGGTTGTAACCATTATCGATCTCACTATAACCGAGTTCAGCGGTATTTTCAGCTCAGCTCCCCCTAAATTAAAATCCTGGGTGCGCCACTGGAAGTAAGTATGCAAATATGTTAGGTAACAGCCAACCATGCTTTCATGTCAAGAAATATGCAAAAGGGGGCAGTCTTATAAGATGCCAGATTTATGAAGGGTTACAGAAGTTGATTGTAAGTGCTGATAGAAGGTATTTAAAACTTTCGTACAATTTGTTTTCAAGACATACGTGTTTCTATGACTTCCAGAAGACGAATGGATTGTGAGTGTTGGCGTGCTGTAGGGCGCATTGAGGCAGGACAGTCAACCACAGATGTTGCTCTTTTCTTTGGCGTTCATCATTCTGTAATTTCACGTTTATGGAAACAATTCCAAACCACACAGACAGTTGTCTGAAGGCCTGTCGTGTTGCATATGACAAGAGTGGTTAGTACATTGCAAAAAAAAAGGGACAAAACTTAGAACATTGCGCAGTAAAAATTTAAAATGCAACGGCAAAGCACCGAAATATTAAACCGAACCCCAGGTTATGGCCGGAGTGGCCTCAGCTGAAAAGGAACTTGGTGTGGATGTAACATGCATACACAAGAAAGACACAAGTTATTGCAAGAAAAATTTACATTTATTCAAATTGATATTCTATTGCAGTTTAAGACACTAAGGGATGGCATAAGTTTTGATTTCTACACTCAGCGTTTCACAGACATTTTAAATACTTCGCACACACATGATTCACCAATATTGTGGCTCGTCAGAAATATCATAAATCAACACATTTTACAGCTTTAGAGAGATTTTCACTGGGCTCTAGGCCAAAGATTAACATATAAGATTAGAGATTATCCGTCATGCATGTCAAATTTATTTGTATCATGAGAGGCCTCCCAAGAAAAGGGTAACACTTCAATAAAGATAAGCACACATTATTAACTATGTAGAATAGTACATTTCAAATTTTGGCAGAGATACACATGATTCTTGCAAAAAAAAAATTTTTGATTTTTGTAGAATAGAAAGAAAAAAAAACAAAACTTTAACATTTAAAACATGGATTTAAGAAAGAAATGGTGAAATTAAAAAAGTTAACATTGAGGGGGACCGGTACTATATTGAAACTAAGTTAAGGGGGGAGGGGCTTGATGCCCGCGCCCAAAATGGTGCAAAAGAAGGCTACTATGGAATGCGTCCGTACGGACGGCAGCATCTCGATGGGGGGTCCGGGGCAGGTGAGCACAGCTTCTTCGGATCAGTCTTGTGAGATGTAAGAAATAAATTGCGAGGAACGAAACTTTACAGTTCAGCCCAGCATCAGGACTAAGTCCAAGTCGTTGGTCAGAGGGCAGAATCCATCGGGATTGGAAAGAAAATAAAGATGTCACCTGTGTTTCTCCTGGGGCTGGGACCGCTAACTTTTGCACTCACTTCACATGGTGTGGCTGGTACACGGTTCCTCGTCAGATCAAACTTTTGGGCGAAGATCAGATGTCAAACGGCCGCACTCATCACTGTATCTTTTCCATCGTTGCTGGTCCGGCGGACACGTCCCGTAGTAGCTGTTTTACACGTCAATTAGCATGGTAAAGCCTTCTGTTTCAGAGGCACTCTATCTTCCTTTACGGTAAGGGAAAAACCAAAAAATGTGCACTCACAAGCGCTCTCCGACTTCAACTGACTGATCGCCTCACCTTCCCTCTAGCCACGCTACTAAACGGGTAGCCCTCTCGGCCAATCAGCGATCGCCAGCTTGTTGGCGTCCTTCGAGAAGGTTCCAGACCAGACTTGCGCGGGAAGAATGCATCGAGTCTGAAAGGACGCGCTCTGCTAAAAAAATGGTGGTCGGTTTCAAGATGGCGAGAAATCAGATGAAGCGTCACTCGAAATGAAAAAAAAAAATGGTGATTGACCGAAACAGTACCTAGGCCGTAAAAATAGTCAAATCGCACGGGGATTTGCTCAAAATTAAGAATTATTCCTAACTAGGACCGAAATCTATCCAAAATCCAAAATATTAGCAAAAGAATAAAAGAAAAGAAAAACATTTAAATTTAAGTAAACATCTTAGGATTTAGCTTCAGAAGTAGGAAGGAAAAAAAAATAACATGGGGTCACCAAATTGGTATCATAGAAAAACAGATTTAAGGTAAAAACATAATAAATAAAGTGAATTAAGCAAATATTAAAAGAAAATATTTAAGGAAGCATTCAAGATATATCATTATTAACTTAAAAAAAAAGGTAAAATACTCATTAAAAGATAGCAAAATTATTGTAAGTTATTGAAAAAGAAACACTTGTTGCAAAACTTATTATTTAAAAAAAAAGCAAAATCACTTGAAATAAAAATGTGTTGATTGTAAAACTTATTATTAGAAAAATGCAAAGTCACTTGAAATGAAATTAGGTTGATACCACACATCATTCCCTTCCCCTTCCCAAAAAAATTTTTGGCACAAAAATTTTTCTTCACACAATACAAAAAAAAATTTAACACAGGGACATGTCGCAAAGGCCAGGTGGACAGACAAGCATTGCAAGCAAAAGAAAATTTTAGTAACACAACCTACGTACAAAAAAAAATTTTTTTTTTTAAAGAAAAGGAATAATACCCGCACCAGAATCGCAGCAGTCGACACAGTTACCTACACCAACCAACCCACAGGGGAAAAAAACAACTACCTCTTAAAAGAAAAAAAAATTCAGTACTCAAAAATATTTAAAAGAAAACACTTTGCCTAATACACTAAAGAACACTTTGCACCAACTCAGTCTTACATTGAAGACATCACATGTTACAAAATGAATACAGGACAACTTCCTGGATTCCAACAGAATGTAATGATTATACTTAGACATGAAACATTTATGAGTATAAAACAAAAGAAATTTGCACGAAACATGATTACATATACACAATAGAACCATGAAGAAAAATTTGTACAGTTGGGAAATTTGGCGTAAACCCAACATGGTGAGGCATCACCTAGGTATAATTCGAGAAAGTAGTAAGCACAGAAATTCTAAAAAACACAGAGGAAACCACTCTGCTTAGGATTTGAGGGAGCAAACAAAATTTGGCGGAGCCAGCCCAGTGTCTAGAATTTGGCTACCCCCCATGCCAAACAAGAAAAATTGACTCACAGGAGTACAACATTAGTGTGACATACACACAAAGCCTTACCAGACCATTTAAAGGGAAACTTAAGGTTTAAGTATGTAATTTTGACTCTTAAAAGAAACATGTACATTAAGACTGCCTAACAAGTGCCAAAGAGCAACAAAAATTTGTGATAAAAGCAGCATGGTTAAATTAAACTGAGAAAAGCAGGGAGCCCAGAGCCTCTTAAAACCCATACTGAAACTCAGAAGAACCCTGTAGACTAAACAGGAGCCCTACAGAGAATTTAAGAGAGACAGTCGAAGAAAATAACAGGCTCAAATGATAGAATAGGCCTGCAGGAACACTATCCATCATTACTCCTACCTAAAAGACATTAAGTTTTGCTTACCGAAGACATTAATTAAGTATGTACATGACATAGCGAGAGAAAGAAAAACTTTACTTACACAAGTTACAAGAGCAAGTTAAATATTACTATTAAATGCATATTATTAAAATGAATTAAAGATTGTAGCATATTAACAAAAGTTTTAACAGCAGCAATTGTGAAGATGTCACACTATAAATTAAAATGAGGGAAGTGTCCTCAATTTTCCTGATCACCCAACAGGAACTCCCAAATGCAAATTTAATGCTTAACGATAATTTCTGTACTCACTTTAGGTCACAGTCGAGGGAAATACAGTAGAAGACCCAAAATCCGCACAGCTTGGTTCCAGACCTTGTGCAGATTTTAGAATTTTGCAGATTTTGGGTCATAAGAGGAAATTTATTCTATTTCCCTCCACCCCACCCAGACAAATAAAATAAAGATCAAGAGAAACAAATCATGTTACTTATTATCAGAATCATAATATAAAAATACAGTGAAATAATACAATATACAAAATTATAAGATTATAGTTCAACTTATTTAAACATGTATATTCAATAGTAGTTTAGGACTTTGGGATATTCTAATTATAGTTTTTTTTTTTTTCCCTCATTATTTCCTGTTCTGTAACACAGCTTTGCTGCTCTACAAATCTGAGATATTTCTTTCTCAGAGCCTAACCTTGATTAAATGTTATTTTATCAACTTTTTGATCATCCTCATTTGTTATTGTGTCAGAGTCTCTGTCATGTGATCATAATTGAGTGTTAATTATGTCACTGTCAGTCATTTCAAGGATATCAATGTTACCATGAGAGCTCACAAACTCTTAAAATATTTTTTTCAAGTGGGAATAGCTTATTCAGTTTTACTTTGTGGCTATAGTGTAGTTTTCTGAGCTTGCAGCATGCAGGGCAGATTTCATTGTTTACTTTGAACAGACAGTGCGGATTTTAGAGCCTTGCGGATTTCGGGTCAGCGGATTTTGGGTCTTCTACTGTAGTCGCATCCATGTATATATATAAAAAAATTTGTTTATCAAAACATTACAGAACAGTGTTTGTTTATTATTTGCTCCATTATGTGGAGCGATGGCACCCAAAATTACACATAAGTTAAATCAAACTCATATTACATAGACTAAATGGACTTGAGATTGCAAAGTGATAAAAATTATAAACAATTTCCTAACATAAACCAAAGATACTTATGAAATGGCAGTAAGCACCACTTCACCTAACACAAAATACATAAATGGAGTACTGAGCAACATAAAAAAAAATACACCAAACTATCTTTTAAGTACAAAACCAAACTGATCCCTGGGTCTCAAATTATAACCGTGATGTGGGGTAGATCTAGTGCGAATGGGCGAAGCAGGGGGAGTGGTAGAAGAAGGTTGTAAGTCACTCACATCTGACGCAGGGGATGCCATAAATGAAACGGGTGACACAGAAGTATCACGAAAAAAATCAATGTCATCACTAGGAAGAGATTGGTTGTCAGGAGGTACAATAGGGACAGAGGGTAAATCACATACAGCAAAATTCCACGGTAAGTTATTAACATTAATAGAACAAGGATACTCTCTCATCAATTTAGAATGCCAATCTTCAGCGGGAGGTGGTGATACATTATCAGTGATTTCAGGTGCAGAATCAGGAGGTGGCAAGAATAAGGGAGTTGGAAAAACTTCTCTTTCAATTAGTTTAATTAGCCTGTTTATGTGTACCGTCTGAGTTTTTGAGGGCTTTGCCAAAAGTGAAATTTCAAAAAGAACAGGAGAGAGTTTCTTTAACACACGAAAAGGACCTTTATTAAGTTTACAGAGTTTATGTGACAAGTGCGGTTTAGTGGCAGGAACATGTAAGTATACAGTATCACCAACCTGAATAGACTTTGTGAAAGGCTTCGGATTCTTAGGATTTGATTGAAGATGGGCTGCAGCAGAAAGATTGGTTTTAACGACATCAAAGGTATGTTGTAAATTTGTAATTAATTGTTGTGCATAAGATTGTGTATCAGCATATGTTTTAAATTTAGAAGAAAAAATTAAATCATAAGGCATAAAAAGATCACGACCATACGTTAGAAAAGCAGGGGACTCTTGTATCGTTCTGTGATGAGCTGTGCGAAACGCTAGCACGGCTAAGGGCACTTTTTCGCACCAGTCTTCTTGGGATTCAAGCACTAAATGGCTAAGAGAGTCAATTAAAGTCTTGTTAAGCCTTTCAACGAGGCCATTGCCTTGCGGATTATACGCAACAGTATGTTGTTTTTGAATTCCTAATACTTCGTAAACTTCCATCATAGCCTTTGAAAGAAAGTTAGAACCTCTGTCACTGTAGAGCACCTCCATGACACCATGACGAGAAATAAAATCAATAATAACCCTTGCAACAGTAGAACTCTGAATGTTAGGAACAGGATACGCCTCTGGATATCTCGTGAAATAATCAAATATTACAATTAGCCACTTATTGTTGTGTTTGGAAGTAATTAAAGGGCCTACCGCATCTATTGCACATTTTTGAAATGGTCTCTCAGGTATAAGTATCTCTTGAATGGGAGCCTTCTGATTTTTGTGGAACCCACGCCTAGCAATACACGAGTGGCAAGAAAGCACATAGCATTTAACTTGAGAATATAAACCGGGCCAGAAAAAATTTTGTCTTATGTGATGTAAAGTGCGCGATAAACCTACATGAGCTACAGTATTATTATCATGACATGCCTGCAACACCTGTTGCACAAGTGCCTTAGGAACAACTAACCTAATATTCTGGTATTGGCGTTTGCCTGAAAGTTGTTTACAAACAAAAACATTTTGTTGAAGAAAAAATTGGGCGTTATTACGTGTAATAGGAGAAGAGTCTTGAAGTTGCGAAATTAATTTTTGACAAAAGGGATCAGAATTTTGAAAAGTAATGATATCTTGATTTGAAGTGGAAATTAAGTTAGAAGAGAAGGGTGTAGAATCAATAACGTTAACTTCACGTGATAAATAATCTGCCATTAAATTTAATTTGCCAGGTTTGTGAATAATTTTAAAAGAATATTGTTGGAGAGTTATTAACCATCTGACAATTCGTGAAGTGGGATCTTTAAATTTAAAAATTTCGAGAGAGACTTCTGATCACAGTAAACAGTAAATTCAGTACCGTAGAGGTACTGCTTAAAATGCGTAATGCCAAAAACTACAGCTAAGGCTTCTTTTTCTACCACTGAGTAATTGATTTCCGCTGCAGAAAATTATTTAGATGCATAACATACGGGGTGCGGAAAAACAGAGTCATCGGCCTGTGTTAGGACAGCTCCCAATGCGAATTTACTCGCATCTGTGCATAGTGCGAAAGGCTTGTTAAAATTGGGTAAAGCAAGGCAGGGCTCCTTCATCAAGGCATCATGTAAAGAATTAAAATCATCACTTTCTGAATCTCCCCAACGAAATTTTACATCATCCCTTGTTAAGTTAGTAAGGGGAAGTGCTACGTCAGAATAATCTGGTATAAATTTCCTGTAAAATCCTGTCAGCCCTAAAAAGGATCTAACTTGTTTCTTAGTCGAAGGGGGTCTAGCATTTTTGATAGCTTCCAAATTCTTAGGGTCAGGCATTACCTTTCCTTCTACTACTTTGTGCCCAAGATATGTTATTTCTGACTTTGCTAGAGAACATTTTTTTGGCTTTAATTTAAGATTAGCATCTAGGAGTCTCTGGAATACTAATTCTAACCGATGGACATGGTCCTCAAAAGTTTGCGATGCCACGACAACATCGTCTATATAGACGCCGATTTGATAATTTGATAGACCAGACAAACCACACTCATTAGACGTTGGAAACTAGAACTTGCATTTTTGAGACCAAAAGGTATTTGGCGAAACTGAAACATGCCTTCTTCGGTAGTAATGCCAGTGAGATGGGCATCTGCGGGATGCATGAACATCTGATGAAAACCCGAAGTTAAGTCGAGGGAAGAAAAGAATTTAGCTCCGGCCAATAAATCAATAATTTCCGATAAATGTGGGAGAGGAAAATTATCTGGTATAGTCTTCGCATTTAATTTTCGGAGATCAGCCACAAGGCGAAAGGATCCATCCAGTTTCCTCACAAGTAACACTGGGGCAGCATAGCTAGAAGTGGAAGGCTTAATGATACCCGCTTCCAAAAGTGTTTGTATTTGCTTTCTCATTTCCAGCTTCAAACTGTAAGGGACTCTATACGGCTTTGATCTAACCGGGATATCATCAGTTAGAAAAATGTGATGTTGAATGATGGGACAAGCACCTAAATCAGAAGAACTTTGAGAAAAAATCTGCTTGTACTTAGACAACAAATACATCAGAGCTGTACGTTGATCGTCATTTAAATGAGAAAGATCTATGTCTTTAGCCCACGCCTCAAAATTTTCCTTGCCAGAATTTTCTTCAATTACATTTACAGAGCTAATATCAGTTGAGGTATTTATTAGATGTACGTTAACTAACTTAGTGTGTTTATTTAAAATTATGTGGTCATCAGTTAAATTTATTAATTGTACTAAACAAGTTAAGTCTTCAGTTATAGTAGAAATTGAGTTGGCGATTAAAAAGGAATTTAAATTTAAGTCACAATTTGGTTCAATAAATACTGACTGGTCTATGAAAGTAGCGTCAATGTCCGGTATACTGACGTAAACAATTTTTTGGGACCTGGCAGGAAGAGTAACTTTTCTAAGCAACATGCCAAAAAGCGAAAGAAAATTAGGTTCTGGAATAGAATCAGATTGCAATGGTTCCTCACAGACTTGAGTGTCTGACGCGCAGGCATCACGAAAATTTGGCAGATGTTCACCCATCCAACTGACGCTGACCCTCTCACATGACAAAGTACTGTTTTCACAGTTTAAAATAAAATTATTTTCCTTAAGAAAATCTAAGCCTAATACCATATCGAAATTGGGGGACAGCATAGAAAGAGCGACAAGAAATTTTGCTTGAAAAGATACATCATTAATTTTTATACTACACTTAATTACATTGTGAGTTTCAATATTAATTCCGGTAAGGGCACGGAACTGGAAATTTGGGCCTGAAATTTGTTCAAAAGTTTCCAATGAATTAAAAACTTGTTGTGAAATCAGACTCACACACGCCCCTGAATCAACAAGGGCCGAAAATTTGTTTTCCCCACACGTCACGGAAATAATGGGGAGGGAAGTAGGTAGTAAACTACCAACCTCGGGAAAAGGATCCAGAAGGGGTTCTGCGGAGTGCTGCGATCCTGGGCAAACTCCCCCCTTTATTAGTTTGGGGAATCCGGTTTTGATTCTTCATTTTTACTTTTTCTATTTTTCGCTTCTTCCTTCATTCTTTTCCTACAGAAGCGGCTAATGTGGCCTACAGACGAACAATAATAACAGGTGACATCTCGACGCGGCTGGCTAAAACGAGGCGGTTGTGGACGCGTTCGCTCCAAGTGCATCCTATCTAACGGTTGCTGCATTTCAGCTAATTGTTGTGTGACCAACTCTAAAGAGCGAGTGTCGGTCTCTGTCACACTGCGTACAGCTTGCGTTACCTCATTTTCCACTTTTGAAGCCTGGACCATATTAACATTTGTGGCGAAGCATTGGAAGGAGTCTTCTACACGCTTTGCCACCTCTTTGGCGTCACTAAAAGTTGCTGGGTTTACCACCATCACCTGAGCTCTAATATTTGGATGGAGACCAGCTCTAAATTGGGACAACAGCATATCCTCTTTAAAGGATGAAGGAAGCGGTTCAGACGCGGACTTTGCCTTAAGGTTGCTGTTAGCAACACCTTCTAAACGCGTCGCAAACTCCCTAACGGACTCGCCTACCGCCTGTGTACAGGAGGTAAAGTTCGAAATAGCTTGCGCATAGTCTTTTGCCTCTGCGAAATGATCCTGAAAGACCTGCCTGTACTCTTTGAGCGTATCGAAGGATTTGCCCTTAACAGAAGATAAGAAGAATTGTTTCGCAGAGCCCTCCAAACGGAGCTGGGACATAGCAATGGACTGCTGATCTGTCCGGCCCATGGCCTTAGCGACTGCTTCAAGGCTGTCTAAAAAATCATTCACATTCTTTCCCGTAAGGGATGGCAACATTGTTACTAAAAGAACGCATGGTACTGGGGTAGTACCAGAGGCACCAGATAATTCACTATTGGATTGCATGACACACAATTAAATTAAAAACAATGTTTTCTCCCAAAATGATAAGTATAAAATATTAAAATATTGTTAATGCAAGTTTCATCACACCAAAGCTGAGTTTTTAGTTCCGACAGGGGTCACGGCACCAAAACTTTGCCGTGTTGCATATGACAAGAGTAGTTAGTACATTGAAAAAAAAAGGGAAAAAACTTAGGACATTGCGCAGTAAAAATTAAAAATTTAAAATGCAACGGCAAGGCACCGAAATATTAAACCGAACCCCAGGTTACGGCCAGAGTGGCCTCAGCTGAAAAGGAACTTGGTGTGGATGTAACATGCATACACAAGAAAGACACAAGTTATTGCAAGAAAAATTTACATTTATTCAAATTGATATTCTATTGCAGTTTAAGACACTAAGGGATGGCATAAGTTTTGATTTCTACACTCAGCGTTTCATAGACATTTTAAATACTTGGCACACACATGATTCACCAATTTTGTGGCTCTTCAGAAATATCATAAATCAACACATTTTACAGCTTTAGAGAGATTTTCACTGGGCTCTAGGCCAAAGATTAACATATAAGATTAGAGATTATCCGTCATGCATGTCAAATTTATTTGTATCATGAGAGGCCTCCCAAGAAAAGGGTAACACTTCAATAACGATAAGCACACATTATTAAATATGTAGAATAGCACATTTCAAATTTTGGCAGAGATACACATGATTCTTGCAACAACAAAAAAATTTTGATTTTTGTAGAATAGAAAGAAAAAAAAAAAACTTTAATAATTAAAACATGGATTTAAGAAAGAAATGGTGAAATTTAAAAAGTTAACATTGAGGGGGACCGGTACTATATTGAAACTAAGTTAAGGGGGAGAGGGGCTTGACGCCCGCGCCCAAAATGGCGCAAAAGAAGGCTACTATGGAATGCGTCCGTACGGACGGCAGCATCTCGATGGGGGGTCCGGGGCAGGTGAGCACAGCTTCTTCGGATCGGTCTTGTGAGATGTAAGAAAATAATTGCGAGGAACGAAACTTTACAGTTCAGTCCAGCATCAGGACTAAGTCATTGGTCAGAGGGCAGAATCCATCGGGATTGGAAAGAAAATAAAGATGTCACCTGTGTTTCTCCTGGGGCTGGGACCACTAACTTTTGCACTCACTTCACATGGTGTGGCTGGTGCACGGTTCCTCGTCGGATCAAACTTTTGGGCGAAGATCAGATGTCAAACGGCCGCACTCATCACTATATCTTTTTCATCGTTGCTGGTCCGGGGGACACGTCCCGTAGTAGCTGGTTTACACGTCAATTAGCATGATAAAGCCTTCTGTTTCAGAGGCTCTCTATCTTCCTTTACGGTAAGGGAAAAACCAAAAAACGTGCGCTCACAAGCGCTCTCCGACTTCAACTGACTGATCGCCTCACCTTCCCTCTAGCCATGCTACTAAACGGGCGGCCCTCTCGGCCAATCAGCGATCGCCAGCTTGTTGGCGTCCTTCGAGAAGGTTCCAGACCAGACTTGCACGGGAAGAATGCATCGAGTCTGAAAGGATGCGCTCGGCTAAAAAAATGGCAGTCGGTTTCAAGATGGGGAGAAATCAGATGAAGTATCACTCGAAATGAAAAAAAAAAAAAGGCGATTGACCGAAACAGTACCTAGGCCGTAAAAATAGTCAAATCGCACGGGGATTTGCTCAAAATTAAGAATTATTCCTAACTAAGACCGAAATCTATCCAAATTATTAGCAAAAGAAAAACATTTAAATTTAAGTAAACATCTTAGGATTTAGCTTCAGAAGTAGGAAGGAAAAAAAATAACATGGGGTCACCAAATTGGTATCATAGAAAAACAGATTTAAGGCAAAAACATAATAAATAAAGTGGATTAAGCAACTATTAAAAGAAAATATTTAAGGAAGCATTCAAGATATATCATTATTAACTTAAAAAAAAAAAGGTAAAATACTCATTAAAAGATAGCAAAATTATTGTAAGTTATTGAAAAAGAAACACTTGTTGCAAAACTTATTATTAAAAAAAAAGCAAAATCACTTGAAATAAAAATGGGTTGATTGTAAAACTTATTATTAGGAAAATGCAAAGTCACTTGAAATGAAAATAGGTTGATACCACACATCAGGCCCGTAGCCGGTCGCCCAAGGGTTACAACCCCTGTGGAAGATCGATATATTGCTATTTTGCTATTTTAGCCAAGCGGAATCGCAGAGCGACCTCCACACATATGATATCTATGGTTACAGCCAGGTGCGTAGCCAGGAAAATTTTTCGGGGAAGGGGGGGGGGGGGCATATGAACTTATATGTGTATAAATAGACGGAATTTCAACACTAATCCAAAAATTTCTATCCCGATATCCCCCCCTGGCTACGCCCCTGGTTACAGCGTCCATTAGTAAGGCAATATCTGCAGCTACTGTACGCCGAAGATTACATATGAGTGGACTGTATGCCCAGGTACCTCAAGTTTGTGTTTTTCTATCTGTCCAATCAAGAGAGGCGTGATTAAAGTGGTGCCGGGAACATGTCAATTGGACTGTGTCGACTGGGGCAATGTCATGTTTACTGATGAGTCAAGATTATCTGTGGAGCCAGATGACAAGCATATAAGGATATAGTGTGAACAAGGAACATGCAATCAGCCCCAAAACATCACCGAACATCACGAATTCTGAGGCAGAAGCATTATGGTGTGTGCAGGGATTTCATTAGAATACTGCACCGACCTGCACATATTTAAACGGGGTTCTGTGACGGCTGTCCGGTATTGAGATGAAGTCCTAGAACCCATTGTGAGATTGTATGCTGCAGCAGTTGGCCCTACTTTTGTTTTAATGGACGATAATGCATGTCCCCATAGAGCTGACATCGTCGATGACTACCTGGAGAGTGAAGGGATTGCGCTTATGGCGTGGCCAGCATATTCGCCCGACCTTAATCCTATTGAAAATCTTTGGGATGCTCTCGGCCGTGCTGTATCTTCACGTTTCAAACCTCCAGCCACTTTTATTGAGCTAGAAACTGCTCTACAAGAAGAATGGCGATTGTTTAGTTCTGCGGTGGTTGACCACCTAATTGAAAGCATGCTCACAAGGTGTAAACTTTGTATACAGATGAGGGGGATCATATACCCTATTAATGTCCTTTTATTTTCATTTTAAGCTGTTTATTTTCACTTTATACATAATTCTGTTTAAGTCTCCAGTATGTCATTATCTGATAACTTACAAAAATTTAATATTGTTTTCATTTCTGTATGTAATTATTCATTTTCTTTCATGCATAAATATATATGCTACTTTCCTGCCGAATTTTGTGTCAATCAAAGCAGTATTTGTTGATTTTTTTGCATTTTACATCTTCATGCTTAAATTTTGGAAGTGAGTGTTTAAAATCTGAGCTTGTAAGTGATTCAAAATTAAGAATATGATATGATGGAAATTGCTAGTTAAATGTTGCATTCAATTTCTTTTCTTAAAAATAAAAACTTACTAAATTTAGCTCCCCCCCCCCAAAAAAAATGTATATATTAAAAAGGAAAATTGTAGAATATAGATCACACATAATACTTATTATTTTTGTATGCATTATTTAAATTCTGTTACAATTAATATTTCATATTTTTATAAAATTTAACAGATGTGAGCATTGTTTTCATCCAATGTAAAAGGAAAGTAAACCGTATATCCTTGTTAATTAATTTTAATTTTAAAACTTACTTTTATTTAAATTGAATGTGTTATTAAAATACTTACCGTAATTTATGGAAGGAACACTGCACTGTTTACGAGTATAAAAGTTTAAAAATAGTAAGTAAGGCTTTTGTCCTGGGTACGACATTTACGATATTTTATAATTTTTTCTAGCCGATCTTCAATGAAAAATCTTAAAATTTATTTAGTAATAATTGTCTCAAGAGAAGGCACAACCACCAATCACGTACATTTTAGCGGTGCATGAGCACAGCGTAACGAATCAGAATGTGAGCCTATCCCCATTGAAAAGTGGTTTGATCCAATGCTCTGGATTTGTACATAAATCCAACTGATGTCTCCTCAATTAAGTCCAAAAAAAAGGAGTATTTTATATCTACATTTTAAAACTATAATTTAAATTTTAATGAAAGTTTTAACATATATATTTTGATGGGTTAAAGTTCCTTAAAATACTGCAAAAGCACACTGCCCTCGATAAACCACACCCCTGTGTTCTAATGATCTTCCATTGTTCTTAAAATATTGAATCTCAACCAAAAGTAGTGTATGTAGAGCCCAATGTGAGTTTAACCATTTTATGCCACCTCCCCTTACCCCCCCCCAAAAAAAAAATAAATGAATAAAAAGTTGATCTCTAAGTTATTTGCGTGTCTTCGCCTTGTGGCTTTATACCCTGTGAAGGAACATTGTACTGAATCCCAGACAGCACAGCAAACTTGGAGCAAGCTTGATTTATGAAGTCAATAAACTTTAATTAAGCTTGAAAATTTCAAGCGTGTAAGCTTAATGCAAGCTTGAATCAAGTGTTCAAGTTTACACTTGCCCAGCTTGCATTAAGCTTGACATAGAAAGCTTGAATCAAGCTTGACATAGCAAGCTTAATTTCAAGCTTAAAAAATTTTCTAAATATGCGGGGTGCCCGTCGGCGAACTCGCCCCACATATTTTATTTTTCCACGCATTTTCCCCTCCATGCTGAAATTTGAAGTTATTTTAATCTGTTTCCATCAAGCGTCCGCAGCTGGGATTGAACTCTGGAACTATGGGCTGGGAAGCCAGCGTGCTAACCATTCCGCCAATCTGCCTCGCGCTACTATGACTTGAAGTGACTGTTATGGTTGCCATGCCGTTTTCTGGCGAGATCGATCAGTGGGCGATGCTGATAAGTTTTTTCTATATTTCCATGGGATGAATCAAAATTAAAATAACGTTATGTGTGATTTATAGACTCTACTAATAGGGAAATAAGCATAATATAAACTTCAAAGCAGCAAACGTTTTAAAGTTTCAATATCGCAACACTCACAGGGTCAGAAGCCAAAATTTTGAGAAAAAAACAGGAAAAAAAGGAGAGCAAAAGAAAATATAGGAAAAAAAAAGGAATATCTTTTCGACTGGTATTTGACTAATTTGTTTTTATATTGCTTTTTGAAAAGTCTATTTAAATCCATATTAACTATACATACATACTTTTCTTAGTTAAATTTATCTATGAACACTTTCTAAATAAATTTTAATAAGATTCATTCTAAACTTAAAAAAAATACTGCCTCTTTGAAATGCAATCATGCAATTTTTCTCATATTACATTTTAGTATTTGCTGGAAACATTAGAATAACTTCCTAAAACACTATAAGGGAAAATAAAAACATTCATAAATTTTGACACAAACATAAATTTTGTACAAATTATACATGCAATGAGGAAATACTGGAGAATGGGTGTAAGTGAATGGCTCACTAATTAAATATCACAAGAGCATTCATTTTAGTATATTCTCATAATGAAAACATACACACACACACGAAAAGAAGAAGAATGATATTTATAATTAAATAAATGAATATTATTGTAAAATAATTCAAATTCTTCCATAATTTAGAAAGTTCTGACTTTATACAAGACATTTAAAATTATTTTCAGACATATTTATTTATTACATTTTCTTAACTGCATCATTTACAGAAAATTGAGCAAAATATTTTTGATGAAAAGTAATTCTAATCAGAAAACAAAATATATATCAAAATTAGAGAGTATGACAGTTGTGAGGGGAATTAAGTTTGATTCACAAGTCCTTTCTTTTTTTTTCAGCCTCTCTCAGCTCTTTCGTAACATTTTCAATTTTTTTTGTGGCCACTTCAATTGCTGTTGAAGCTACTTGCATGCCGGGAATGTTTTCTGCCTTCATTGCAATTTGTAACCTTCCGTTACTTTCTGCCATATACTTTTGGACTGCAAGGAGTTCATTTTGTAAATCTTTTATATTTTCATCAAGTTTTTTCTTCATTTCAGTTTTCTCTATCTTTTTCTTTTTTGCCTCATTGGCTAGCTTTTGCTCCTCTTCTAAAGCCCTTTTCTTCTTTTCGGCATCTTCATCTGCTTTCTTCTTTGCTTCTCTTTCTAAAACATAGGCAGAATGGGATTTCCTTACGGCATTCAGCAATTTCTTTGTTATTGGTATGTCAGATATTGAACCTTTTCGTCTTACTGTATCTTTAATTTGTCTTATTCCAATAATTGCGTCTTCAGAAAGATTATGTCGTGCATCTGTAAGGATATTTCTATTAAAAGAAAATCCCCGTTCCACATCAGAATTGCCATGTGAGAGGGCAAGGAAATTTTTTACTAAAATTGACAAATTTTCATATTTTTTTTTTACCGCTTAATTCAACAAGTTCAAAAATTTTGCTCCAAAACTCATCAACTGGCATTTTGCCATCTTTATTAGACTCGTATTTTTCTATAATATTGTCTACTTCTTCATCCAGTCTGTATAATTGAGATTCGTGCACAATTTGATCGATCATCTGATCATCCAGTTTTAACGGCGTTAACTGAAGACAAAGGCGACGAATGGCTGTGTCATTTGGAGATGTTCTCAAAGCAGGATGAAGTTGTTCTAAATCTTTTAAAAATACTCCTGTTAATGGCAAGGCATTCTTTAAAAGCTTGCAAAGCTCGATTAAAAACGAACGAATAGCCATTCTGGCTTCTTTTGCATAGTTTTCTTTCAGCAGTGATATGGCTCTGATGGTACCTATGCCAATGTCCATATCTGTAATTTCCTTATAGTTTTTGAAGTCTTCCATGTCCAAATTTACCAGGTCATTCCCTGATAGTCGCCCAACACAATCTTCTTTCATAAATTTTAACATTACTGTTCTTAAGAGCGAGTTCATCTCACTGTACAAAAGATGAATCAAGGGACTTTCTGTTTGGAATAATGTTAAATATCTTTGCAGACAGGGTGACAAAGCTGATATAAACTCTAAATAAACCACTGTCTGAGGACTTCTTAAAGCACAAGCAATACGTTTATATCGGGGATTTTTCTGGACACTGCTCCAACTGATCTTATCTTTTGGAAGAAAGTTCAAAAAATATTCTTTCAAAGAAGAATAAATCAAAAGTATGCGAGACACAACTGGTCCTAAGGTGAGCCACCGTGAGCTTACATGCCTCAAAAGAAACTTTTCCTCACATTCTAACAGCTTCTCCAAATTCTTCAAATCTTCTCGACGAGCAGCACTGACTCTGAAAAATGAAAAAAGGTCGGATGCAAATTCATCAATATCTAGCGGAAGATTGTCCAAAGCTTTTGAGAAGCAATTGTGAACTTTATGAAGACTACAGGTCCCAAAGTCCACCAACTTGTAAGATTCATATTCTTCAGTAATTTGTTTGTTAATTTTCTTTAAAATAGCGAGATTAACATTTGGACCATCCATGCTTAGCATGAGAATTTTATTAAGTGGTATTTTGTGGAATTTGAGAGCATCTATAATGCCACAAGACACAATACCTGATGTTGCATGGCCAAAAAACAATGAAGTAAGGTATGCATTAACGATTCTGTGTGTCTTTAGGCTCCAAAACCTAAGATGCAGATCTAACTGTTTTTTGACCTGAGATGTGGTTGTTTCATCGAAAGCTAATGTGAAATAACTGCCCGCATCTAAAGACTCTTTCAACTCTGCAATTAATTCCTCTTGAAAATATGGACCAAGTCCATGTGATATCACGTATGAAGCTTTTCTTTCACTTAACTGCATTTCCTGCACTATGGAATTTTCAAACATCTCCTTAAAAAGTGGTACAATATCTTTACAGGATTCAAAAGAAAAATTTGAATCAGCAACTTTTATGCACCACAGTGCTTCTGCTTTTGTTGCCTGTTCATTAGTATTATTGGATGTAGTATCTGTACATTGTTTTCCCCCATCACTTATCTTAAAACCACTTAACGTTCTTTGGCCTATAAGTTGTTTTGCAGCCGCAATATGCTTCTTTCGAGATGTGTGCTGATTCAGCTGAGAAATACCCCCATTTGAAACAGATAAATAGGAATTGCATAACTTGCAGTATGCCTCGGATTCATCTCGTCCTTTAGAACACCAGCTACCAATAATAGCACCACTGGAATCGTTATCTTCTAACCACTTTTCTTGAAAATTGGTCTGTCCACCAGGCATGATCTACAAAATAAAGAGAAATATACATTATATGAAACTGCACTTAGTTTTAAACTGTTTATGATAAATTAAATACTCAAAAAAGAAGAAAGGGGGAAGAGGGCGAGGGATAAAGGAAACTTTTTAATTCCATTTAAAAATTTTGTTTGAGAAAAATGAAAATGAATACATATATTTTTAAGAATAAATAATTAGTCACAAAAAGATATAGCAGTAACTAAAACAACTAAATACTATTATAATACTATATTACTGGTACAGAAAGCACTCAATCTAAAAAAAAAAAAAAAAAAAAAAAAATCCTAACTTTACATAATTTAACAAAATTCTCATTTTTGTGACCAACATTTCATCCACTCATATAGTTAAAATATTAACAAAATATTTTAACATGTGTTTTTCTACCCCTTAGATTGGCAATGACCCACCTGTAAAATTAAAATTGTTAGTTTTTTCCCGATATTTGCTAAAAAACAAAAAAAAAGATACATTTTTGAAAGAGTCAGAAATTTCGCATTACATACTACTAATCTTTAAAAGGCTTTTAAAGAACCATTTGACCTAGAGTTGAACTAAGTCATTTTGTTCAGCTTTTGCAGCATTTTATAAAATATGTAACATAACCATGTGGATAAAAAAAATTAAATAAATTGAAATTTTAAATTTTTTGAAAATAATGTATTTTATTTAACTTTTATGATCATTTATGCTAAATTTCAAGATGAAGCTTCTTTTCTATGGCATCATAGTGAAAAGAATTATTCTCTGTATGAATATTTGTGTAGTTTCTGCATTCAATATTTATTTTGAATGCTGCAGAGATTCAAAAATTAATTTCTTTAAAATGCATTTTACATTCTGAAACTCTGCATACCTCTTGACAATAAGTAAAAGATTGACTGTTTTTTTTTAATTAAAAGTGGTGGTTTTATTTTTTTTAAAATTTTACAAAAAACAAACAAAAAAAGAACATTATGGGACATATATTAAAGCCCATAAAAAAAAAACTAAAATGATATATTAATGAACACTTTGTAAATGGCAACAGTTTCAAATTTTGAAATTATTCTCCTTAAAAAAATTTTTTTAATAAAAAAAAAAACTACTAAGCCAAAAAATTAAAATTTTCATAGACTCTACAGCAAGTATGGGCAATTAGTCACTGGCCTAAGTTCAGGATATTAGCAAACTCGCGGGCCGTATAATTGGAATTTTGAATGGTTTATATGGGTTTTTATACAAGGTTTTGATATTTTCCGCGGGCCGGATCAAAAGCCGTCGCAGGCAATATCCGGGCCGCGGGTCGGCAGTTGCCCGTATATGCTCTAGAGGTGCAAGCTATAAACAAAAAATCATAGAATTCTGAATCGTCAATAATCAAAAATATTTTTTATTTTATTTATTTTTTACTATTATTGTTTCACATAATATGACCCAGCTATAGTTACACCCCTGGATGAGAGTGTAATGCTTAGCGGAGATTTTACAGTAAGAAAAGCGGTAGCTATTGAAAACCGAAACTATCCAACAGCGCACGTTGTTGCCGATAAGTTCAAATTTAAATTTTGAAATTTCTCTTATTCAAGAGTCATTTTCCCAAATTTTTCAGTAATGCAAAAATAAATCCTCTGATCTCCCGGTTCTGTCGCCACAGTGTATTATTAATTGTAAGCTGTCAGAAAATAAAATAAGAGCACAACTTGCAAGATATAAACTACAATATTTTGTTGACATTAATATGCTGCAGAGCAGGTCCGGGCAACATTTAGAAAGTTGGGGCCAAACTTTGTTTGTTTGTGTTCTGATATGTTCGCGGGCAGAATCAAAAACCTTCGCGGACCACATCCGGGCAGCTTGCCCATATGTGCTGTAGAGAAATAATGTGAGAACATAGATATAACAAAATGGATGAAAAAATATTGAAATTCAATCTGGCAGCTATGAAAAAAAAAACAATTTATGTGAAAAAACATTAAGTTAATAAAAAATGCCTGACTTCCACGCTTAAAGTGCAACATATTTATTCATATAAAATTCCTGCTAAGTTTATCATGCAAGTTGAAAAAGTTAATTAGTTTTAAAAATAATAAAAAAAAGGAACTTACTTCTAATAGTTTTCTTTTTCACAACATTGGGCCACGCTAACTTCAAACGAAATAATGATTATTATATAAAACAGCTAAATTCTTCACTCTTCCTCTTCACAGGTCGCAGAATACAACTTCCTGATACAAAAGCTACAAAAAAAAAAAAAACTAACACATCAAAGAGACCAGTAATACCTCATTTACTTACATTCAGCAACGCGCATGCTCTCCGTGGGAGGTATTTTACTGCTCCTAGTGCAGACAATCGGCTTTAATTCACAAAGTAAACACTCCCAATAAAACTTCCTGTGTGACGTCACGCTTAGTTTTATCAGATCTTCGAGGAGGTCCATCATTCTTCCCAAAGCATCCACTCTCCCACTGACCATTGTATACACTCCCCTCAGGCATTCTTGGTAGGTTTTCTCCAGATGTAACGTAAATAAGTGTTAGAACCCCTTAGAAAGTCCTCCTACTAAGGCACCCCCCCTTGCAGATCGCCCTAGTGTAGCGTTGCCATAATCACAATCAACCCCTCGGGCATTCACTTGTCCTGCCCTCGAAAATCCCATGAAGCCCCCCGAAATAGGTCCCTTTACTTAGCATACAATACCCAGCCCCTCCCCCCCTTGAAATAAAATTCTGGCTACCCTACAGACGGAAGAAATCGGTGAGTGAGTAGGAATGGTAAGATGAGGAACAATGCGATTTGGGTGTTTACACTTTCGTTTTTCACCCTTCTGCTCACTACCGCGGAAATGAGCCGAGCATAAACGAGCGCATACGGTGCCGTCGTGTCGTGCAGCTGCAATGAAGACAAAGATATTGCATGGAGAAGGTTGGGGAGGGGGGGGGGGACAGAAAGAGCGGAATGCATCACCAGTGAGGCTGCCGGCTGAGATTGCAATTTCCCACAGATAGAAAGTCATAGTTGACGCTATCACCATTTTGTCAGAAAGAAAACAAATCACAAAAAAAAATAGATCTCTGGTAAAGGAAAAAAAAAAGGAATAACAGGAGGGAAAGGCTAAAAATAGGAAAGGTAATTGCAATACATTGTGAAAATAGGAAAAAAGGAGTCAATCCTAAAAAATAGGAAAAAAAAGGAAAAACAGGAGCGCTGCGGTCCCTGCACTCATGTTGGGCAATACTGGCCAAAATCGATACAAATGACTGATTTTGAAATCAATTTCGTAGTATAATTGTATTTTATTTTGAAGAATTTCCATATTTGGAAATATAGAATTGTATTTTTTTTAATTCTATGGTCAAGTACATTTATGACTGATGATAAATTATTTGTTATGTGGATGTGGCTTTCGAATCAAGCAGTAATCAAGTTGTATTCAAGCTTGACAGTTCAAATGATTTCTCTAAGCTTGCTGCAAGCTTAAAATGAATTGAACTGTCAAGCTTGTATTAATACGTCAAATTCAAAGAAATGTCAATCTTGATTTAAGCTAATGTGCAGTCTGGGATAAACACTGCCTAACCCTATTATTACGGCAAGAATTCAACTACAAGTACTTGGCATGCTCAGGAAACACTGAGTGCTATTAAAATAAATCCCAATGTCATGAGTATCAAAAGTAATAAATAAAAGAAACATCACGAGTTATCCCACAACATTCAAAATTTGAAAAAAACAATTTGCTGAAGCAAGTTCATTACATAATCAACAGCTGGCCGCCTGAAAAAATGAATGTTTACTTTTGACTGGAGCCTCTTTTACTTTTTCCTTCCTTCTCACACTTCACTCTTTTGTTTTAACAGCAGGTGCTAGACTGCTAGACTATCCAAGCTTTTTGTGAATGCAAAAGTATTTATTTAGTTCTATGAATTCACCTTTCTGACTGTAAAAATTGATATATTTTATATGGAATATAAAACAAAAAAATATGAATATTGGAAAATGGAAATCATAAGCTTTGTTAAATAGTGGTAAATACTTTAAAAATATATATGAGAAAGAGAAAAAAAAAAGATATTTTTACCGTTTATCCACCCCCTTGCCAAAATATATTCCAGTGCAGCATTTATGTTTCTTTTTGTTGGGGGGGGGGGGGAGACAGTTATCATGGCTGTGGCGTTTCTGATGATTTTCTAGTTAATTAAGCTCCCTTTCGAGGGTGTGGCATTTCTTCCATAAATCCCAGTATATTTAGTTAAATATCAAACACGGAAATACCATAGTTAAATAATTAAAACCATTAAAAAAGCCTTAAAATCTCCATAAAATTCTAAAAACACGCACCATTTGAGCACTTTCGACAGTTCAGTTCACTGTCATCCTCAGAACTGAGTCCGCTTGGCTCGTTCACCGCTTCTTCATCAAGGCTTGTCATGATTGCTCTATTTGCGCATGCGCCATGTCGTTGACAGCTCCCTCTTGTGTCATTATTTCCAACGCTTCCCTTCTTAAGCCATAACTGTGGTTATTGTAATTAGCTATTTTCTTGACATTTATGAAATCTATATCTATATTTTCTCTTTAAGCTAGGCGGGATAGGGCGGTACTTTGTCTATTGTATTTTATATCGTTTATGTGTTCTTTAATTCTATGTTTAATTTTTCTTTTTGTAACACCAATGTAGTATCCGGGAAGGTTGGAATATCTATAAGTAAAATTTATTTTCACTTATAGAGATACTGCAGGCATTTGTAAATGCCTGCAGTTTCTAGAGGGTTTATTTTGTCTTTATCTGCCCGGATTCTTTTAAATATATTGCTATTGGGTTTAATTGGGATACGAAGGTTCATTTTACGGGCACGGTTGGATATTTTTACAGCGAGACTACTATTGAACTATCAATAGTAAATTTTACAAACAGAATAAAGGTGTCCCTATGGGCTCCCCGATATCCTGAATCATTGCTGAGTGGAAAATGAGAAACCTAGAAACTTTAATCAATAAAAATCTCCACCCCCATATCAAATACTGGTATCATTACGTTGATGATGTTTTTGCAATAGTAAATAACAATAGCATTGATAATATCCTCGACGAAATTAACTCTCTTGATGAAAATATACAATTTACTATAGAACTTGAGCAGTATAATAGCCTAAATTTCCTTGATGTTAAAGTAATTAGAACCACCCCAAACAATATCGAAACTACAGTATATCGAAAACCCACCAATAATAATAAAGAAGTCAATTACTCCTCAAAACTACCTATAACTACAAAATATCAATCCTACGTTCACATGTCAATAGAGCCCTAGAAATATGCTCCAACCAGAAATTACTAAAGGATGAAATAGAATTCATAAAGCAACTTGCGCGCTAAGCTAATTATCCCAGCAATATTATCCCCCGCCTAATCAGAAATAGAAGAAAGAAACTCAACACAGGGATGCTACAGCTGAAACCCCAGTTTGTCTCAGCATCGTCTCAATCAAAATCCCTTTTTGTCTCAGTTTGTCTCAATTAAAATTCCTTTTTGTCTCTGAATGTCTCAACTAAAATTAGTTTGTTTTTTTTTTTTCAAGTTTGTTTCTTTCAACTAATTTTATTTATTTTATCTCAGTTCATCTCTAGAAGAAAGTTTTTAAATCTGTTTCCCCTTTCAGCTTCTCCAAGCTCTTTTGCAATGGCCTGAATTTTTTGGATGGCCACCTCATTTTTAAGTGGAGCAAGCCTGAAATCATAACAATTGCAACTGCATTTTATGCATGTTTGGTTTCTATGAAATTATTATTAAGATGCCAAATTTAAAAAGTCTTGCGTAAAATCGTAAAAATCGGTGGAAATGTAAAAAACGGCAGTTTCGCGTAAAATCGTAAAAATCGGTGAAAAAGTGCAAGCTTCAAACTGAAAGCACATAAATTGACAAGTATGAATAGGTAAATTTCAAAATTACTACCGTAATTTATGGAAGAAACGCCGCATCCACGATCTCTTCCCCCCTCCCACCCCCCACCCCCCAAAAAAAGAAGCATCGCACTGAGATATATTTCGGGAGAAAGGGGGAGGGGGGAGATAAATGGTAAAATCTCCTTTTATCCCCCTTCCCATATAATGTTTTAAAGTATTTACCGCTATTTTACGAAGCTTACAATTTCCATTTTCGAATTAATCAGTGTCCGATTTCATATAAAACATATGAATTTTTATATTCACAAAGGCGAATTTCTGGAAATAAATAAATAACATGTAAAAAACTTCTTGCATTCGCAAAAAGTTCAGAAGCGAGCCGATGAGGAGGCTCCAGTCAAACTTTTTTTTTTCATGGACGGCCAGCTGTTGATTACGTAGTGAGCGTGCTTCAGCAAATTGTTTGTTTTAAGCTTTGAATGTTGTGCGACAACTCCATGTTTCTATTAATTTATTACTTTTGATATTTATAACACAGGGATTTATTTTAAAGCACTCAGCATTTCTCGAGTTTGCCAGTTACTCGTAGTTGACTTTCTACCGTAATAATAGCATAAAGGCAGTGTTTATTCGATAAAGTGCTCCTTCAGAAGGCGCAAAGCCACACGGCGAAAAAACATAAATAACTTATAGATGAATTTTTTTTTTTTTTTTTTGGGGGGGGGGGTAGAATGATTTAAACTCGCATCGGGTGCAACAGACTAGTTTTGGTTGATATTCAGTAGTTTAAGAACAATCAAGCCCGGACTGGCTCTTATGCCAGCAAATGTGAGTCAGCATTACTATTGTCATGTCATGGTCAACAGTGAACCACCTGCACCCGCTTTTAGGCACGCTCTTCCAGTTTCAAGATGAATAAGCGATGGGATGGGAGAGAAAAAGTTTTTTTCATTAGCGGCGTAGTGTTTATAAAGGTTTCTGCCGGAAGCTCAGAAAAAAATAAGTACTTCCTTGCAAATTCAAGCACTTTAAAGGAATTTATGAAAAAAATAAGCACTTTCAAGAGTGCTTGAAAACAATTTTTAAAATCAAGCACCTTTTAAGCACTTTTCAAGTCGCTACGCACCCTGCCTTTACACCGGGAGCTTTTCTTTCTCCAATACCGGCCGGAAGTTTATTTTGAGGACCGGAATGTTCGGCACAACTCTCAACACGTGGTCGCGCGGTGCGCGTTCCCGTGAGTCAGATTCAAAATTACTCATGTTCGCTGTTTTGGCGCAGAATTGCGCAGATACGACCAAAATTGTACCGAATGTGTTGTCACTTACGTGACAATTCTAATACACTTCTTGTACTTTTAGCAGAGTGCAGTGTTGCAGAGTGATAAGCAATAGAAGACAAAAAAGTTCAAAAGCAATTTCATTTATTCACTTGTTTCCAGAATGTTACATTCCTTAAAGTAACTCAGCACAAAATATCAAAATTAAAAACAGCAGGGCAGTTAAAAAAAATTTTCTCATTACTGGACTATTAAAAACATTGTGCAAACATTAAAAACTAGCTTAGTAACAACTTTTATAGTCACCGGTTTCACATTACACGTTAAGTAACTCCTCTTACGGCACAAGCAAAAACAAGCTAACCCAGCTCTGCAGCAGCGTAAGACATCGCCGAAGCATACGGGAATTGCCGGAAGCGCGGAGCAGAGAAGCTTCCGTACAGATGCGCGATTCGCCGGAACGGGGCGAGAGGATAGAGCGATCGTCCGAGGAGCGCCGCCTAGCGGCGAAAGGTAGAAACTTCATTTCGGACGAAAATCTCGGCCGAGAAGGTTGTGTTTTGAACACACGCAATGATTGCGTAATCGCTAAGATCGATTGCGTAATAGCTTAAACGTGGACAAAAGTTATTAAAATATTATTGGGACTTCTGTTATGTAGTTACGTTCTTAAGAAAGAAAAAAAAGGTAAGCAAATATTTCAGGAGGTCTTTATAAGGGGCAGGAATTTATTTAACTTTGAGTTTTGTCCTAACAATATCCCCCCTCCTGTCACTTATAACGTTCAGATTCTAGATTAAAAAAAGTATCTTAAATTTAGAGGAAATTCTGCCCTGACTTCGCTTATACAAGAAAAGATTATTCATAAGCATTAACAATTATCAAACATTTTCTTTCAAAGATATTGAAATAACAAAAAAAACGATGTGACAGATAACTACATTGTTGTTCCTTCACAGTTGGAGTTCACAGCTGAACTCATTCTCTTATTTCATACAATAACGTACCTGAAAGCGAAACCAATTTTTTTTTTTTTTTCATTAAAGTTCATTTCTATTACCATTCGTTACCTCGCCACGCTAAATAGCGCGACTACACTTTTACAAAAATTTCGTTATGCAAATTAACATGAATACACTTGAGATCCTTTCATGCATTTTCACACATACAACACATACATGGGCCCATGATTCCACACTACATTCAGTCCTCAATTCAGAAAAAATTTACTTGCTGTACAGCTCAAAACCATTTGTATAAGCATTAATGCGAGCACTTTTAAATTTCAAAAATATAAACACTGTTGCTACTTAAATTTATGAAACACTATATAAACACAGATGCTTTAGTAATTTAAACTTTTGAGTAGTATAAACACAGATTGTATTACAATTTTTAGGTACGTTTTTAAAAGAGAATTCTAATACAAGTTAAAAAAAAAATACCTTTCAATGTAGTCAACATCAGGCATAACAATTTTTATGCTAAAAGAATACATATTTTCTAAAAAACACCTTAAATAAAAATATTGCACTGAAAACTTTTCAGGTCATTTTTGGTGAGAGGTTTGGTAAAGGGATCTGCTAGATTGTCTTTACTTTTACATATTTAATTTCAAATACTTCCTTAAAGTATAAGTCTCTTATGAAAAATAACTTCACGTCGATATGCTTTGTTCTATGATTTTCCATGGGAGATTTTACAAAATCTATAGTGGCAATGTTATCCACATAAAGCAAAGATTGTTGTTTTTGACTAGTTAAAACTTTGCGTTCGTAGCATTCTCCCAAGATTCTATCGAACCATAGGAGTTCCTTAGAAGCTTCAGTCATCGATATAAACTCCGATTCCATGGTCGATAGACTGACATTTTTGTGTTTAAAAGTTCTCCACAGAACTGGAGACTTGTCTAGAAGAATAAGTTGCCCCCCCATTGACGTCCTATCGTCGCGATTTGCGGCGAAATCGGCATCTGTATATGCTATGAGCCGAGTATTTTTACATTTTAAAGTTAATTTTAAGTGTTTTGTTGAACTGACATACCCTAAAAGCTTAAGTAAACCATTCCAGTGTGCGAATCCGGGATTGCTTTGAAATTGACTGACTATATTAGTAGCGTAGGCAATATCCGGTCTAGTACGGTTTGCTAAAAATGAAAGACAACCTAATAAGCTGCGACAAGGAAAATGCTTCATTTCGTCGATTTCACTTTGGGATTGAGGTGATTGCGTTTTAGAGTACACGGATCCTTTAGCGATAGGTAACGAGGAAATTGGGAAGTTAAATTTCTGAAACCTTATACACATATTCTCAATGTATGCTATTTGGTGGATTCTTAGCGACTCCCTCTCCCCTTCAAATTCGATGCCTAGTAGCTTTTTAGTTTTCCCTAGCATTTTGAGGTCAAAATGGTTACTTAAAAGGGTTAAAACTTTGCTTATATATATGTCAATTTTTCCAAATAAAACTATGTCGTCGACGTATAATAGTAAAACAACTTTATTTTTTAAAATATAAACACAATTGCACCATTTAAATTTATTAAAACCAATATCTGTTAAAACTTTGTTTAGCTCAAAATACCATACTCTCCCGCTCTGATGGAGACCATACAGAGCTCTATTTAATTTACACAAGTACTGCTCCTTTCCTTCTGTAAGGAATCCGGCTGGCTGAGTCATGTATATGGTTTCTTTTAGAGGCGCGTATAGATAAGCACATTTAATGTCGCACTGGACATGGGACCATCCTTCATATGACACAAGTAAAGAAAAGAAGAAACGAATCACACTAAAGTTAACTACGGGGGAAAACGTTTCTTCGTATGTTTCACCTTTTATTTGCTTATAACCTTGTGCCACAAGGCGTGCCTTGTATCTAGCTATTTCACCTTGGTCATTGCGTTTAATTGTGAAAACCCATCTACATCCCAGGGGTTCAACATCTTTAGGTGGTTTTGTTAATGTCCACACCTGTCTTTCACTCATCATTTTAATTTCTTCTTGCATAGCTCTTTCCCAAAAAGTCCATTAAGGGGAATTTTGAGCTTGCTTATACGTTTTTGGAATTTTTATTTCACCTAGTCATATACTAGCATTACTCTCAGCACAGCTAGGGCTGGCGTTTGAGGTTGAACCACTTTGGGGGCCTAGTACTTTACCTTCATATTTATTTGACCCTTTAAAATCAAAAATTACGGGTTCAAATTCAAGGTGATGTTTGACGCAATAATTTTCTACATCCCTTAAAGAATGCAGTCGTTGTGACTTTTTATCTTCGTAATAGTAAATATCTGTTCTACTTCCATCTGGTCTCGGAACAACTTTACGGACCCAAACTGCTGATCGCCATGGGGTTCTACTAATTACATCTCGACTAGATTTAGGTTCCTCTTCTGATGAGGATGACTCAGGAGATTCATATGGCTGATGCACCGGGAACTGAGGTACAGTTTCCTCGTCAAAAGTGCTATCAGATCTTACATCTGAATCCTCACTGTAGTCGGTATCAGTAAGTTCGGAATCTGAACATGAGTCAGAAGTGTAATTATATGTGGGTGTTGTGCCCATCACCGCTCCACTGCACGTTTGATCACTAAAGTCCTCTCTAAAGGAAACGTTAATAGTTTCTACAATTTTATTTTCGTTTGGAAGCCAGATTCTGTAACCTTTAGTTTTAAATGCGTAGCCGATTAAAATGCCTTTCTTTGCTTTAGCATCAAATTTACTCCTGAGTTGATTTGGGACGCCTACATATGCAGTTGTGCCGAAAGGCTTTAAATGCTTTACAGATGGCGTATATCCACCATACAGCTCTAAAGGAGTTTTACTTTGGTTTTTATGACACACGCGATTCCATGTGTATGCAAAGTAAAGGGCAGCTTCCGGCCAAAAATTGAGATCCAGTTTACTTTCATCTAAAATTGTGCGTACTGTACTAATTATAGTCTGATTAAAGCATTCCGAAATCCCGTTCTGCTCGGGAGTATAAGTGTTTGTAAGTTTATGTTTGATGCCATTGTCTTGATAAAAACGTTTAAAACTTTCATTATCAAACTCGGAACCATTATCCGACCGGAGAGCTTTAACTTTCTTGTCTAAAAATCTCTCTGCACGACTTACGTGTCTTTTAAAAATATCAAATACGTCAGATTTATGTTTAATGGGATAAACAGCTACCTTTTTAGAAAATTCATCTATTATAGAAAAATAATATCTTTCACCCCTTCTCCCAGTAGTTTTGGTTGGACCCCACACGTCCATGACTAGAAATTCTAAGGGCTGCTTGTTTCTAATGGTGTTTAGTGATTTAAAAGATACCCTTTTCTGCTTATACAACTTGCATGTTTCGCAAAAAAAATCCCCCTTCTTAACTTGAGGAAGACCCCTAACACAATTGTTTCTACTTGTAATTTCTATTAATGTTGGACTTATGTGGGCTAATCGTTTTATGCCATTTTAACATGTCATCCTTTTGAGTAACGGATGCCTCAAACCTAACCTTTTTGGGCATTTTATTAGGAATGCGAGGGTAGAGGTAGTAAATACCATTATCTAACATGGCCGTAAAAAGGGTTTCAGAGTTGCAGGTTACCTTTACCTCCCCCTCACCACCTGAAAACTTGGCACCTTTAACATCTAATTGAGGGCCAGATATTAGATTACGCCGTAGGCGAGGAGAGTATAATACATTCGTGAATTCACTAATTTGTTGACCAAATTTTAGTTCAACGGCACCGGTACCTTCTATAGGAATTGTTACATCTTTAACGGCCACAAAAAGTTCCTCTTGTAAATGTTGAAAGTTTAAAAATAAAGAACGATCCTTACAAAAATGGTGAGAAGCGGCCGAATCGAAAACCCAGCCGTTCTCTGACCAACTACTGTTAGTGAAACTTGCTTGAGAAAAAAAGGAAAATTTGTCTGACCTTTTACTGTCCCTGGAATTTGGTGTGGATTGACGTGCACCTCTGCGCCTTGGACTAGGAAACTTTTCCGGACTCTGGTCTTGTCTGGTAGTGCGGAAGTTGGACAGGTCGTCTGGTGACACAGGTCTAGATGTCCGGGGGAGAGGAGACTCCATCCTTGCTTTCCTGGACTTCACGTGGCTCCGGCAGTTGCTTTGTAAATGGCCGAATTTTCTGCACTTTCGGCACTGAATGACCTTTTTGTGTGCATACTGCACCTCCACATTCCAGTCACTTTGTTTGTCTTGCTCCCGTAATCTAAGGCGAGCTTCTTCCGCGATCAATTCCAGCAGAATGTTGTCGTATTTAAATTGGTCGTCCGGCCAACGAAGTATAGATTGTACTATGGGATCAAATTCTCCTGGTAAATAACGAATTAACTGGAAGGCTAAGTATACTTCTGGAACGGGTTGGTTAATCCCCTTTAATTGTTCACTTATTCTGGAAAGTCGGGAAGAAAACAAATCGATTTCCTCATCGTCTTGGATTTTGCAGGCTAAAAGTTCAAAAAATAAATGCATATGGCGTGAACGGTTGTCTGGTTGGTAGTGTCGTTTTAGCGTTTCCCATGCTTCTACTGCACCTTCACATTTTTCGATAATTCGGCGATATGTGCTTTCGACATTTAAATATATAGTCGATCGTGCCGACCTTGCACGGGCTTCGTAATCCTTTACATCTTTAGCTGTGATTCCAGTCTTTTCATCGATAACAGGCAATTGCTCTTTCTTAGTAACGATATCCCAGGCATTTTTTTCGATTAATAAATATTTAACATCTTCAGCCCAGTTGGCATAGTTGGTTGCGTTAAGCTTTTCTATGACAGGCTGCACCAACGCCATTACTGTCTAGGATAGGATTGAAACTTTTCTTATACAAAATAACTTCACGCCCCCCCCCTCGAAAAATTCGACTAAGTCCTTTAATGGGCTGTCTTTATGAAGGTTTCTATCTTCGCTTATCCACTCTGCTTTTAAAAGTCATACTGCCTTTTGAATTGGTTATATAGGGCAGAAATTTCCTCTTGCTAACGCCCATAACCCTTTGTTGTCACTTACGTGACAATTCTAATACACTTCTTGTACTTTTAGCAGAGTGCAGTGTTGCAGAGTGATAAGCAATAGAAGACAAATAAGTTCAAAAGCAATTTCATTTATTCACTTGTTTCCAGAATGTTACATTGCTTAAAGTAACTCAGCACAAAATATCAAAATTAAAAACAGCAGGGCAGTTAAAAAAAATTTTCTCATTACTGGACTATTAAAAACATTGTGTAAACATTAAAAATTAGCTTAGTAACAACTTTTATAGTCACCGGTTTCACATTACACGTTAAGTAACTCCTCTTCTGGCACAAGCAAAAACAAGCTAACCCAGCTCTGCAGCAGCATAAGACATCGCCAAAGCAGCTGTATTTATACAGAATAGCAGGAAGCGCGGAGCAGAGAAGCGTCCGTACAGGTCCGCGATTCGCTGGAACGGGGCGAGAGGATACAGCGATCGTCCGAGGAGCGCCGCCTAGCGGTGAAAGGTAGAAACTTCATTTCGGACGAAAATCTCGGCCGAGAAGGTTGTGTTTTGAACACATGCAACGATTGCGTAATAGCTTAAACGTGGACAAAAGTTATTTAAATATTAATGGGACTTCTGTTATGTAGTTACGTTTTTAAGAAAGAAAAAAAAGGTAAGCAAATATTTCAGGAGGTCTTTATAAGGGGCAGGAATTTATTTAACTTTGAGTTTTGTCCTAACAATATGTCGCAAAATGGCGCAGGCCGGCGGTTTTGTCTCAGTTTGTTGCAGGTGTAGCATCCCTGCTCAACATCATCAACGATGCACAGAAAGAAAAATCATCCTTTACTCATCCGATTCCCTACTGCTGCGGTCTCACTGTAAAAAATTCCAACCGTGCCCGTAAAATGAACCTTCATATCCCAATTAAACTTAATAGCAATATATTTAAAAGAATCCGGTCAGATAGACAAAATAAACCCTCTAGAAACTGCAGGCATTTACAAAATAAATTTCACTTATAGAGATTCCAACCTTCCCGGATACTACATTGGTGTTACAAAAAGAAAAATTAAACATAGAATTAAAGAACACATAAACGATATAAAATACAATAGACAAAGTACCGCCCTCCCCGCCTAGCCTTAAAAGAAAATACAGATACAGATTTCATAAATGTCAAGAAAATAGCTAATTACAATAACCACAGTTATGGCTTAAGAAGGGAAGCGTTGGAAATAATGACACAAGAGGGAGCTGTCAACGACATGGCGCATGCGCAAATAGAGCAATCATGGCAAGCCTTGATGAAGAAGCGGTGAACAAGCCAAGCGGACTCAGTTCTGAGGATGACAGTGAACTGAACTGTCGAAAGCGCTCAAACGGTGCGTGTTTTTAGAATTTTACGGAGATTTTAAGGCTTTTTTAATGTTTTTAATTATCTAATCACAGTCCACTTGGCATGTATCAATTCATGGCCAAACCAAACATAACTTATCTATAAAATTTCTTATTAAAATGTAACAAATCTAACAAGATCATTGGCACATTAACAAAATTCAAACATAATATCAAACTCATTTTTGTGAAAGAATTTGGAATTCATAATTAATGAAGTCAAACACAAACAGAAAAGCAATCACAGTATATGTGTCAAATTACAATTTTAACACATATAATTTATCTATTAAATTTCAATTTATGTTATTATTTTTCATTACTTTAACACAATCAACATTAAATTTTACTCAAATAAGTGTTAAACAGACTGTGATTAAAAGAGAAAATCAGTATTTTTATAATGTGACTTATTTCCCCCCCCCCCAAAAAAAACAACTAATCTAAACTAAAAGAACTTTTTACTGCAGAACATTTTTTAAAAATTATATTATAAATTAAATGTAAAAGTATTAGAGCCTATCAAATCATTCCAAAAACAATTTCAGTCAAATTAGAATTTTGAATATTTACAGAAAAGTTCAGTGAGTATTAAAACTGCACAAATAGGTTTTTCCATTTCCAACAGTTACAGCTCAATAGGTGCAGTACACTTCTAGACACAACTTGCAGGTACATGGTGGAAGAAACAGATCTTGGAAAACAAAAGGCTTAATGCAGTTTATGATCAACAGAATGTAAAGAATAATGGTTTGTTTATTGATTTATTTGTTTCTAGGTCTCTTCGTCTGGGATTCAAATCCACACAGTTAAACCAATGAACAGATTTTATACTTTGTACACATATACAAAAAAATAAAGCAAAATAATTTTTTTAACCCTTTTTGATCTAACTGGACTTAAAGTCTCGTCAGTAAAATCACTCAACAAGACATGAATCTGTGATTAAGAGCCTAACAGAATTTTTTATATTTGATTTACTAAAAGTACATGGCAGCAGGGCAATTTTTGTTACACAGTAGTACGTACATCAATAAGATTATATATTAAAAAATCAGACTTTCATAAACTTTCCTTATTCTGATAAATACTCTATGAACTTTAATCAGACAAATGAAATAGTAATTAAAATAATTATATAATAAATGAGTTTACATAATTATTTTAAATATATAAAAAGAATCGAGTATACTTCAAAATTAACTTTTATTCCAAGCAAAATACAGCTTTTAAACATTGATAGTAAAGATAACAACACCCCCCCCCCAAAAACTGCTTACCATAAAATCCTGATTATACGCCCCCATTGAGAATAAGCCCCCTCCCCAACTTTGAGTGATTTTGATTTTTTTCCTTCGTTCCCGGAAATAAGCCCCCCCTCCAACTCTTGGAGGGAGAAAAAGACGCTCTGTCTGATATTCCGCATGCCCCAACAGCTTCACCAGTTCTCTGTATGACATCATCGTGTAACAAATGGAAGTGAAAGAATGGCCTGAAACCGAAACAAGCGCACGTCTTTTCGCTCACTCCGAAAACAAACCAGTTCGATCGCAGTGCGTCTCGGCCGTAGTGCAGTGGAGCTAGAACACATGCATTTGAAAATGTCACTTAGAAAAAGTTATTCGATTGAGAAAAAACTTGAGGTACTGTCGTGGCACAGGGAGAATGGTGCTTCGTTAGATTATACATCAAAGTTTTTCGGAGTAGACCGAAAATGCTTGAGACAATGGCTCAAAAATGAAACTTTACTCCGAATGAACGACTACAGCAGTGCTAAGAAAAAACGTAAACTTGGGAGTGGACAAAAGCCGTTATCTGAGGAACTGGATGACGAACTATATGAGTTTTTTCAAAATGAAAGAGAAAATGGCAGAGTAGTGACCAACAAGCTGTTAAGTGAAGAAGCCCAGAGGATTGCTTTGAAGTTAGGGCTGGCGACTTTCAAAGCTTCAGCACAGTACATAGACAATTTTAAACGGAGGTTTGAAATTTCCATGAGAGTTGGCACTAGACTCTCAAAAAACCCCAGAACTTCTGGAAGAAGAGATAAATTGTTTCCTCAAGTGTGTCAATGACATGAGAAAGAAAAATGACAATTCTGAATTTAATATTGGTAACATGGACAGGACCATGTGCCGTTTTGACATGCCGTGAAATAGAACAAACAATTGTAGAGGCGAATCAAGCATCCCAGACAGCACAGCAAACTTGCAGCAAGCTTGATTTATCAAGTCAATAAGCTTGAATTAAGCTTGAAAATTTCAAGCATGTAAGTTTAATGCAAGCTTGAATCAAGTGTTCTGGTTTACACTTGCCCAGCTTGCATTAAGCTTGACATTTCAAGCTTAAAAAATTTTCCTAAAAAAAAATTTCCTAAATACACGGGGTGCCGGTCGGCAAACTCGCCCAACATATTTTACTTTGCCATGCATTTTCCCCCACTACGCTCAAATTTCAATTTAATTTAATCTGTTTCCATCGAGTGTTCGTGGCTGGAATAGAACCCGGGACCTTTCGGTTGGGAGTCAAGCTCGCTATCCGTTCAGCTACTAAGCTTCACGCAGATATGACTAAAGTTTGAAGTGACTTATCACGCTGTTTTCTCGTCAGATTGATAAGTGGGCAATGTGTTATTTGTTTCTTTTATTTTTCCATGGGATGCATCAAAATTAAAATAATGTTATGTGTGATTTAGAGACTCTACTAATAGGGAAATAAACATAATATAAACTTAAGAGCAGCACACGTTGAAAAACTTTCAGTACCGCAACACTCATGAGCAATACTGCTGGCCAAAATCGAGACAAACAACTGATTTTGAAAGCAATTTCGTAGTATAATTGTATTTTATTTTGAAGAATTTCCATATTTGGAAATATAGATTGGTTAACTTACTTAACACAAATTTTGTGTTAAGTAATCTGAAATCAAAGAAACAGATAGTTAAACGTTACTTCGAAATGCTATATCAAAGTTGCTAACATGTATGGAATACAAACACTTTAGTCATTTTTGTAAATATTTCTTAAAATAACAAATAATTGAAAAATTTTGCTATTTTTTAATGCTAAAAATTTTCTTTACAAATGTGGTTAGTTATTTTCCTACATATTGGTATGCTATATCGATATAGAGCATTTCAAGAATTAAAAATAAGTTTAAATTAATTTATACAAATGTAAATTTGAATTATTTTCATTGTTCATACTTTATAATTAAAAAAATTATTTAACTTCTGAATTTTTTTTTTTATCCTTTGTAATTTTATTTTAAAACTACAAAAGTGTAAGATGTAAGATTTTTGGGCCCTAAAGTCTGTAGGCCCTAGGCAGTTGCCCCGTTTGCCCTGCCGGTAATACGGCAGTGGTAATAAAATAAAACACATCTTTTACGAACTTTCAGCACATTTGAGGACGCTAGACAATTAATGTCCATTCTCTTTCACAGATGGCGCCATCACTGTGCACTTTGAAAACTAAAATCAAGCTTAAGCCAAGCTTGTATTGCCAAGCCAAATGTCAAGCTTGATTTAAGCTTATGTGCTGTCTGGGATTATTACTCAAGGACTATTTTGATACTCAAGAAATTTTTTCTTTCCACGGATGTCCACAGATAATTGTATCTGATAATGCTTCATTTTTAAAAGAGAGGAATTTCAGGGATATTGTTTAAGTAGAGGAAAATTTCAGAAATTCATCGCTCCCGGACACCCTGCAGCGAATGGTGTCGCAGAAAGGTATGCTCAAACCTTGAAACAAAAGTTAAAGGCTTCGTTCTTTGAGCAAATTTTTGTTCGGATTCGCACTTTGAAAGCTAAAATCAAGCTTGCATTAATACATCAAATTCAAGGAAATGTCAAGCTTGATTTAAGCTTATGTGCTGTCTGGATACGCATTGCTAATACATCCTGAGCTAAGTGAGGATTTACGGTAGCTTTAAGTGCACGAGCTTTTAGACATAAAATGCCAGCATTTTGTGTTATGAAAGAGCCTTTGGAAGGATACCCCCAAGAGTTTTATCCAATCAAACTGTCCCGCAAAATGTACGTGTAACTGCAACTACTAATGGATGGATGATGGGGACAGTGTTAAAAGAATGGATTCGTAAATTATGGAAAGAAAATGATGACGATGTGTACCGTTTGCTAATTTTAGATCGAGCTCCGATACATATTACAGAAGAAGCAAAGTCGTCTCTTGAAACAGTTGACACAGATTTAATTTTAATACCTTCAGGATGTACTCTCTTTCTTCAACCAGCCAATGTCTGTTGGATTAAGCCCTTCAAAGATCAACTGAAGCAGAAGTGGGAAGGTTTTATGAGAAAGGCCGAAGTTACCAAAAAAGGTAATTTGAAAAGCCTTTCCAGACAAGACGTTCTGTTATGGGTATCAGAAGCATGGGAATCGGTGTCCGAAGAACTTATAAGAACATCGTTTAAAAGATGTGGAATTTCGGATGCTTTGGATGGAAGCGAAGACGGAGAACTCCATTCCTCTCTCAGCCGTGCGTTTAACGCAACGGAAATGCCAGCAGAAGAAATTCGCAATCTGTTGTTTCACGACGATGTCGATGACTAAGATGAGTTTTAAGGGTTTTCTTCTAGTAGTGATGAATAGATATTTGAATATTTTATGTGTAAATTCTTTTTTTTTTTTTTCTTAATAAATCGGTAAGTTTTTAGTTTTGATTTTTAACACATTTTATGTACACTAATAGTTTTAAAAAGGAGTTCAATCAATTTTATAATAATCCCGATTACAAGCCCCAGCCCCGCCAAAATTTAAATCATTTTAAACTTGCAAAAGGCGGGGGCTTATAATCGGGATTTTGTAGCAAAAACATAGTTTTTTCAATCAATTTTCAAAAAATCCTGAATATAAGCCCCCCCCTCCCAAATGTAACTAATTTTGAACTTGCAAAAGGGGGGGCTTATAATCGAGATTTTACGGTACATTTGTGCAATTTCTGTTTAACTCGGCAGGTACCCCTCATGGAGTGGGTTTTACATCAATAAGTGACCATATCCAAGTTAAGTTCTAAATTCTTAGATTTCGATACCGATGGGGAGCCCATAAATCTTTTTAATAGCTCCTCTCTCATTCCCATAGTTATTCTCCACCTTTAGGGTTACAAATGTTTTGTGTCATAATAACATTAGATTAATGTTTTCAGAATGAAAATCAAGAATGGTTGAAAAAAGACCATGGGCCGATGATCGTTTATCAGAACGGCCTTAGAGTTATTTCACCTGTGCCTTCATAGGAGGAAATGTTGGTCCACCTACTACGTGCCTCCTAATAAAATTACCCAAATTTTTTAATAGTTATGGCCATTGCCTACAAACAACAGGTGCCTGCCATTTGAAAAAGAGATAGTTGCCATTTAAAAAAGAGAATTCAAGATTTCACAGCAATGCTTCCCCAGAATTTTCCAAATCCGTGGACACCTTTGTCGAAACTCAAATCCCCCACGGTTTCGGAGGAGATAGTAGACAGCAGCGTGGCAGCGGCCTTTACTTTTCTTTAGAATAGAGAGATGTTAATGAAAATACTCCCATTGTTCTAAAACCTAAATTTGATACTTCATAAGGGAAAATGCATTAAATACTCAATTTATAGCAATTCTATGTTTATTTAAAGATAGATACACATGCTGACAAACCAGTCAACAAAATCATATAGTCTGAGATTTTTAAAAATATCTTGGTTAAATGCAAGTAAGACAAATCTTCTTTTCGGTTATGTAATATCAATAATCATTAGGGTTTTAAAACTTGGTTTAGAGTTGAAAATACACACCTCTCATTTATACTTCCCTGGTTACAAAGCAGGATTTAAGAACTCTTAAAAGAATGCTTAAACTTTTAAAATTGATTTTAAATTTGAACCTTTTTCATTTTTTCAAATCACTTTTCTGTCTACTTTGCAAATTTGGGAGTAGGGTAAAATTTTTCCGAAGGCATTTTGGGAGGGGTGCTCTGCTCCCCCCCCCTCCAATAGCTACGGTGGGACGTATAATAAACTAATTCTAATTAATAATAATATACTAATGCTAACTTACATATAATAAGTACCATGAAGAGGGCTAAAGCCCATCCTAGAAAATCAGGCCAGTTATGCCAATGTCTGTATGTTTTGTCAAATGAGTCACTGGTGGTGCAACTGGTTGCATCACCTAGCAGTAGTACAGACTTAAGTGGTACTTAGGTGGTGCAACCAGTTGCACCACCTAGCAAGTAATACAGACTTAAGATTTCCCACTTTTTCAATTTTTCAATTTCAATTTCATTTTTCCACTTTTTCAGCAATTTTTCAATTTTGATACAGGCACCAACATTGAGACCAATGTTTTTTATGTTATCATCAAAACACAAGATCTTAATGTGTTCATTTAGATTACATTCTTTTATACATCACATTCAGAATACTAAAATATCAATATATCTTGACAAGATCAAAAAATTGCTGATTACTAAAACAGACCTTTTGCGTCTTGTCCAAAACACTAAAATATCAATAGATTTTGACACTATTAAGAAAGCAGTTGATTATAAACTCAACATATGCTCTTTTTGGAAAACCATGAGATTTATTGAGCAGATGAAACTGTAAATGACGTGGCACATGAAAGTATTCGTGATGTATGGAGTGATTTGCTCATATTAAGGAGCAGGGCTGGTTTTAAGCAAAAATGTTAAGAGGGGGGGGGGGGGGAGTAAAGACAAAATTTGCCAACACTATATGCCAATATGCCTTCAAAAATATATACCAATTTTACCTGTCATTTTTACTTTAACGAATACTTATAAAATATGCAGTGGTATTCAATTTCATTACGAGCAAAGTGTAATCTATAAACAATCACTATTCAAACATCTACAAATTCTTCAATTAATCCTGCTAACAAATTACTTACACCACTACACATATTTTTTATTGATGAAATTAGTATTTGGTTTTAATCTAAACACTTTTCAAACAATACAAGGAGCTTTAATCTTGGTTAAATGACACTTTTTAGGCTTGATGCTTGCATCAGAAAATCAATTTAGAGCATTTTTTCTGGAACACAAATTGGAACATTTTTTTCTAGAATAACTGAATTTCTAGCACTTGAGTTGAATAGAATGCACTTGAATTTATGTACATTCCAGAAAATTTTATTTTCTGATGCAAGCATCAAGCCTAAAAAGCATCATTTAATTAAGATTAAAGTTACTTGTATTGTTTGCTTCAACTTATCTAATTTCAATCATTATCTTTTAATCAATTCAAACTTATCTAATTTTCTTAAATGATCTTTAGGCTCTCATTAATGGCTAAGTGGTTAAAACCACTAAACATTGGGAGATAGTTGAATTGGATGTCCAGGGTTTTGGACTCGCAGCCTTAGTTCTAACGATGTGGAGTTTTGGGCGGTTTTCTCCAGATTAAGTGTGCTACACTTTAGATCCCCTTAAAAAGCTCTTCACCAGATGCACCCCACCCCAGGCAGATACCAAGTGTGCAGGTTTGCCTTAAATATACAGTACATTATGCTGAAATGATCTGGAATGAAGTTGGCTTGATGGGACAAAGGGGACTTGTTTACTGGCACTTAAATTACTAAAATGAAACATGAAAATCGTTACAAGGCTATGTTCATGCTATGGTAAAACTTATAAACTGTCAGAAGAACTGGTAATTTATACAGTTAACACTTAACAGATTGGTGGTTAAAGCTCAAATTTGCCAGCAGTTCTTTGGCAATTGACGATTTTGAAGACAAAAGTACTTTTTCATAAAGTTGGGGGTGTGTGACAACCTCCTATGTAACCGGCCCTGATGAGGAGTTATCACTCTTCTGACTACACACAACTACGGTCTCTGGTCTGATGCTTTAAGTTCCTGATTTTATTATTTAATAGTTATACAGTTACTTTTTAATGAATTTTTTACCCTCTCAAACACATTTTGGGTTTTCATTGATTACTGGCTGAAATGTTAAAGGCAGATAACAGAATAACTAATAAATAAACTATGTAACAAAAATAATACAAACATAGGCATAGGAATAGGATAATCAAATACCACTAAAACAGTGTACTGAGGAGAATCTCCATTCAGAACCAGAGTATGTAACCACTTTTCAAAGAATAGTAGCTCTATGATTATTTTGAGACACCTGCAAATGGAAAAGTATGACATCAATTCTAATCCTCCAGCATAAAAATAAGTTTGCATTTAACGCTTTCTTAAGGTTCAATGGAACACACAATAATGAATTTTCTTTAAAAATGGAAACTAACATTAAAAGAGGAAATGGTTTATCAAACCCCAGTTACTTTAGAAACTGTTACTCATCAGCATAATGTCTTCATTATTGTGGGCACTACACTGTTAGAAATATGAGTAATTGTCTAGTACACAGCATGCACATATGGGTTCTTTTCTGTTATCTCAACGCCAGCCAAATTTGACGATTTTTTCCCGTAGTAGAGGGCGATGCTTGGCGACAATATTTTCTGGTAACCCATCCTCGTTTGCGCGGCGATGTTCATTTTTTTGGTAACCCGGATTCTTAATGCGTAGTACAAGCACTACTGTTTCAAAAGGAAAGCAAAATATATGATGCGGCGTACTGATTGTACTAATCTGCGAGTGTGTAGTTTATTCATACGCAAATGTGTATCCTGAATCATGCGGCGAACTTGGTTTTTTTTTTTTGCTAACGTTGCTTCTGTGTCCGTAGTATGTTAGCTTGTGTTTGAATAGCAAAGGATAGCGTATTTTTCCGTTTTGTATTCGTCCACCTATTTGATTTATTAATCTTGCGTAGGCAGTGAGCATGTGTTTGGATGCAGAAGAAAACCGATTGTGTCTGTTCTGTATCTTTCCGCGATCCTGTTGTTGTATTGATGTATTATTCTTCCTGAAACGTGCGTAGCCGTATTTATTTCAGTTTAGGTGAGTGTTGCTTTTACATATATATTTGTATAAATATGAATTAATAGGAAGTGTGGCAACGAATGTAGAAGATAAAATAAATTTTTGTCAGAGTTGTTAAAGGAATTGTTTTGTAAAGTTTCAATGCCTATTTATCGTATAGATGCAGCTGTCGTGTAGTTTTGAATGGCTAAATAACGAGCTAGATTATTGAGCCAGATAGGGCCACATTTAACCGCCCCGTGTATTTTGAAATAGTGTGTCTTCGATAATTTTTTAATAAATTTAATGAATAAGTAAGTATAATTCGATAAATTTAATGAATAAGTAAGTATAAGAGTAAAATTATATTCATTCCTGTGACGAATTGACGCCTCTTAAATTTGCAAGAAGCTGAAAATGTGAGTATGTTTTAAAATATTTCGGTTTGAGTAGAATTTCGATTTGTGTAGAGTCTTCAGGATATAGAAAATGCTGACTGCAATTAGTATAGCAGTCAAACTGCCTTGTACATGCTGGTTGAGTCAATTAACTTGTTAAAAAAAGAATCCCGTAGGTAATTTCGTTCTTGTATTGTTCTCAAATGTAAAGTGAGATCTTGCAGATGTAGTGCCGATATTTAAAACATTCATTGATTTGAAAATTATCGTTTTAGTTTTACAACAGTTTGTTCATATAAGGATTTAACATTCATTGAAATTTGTTGTATGCAATGGTGAGTCTATTTTGTATGTTTACATTTTTAAATTTGTATTTTCTGTTAAAATGTTTGTTTTTTAGGCATTGAAAATGTTTAAGGCGAAATAAATATCCGGTAGGTAATTGCAGACACAAAAAATCGCCTAAAAATGTCGTAGGTACTTGGCGACAAAAAAAGCATCATAGCTACTTGGCGACAAAAAAAAGTCGCCAAATTTGGCTGGCGTCGAGATAACGGAAAAGTACCCACATATAATATACCAGACACTTACTCATATTTCTATATCTCATAATACCAGGTAGTCAATTTCAGTCATTACTTTTGAATAAATGCATCAAATGTTACTGCTATCACTGATTCTTTTTTTTTTTAGCTTTAATTTCTGTCACAGAGGTATGCTTGTTTAGACAGCTTCTACACGAAATAATTTTGAGATCAGCAGAGATTTTTAATCAGTTTCCAGGGTGCCCACCACAGCACAGCCACAGAAATGGTTGCTTTAGTAGCCTTCAGGTTACAAAATAGTAGCCTTTATGGTAAAAATAGTATCATTTTTAACAATCTTTAGTTAAACATAAAATGCAAAACACAGTAGACGCTCTCAAAACTACATACACCAGAATCAATAAGCATGCAGATTATAGAATTTTCGATCATGAAATTGTTAACATAAATTTTTAATGAATTATGGGAATTAAAAAATAAATACTCAAAATAAAAACTTATGACTCTTTTTAAAAAAAAAAAAAAAAAAATTCTTTTTAAAAATGGAAAAAATACACTGTGTAAAAACAAGCAGCAGGTTCATTAATTTCCCTGAAGCATGCATTACCAAAAATAAAAGTCAATAGTGTAACTAAAATTAAATTTTGCATTTTGTTGGATGTAAATCAGTTAACTATACGCAAGATAGGAACATTTAATATTCACATAGGATAGCATCAGAAATGGGGATTTCTTGTTAAATATTGGAGATATAGCTTGGCTGGATTAAGTTTTGGAGGCTTATTTTTTGCACCAATTTTGTCAATATTTTGCCAAAAAATTACTAAGACTGGTGATGTCTTACATGACTTCAAAAATTTGACATTCAAAAAAATTGACATTCAAAAAAAAAAAAGAGAGAGAGACTTGCAATGTTTACTTAGCCACTTAGCATAGTACAAATGATGCAAGGAAAATGATAGAGAATTTACTAGATAGATTTTGCCAGAACTTTTCAGAAAACTCCCCAAAAAGTATAAATAAGTGAGTAGGTCATCCCACTGTTTCAGTCACGAATTGGCTTTTCTACCAAATGCTAGCTATTAAGAACATATTGCTTTGTTAATTTTGATGCCAGAGGCACCGTTGCTTTGCCAAACTGTATTTTAAAATTTGTTTATGAATTCAGTATTATTGTATGCTGTGGAGCAGTCAAGGGTTCGGCTCGAGGATTCAGATATTTTAGCAAATGGACCAATTTTATTTACTGTAAAGAAATTGCAGTATTTGAGAAAGTTGCTCTGATGGATGACTAGTTAGCTATAGAATTACTGCTTGTAAATTCCTCTAAATTGTGCTTTGATGATTGTTTCACAAGTTTCTAGAAACAATTATATGTTTGTGTTTTGTCCTGAAATCTTGACTTACAACTGAAACTTTCTACAAACTCGAGTTTAAAGCCTACTCTCTAATACGAATCCGACAATTCAGCAGTTTCTGCAACAAAGTGAATGATATACACTAGGGATGTAACGGATATTGATTTTGCCGGATACAGGATATCCAAAGCTCCTTTGGTTGCCGGATACGGATATCCGGGCCTGAACGTGTATTTAGTTATTCAGTGTGTTTTTCATTTTTTTTTATATAATGACATCAGAACAATAAATTGTAAACATTTTTAACACATCAATTAAGTATTTTTTAATAATTGACTTATAATTTACAAAAACTAAATATCTTTACATATATGTGCATAAAAAGTGTTACTTAAAATGTAAACAGTTAAAATATACTTTTTATGTATGCAGTGCTGGCAGAAGGAAATAAATTTAACCATGACACATTTATTAAAATAACTGTAATTGTAGATTATTTTCACAAAGAAATGCATTTTTTTTTTTTAAAGATATCTATTTTGATGAGATACCTTTGATAAATGAGTTATTTTTTTCCAAACATGGGTTTAATGCTTTTTTTTCTGTTTTATTCTTTAATATTAATTTACATTAAGTGATTTAAGTTTTATTTTAAGTTAAATTACTTTTAGAGATTGATAAATAAAAAGTAAATCCCTTTTAAATATTTATAAAACAGAATTTTGCAGGTTATGCATTAAATCTCTAATAAAAGAACTACAAGTTAAAAAACAAAAATAGATCTGTTTAATTGTTAGCTTCTAAAATATATGAGCATCCTTTCACAGTACTAAAACTTATATGGCACCAAATTCATAAAAAAAAAAAGAAGTTCAGTTCTCCTTGCCACTGTAAATAAATTTAAAGACAGAATAAATCGGAGCTTTTTGTTAATTATCAGATTTTTGGAGTAAATAAAAAATATTGGAGAAACTCCATGGGGAGAGTGTAAAATTACATTATTCCATCATTTTTAGTATTAAAATTTGAGAAACTACGTATACTGAATGCACATATTTTTCACATGATACTACACAGTTTTTGTCATTAAACTTCCCCAATAAACAGCAGTCTACAGCTGAAAAGGATGGAAAGATCACCTCCAAATTTAAATATGGACACTACATGAGATGTGTTGTTGTTGTTGTTGTTGTTTTTTAAGTTAAGAAAATGTCCGATAAGCAGCACTTTGCAGCACGAATTCAACTCTAAATATGAGCCTAACTAGTTAGAAATGTGCTCAAAAACTACTGAACAATTTTTGAAATTGTGTGCTTATTTTGAATGATCCATTTCCAGTGTTGAATTTGCTGTTTTTCCAAGTTTAATAGCAACTTGAACATTTTTAACCCTAACTTTTTAATCAAAATTTCCTAAGTACTTTTCATGTATAGTCTATAAAACAAATTTGGGTACTATCTGTTAACTCGTTTTAGTGGTAGAACCCTATTCAGGAGAAGTTCAATTATTACTATCTTGTAGATTACATTAAATTTTCAACTTTATCATTCCCACTAAATATTATTGATATAATTTTGAGTCTAATTTTTTCATTTTTAGTGAGGATAGCAGCATTAAATTGCAGATTAAATAATACTTTGTTGAGTGGTCAAAATAATTTAATTATAGTATATACTTTCAAATTTAATGTTTACATGATAGATATTGAGCATGGAAAATATATATATATATATTCAAAAAAAAAAAAAACATAAGAATGTAACACAATAAGATGCACACACAGAAACAAACAAAAAAAAAACAACCCTTCAGAAAAAAAACTGTTTTCTCGCCAAAGATTACATGGAGGTTTTTAAGCATCTCATGAATAGAGTACTTATTATGTTTCATGTTTTGCATGATGAACAACAGTTTTTCAACATTATGTAGAGCCAAACAATTTCTATTACCGGTATAAATTCTTTTTTACCATCTTTCTGTAATATTTTAGGTGGTTCCTCAACATCTGTGTTTTTTACTAGAATGTCCAACAGCGGTTTGGTAGACTGACATTTCAAGGATTTCCCACACACAAATGAGTTCTGCACTGATTCGGAAGAGCACAATATTGCTTTATTTATGTCTGTTTCACTAACTCTAAAATAATCCCAAATTGGTGATTTAAGATAAGCCATATTGTAGTAACTCACACTAGTATTAACAAATGTTTTTTTTATAAAGCGTCATGAATCAGGCATTGCGCATCTTAGAACTGATCATGAACAAAAAAAGTATGGCATTTGAAACTCCTGGTGAAACTAAAGTAAGGTTTCACTTATGATTTGGAACCAAAACTACTGTTTTGATTGGTTGAAACTGGAGCAATGGTTTTAGTGCTGATTCCCCCCATTAAATTCAAACCACAACTGCTGTTCTCATTGGTTGTGATGTATAGCTCCAAAGAAAATCACAATGGAATATATATTTTAAAAACTTTAACTGTATGTCATGATAATATTTAAGAAATATTAATAAGTAACTTTTACAAAAAAAGGTTTTTTTATTCACTCCTTTTAAAGCAATTAATAGATTAAAAAATCATATTTCCTTCAGAGAGTAAGTTGAATCTCAACAATATTTTCTAAATATACTTATACATTTTGATGAGGGGAATCGTCATTAAATGCTTTTGAAATTGTAGTTTATGTTTTGCTTTATCTGGAGGAAACAAAAAAGTTTTTTAATCTGCTATTTACAATCCCCATAAATGTTTTACTAGCAAAAAAGTAACTTAAATTTTTATTTTTAATAAATTACTTAATTTTAAGAATTTTATTAAGAAACACATTCATTGTATTTGAGATAAGAATCAATAAAACTTAGTTTTTGTATTGTGTAAAATATAGTCGATTCCTTCTCCTAATTTGATGAAAGATTGGAATCTCAAAGCAATTAGTATCTATACTGATTTTTAAATATTAACATAAAATTGTATGTTATCCAGAATTGTCAGTCATAATGATATTGTACGGCCCTGTAGTCACATGTGCACCTACAAGGTACATACCCACTTCAGAATTCCGTAGCCAACTTACCTCTAATACATGCAAGATGAATTCAAAGTATTAAAATAGTTGCAGTTTACTTTCCTTTGGTTGCCTTGACACCACAATTAATGGGTTACACTTTTTGTCAATGAATTATTGTTATAGTCCATGAGTTAAACAATAGTTTTCCTTTACTTTTATTTTAGTCTAAAGCTCTTTGAAAGCCATAGATTCTATTCAAAAATAGTGCCTACCCAGGTTGTTTTCAGCCACACCCACTCAATAATTCAATCTTGGATAGAGACATAATATTCCAAATCAATTTGATTGCATGATAAGACATCAATCAAAAATTATATCCATCTGTCTTATGTATAACTTTATCAAGAATGTTCAAGCATAATTTTTCATTCTGTCCCAAGCATATCATAGATAGAACTTTAGTAGTATACAGCAATATATCCAGCAGAGAAGCCAGATATCCGGTAGTTTATGATTAGGATATCCGACGGTATTTCGGATATTGAAAAATCAGCCAGATAGGACAGATAACAGATACTTGCCGGATATCCGTTACATCCCTAATAAACACTTTGTCGCTCCAAAAGTTGGCTGCATTACGCTTTTAGAATTTTGAAGTTTTGACATTTCTTCAATAATTGAAACACATCTTTTACTGTAGCAAACTACAATGGAACGACACAGGTGGTATGAATCTAGCTTATCTGTTCTTGCCAGATATTTCTCAAAATCTACGGACGGACTAATGCGCTACACTCAGTGTTTATCATATTGTTAGTAGTGTGCTTGACTGAAATGTTCCTAATTTTAAATGCCCTAAACTGAAACGTTCTAGGTAAAAAACAGAAATTACATGGATACTCCTAGAAAAATAGTTGCCATTTTCCTCAAAATAGTTGCTTTTTAGCTGTTTTTACATGCAAATAGTCGCTATAATCGCCTATTCTTAATTATAGTAGCAAATAGTCTCTTTTTACTAGCCAGTGGGCACCCTGTAGAAAAATTATATGTATATGTTTCGTCCTGAAATCTCGACTTGCAACTGAAACTTTCTACAAACCTGATTTTAAAGCCTACTCTCTAATATGAATCCGACAATTCAACAGAGCTTCTACAACAAAGTGAATGATATACACTGTGTCGCTCCGAAAGTTGGCTGCATTACGCTTTTGGAATTTTGAAGTTTTGACGTTTCTTTGATTATTGAAACACATCTTTTACCGTAGTAAACTACAATGGAACGACACAGGTGGTATGAATCTAGCTTATCTGTTCTTGGCAGATATTTCTCAAAATCTACAGACAGACTGTTGCACTACACTCAGTGTTTATCATATTGTTAGTAGTGTGGTTGACAGAAATGCTCCTAATTTTAAATGCCCTAAACTGAAGCGTTCTAGGTAAAAAACAGAAATTGCATTGATACTCCTACAAAAATAGTTGCCATTTTCCTCGAAATAGTTGCTTTTTAGCTGTTTTTACATGCATATAGTCGCTATAGTCACCTATTCTTGATTATAGTAGCAAATAGTCTCTTTTTAGTACCCAGTGAGCACCCTGTCAGGGTGCCCACCGCAGCACAGCCACAGAAATAGTTGTTTTAGTAGGCTTCAGGGTACAAAATAGTAGCCTGATAGTAGCCTTTATGGTAAAAATAGTATTCTTTTTTACAATCTCAACAGACTGAAATCTCCTAAACAAAGTTTTAAAAAATGTCCAAAAACACATTTTTGTTTTCTGAAAGAAATTTATGTAATATTTGTGAAGATTAAATTCATTATATATTACTCTAGCAGATGATGCTTGTAGTTTAGTTCTGTTTCCTTAGATGCAGAAGTTCATAGAACATAATATTATAAAGAAGACAGTTTTCAAAGTCTTTTCAAATATTTTTAGCTAAACATAAAATGCAAAACACAGTAGATGCTCTCAAAACTACATACACTAGAATCAATAAGCATGCAGATTATAGAATTTTAGATCATGGAACTAATAACAAATTTTTATTGAATTATGTGAATTAAAAAATAAATACTCAAAATAAAAACTTATGACTCTTTTTAAAATTAAAAAGAAATTCTTTTTAAAAATGGATAAAATATACTGTGCAAAAACAAGCAGCAGGTTTATTAATTTCCCTGAAGCATACATTACCAATAATAAAAGACAATAATGTTACTAAAATTAAGTTTAGCGTTTTGTTGGATGTAAATCTGTTAACTAGAACGCAAGATAGGAACATTTAATATTCACATAGGATAGCATCAGAATTGGGAGTTTCTTGTTAAATATTGAAGATATTGCTTCGCTGGATTAAGTTTTGGGGGCTTATTTTTTGCACCAATTTTGTCAATATTTTGCCAAAAAATCATTAAGACTAGTGATGCCTGACATGACTTTAAAAAAAAAAAAAAAAAAAAAAAAAAAAGAGGGAGACATGCAATGTTTACTTAGCTGCTTAGCATAACACAAATGATGCAAGAGAAATGATATGGAATTTACTAGATAGATTTTGCCAGAAATTTTGAGAAAATTCCCCAAAAAGTATAAATACGTGAGTAGGTCATCCCACTGGTTCAGTCGTGAATTGGCTTTTCTACCAAACTCTAGCTATTAAGAACATATCACTTTGCATAATTTTGATGCCAGAGGCATGTTGGTTTGCCAAGCTGTATCTAAAAATTTTTTTATGAATTCAGTATTATTGCATGCTGTGGAGCAGTCAAGGGTTCGGCTCAAGTATTCTGATATTTTATCAAATGGACCAATTTTATTTACTGTAAAGAAATTGCAGTATTTGAGGAACTTGCTCCGATGCATGACTAGTTAAACTAGGTAGCTTCTGTAGTCTGTCATAGGTGATCTGATGATCCCTTGCAGTTGGGTCAACAGCAGATGCGCATTTTAGAAACTGGTTACTTAAAGGAAGCTTTTTCTGAAGATGTGTGCCATATTCAACATAAGCTTTTTTTATGCAAGCAAGAAAATCTTTAACAGCTTGGCTATTTGGACTCTTTGAAATTAAATCTTGAGTTCCTGAACCCACAAACATTCTCTTCTGAGGTAAATGCAGTGCTTCATCTATATGTTAATATCAAGCAGCTCTTTAGCTGATTTTATTTGTAACTGCTCTTGTGCCATAAAACATGACAAAAAATCCAAAAAATGTTAGCTCATCATAAATTTTGTGGATGAGTGGTTCTTTTGTTTCAAATAGAAGAGTATATTTTTTCCAAAGAGGTAAAGTTCCAATATAAAAGTTTGCAATCAAACATGTTTTATGTCTATAATAAAACAGCTTCTCACAGATATGCTTCTTTCTTTTTACTCCATCATCTGTGAGCTTTTTTGACATCAGCTTCTTCTGAATATCTTTAATTTTTTTCTATCACAAGAAACATTTTTGCTCTTATATATAGCACAAAGAGTAGAAAAGTACACTGTTTTGTCATCATCTTTCAGAAATGAATAAAATACAAGTGTGACAGCATCAATAATATATACAAAGTTCAAAACTGCATCATAAACAGACAACCAACGATGCGCTATAAATGAAACTGGTGAAGCAAATTTCATGCCCAGTATATCAGAAACTTCACTTAGGTACATTTTGATATCTGCACAGACCATTTAACGTCAATGTGTAGATCTCTTAAAAAGACTTTCTACCCACATACTAAATGGTTTGCAAAACTTTTTGCTAGCATTGTGGATGTGATGGCATGAATCACCATCTACATCCAACAAATGTGCGTGTGTGTGTGTGTGGTGTCTTTTCATTCCTTATTCTTGTTTCGCGACCTGATTTAGAGACTCTCATTTCATTGCAGGACTCCATTAAAATGGATACTAAGTTATCCCAAGGAATGCCATTATCATCAAAAAATGCTCTAATTTCATGGAATAGGTTCTCAGCATTTACAGTGTGTACAGTTAAGGAATTCAAATAGTCCACAACAACTCTATTTACATCTGAAGAAAAAATAGCTGCATAAGTTTGATAATACCCTCATATGATTAGTGCTGGTGGCTTCATCTATATTTAAGGAACAAATTTAGTAGTTTTAAAATTTTCAACAATAGAATCTGCAAACGTTTTTGCAACTCCAAATCTCATTTTGTAGCTTCCAGAAGCACATTTCATGTTCAGATGATTCAAGGCTTTTTTGTCTGCGGCCAGTGTTTTGCTGATATCTATTATTACCTCAGCCATGGAAAAAGGCAAACTATGTTCTGCTAAAGAACCCAATACTAATGCTTCAGAATTTGACACTCTGTCACATATGGGATTGTTTTGTGAGGCAGGTGATGTTGATGCTGTCACATTCGTTGATTGCACGCAGAAAAAGTTTCTAGGTAAAATGTAGTTTGCTTTTTTAGAAAAAAAAGCTTCTGAGAGTACTTTTTGGATTTCATATGGTCCGATATTGCAGTACAACCTCTTTTGCCATAATAAATGAAATCATTGCAAAGGGAGGAGATTGCTTTTCCACTGACATCGATCTTTCGGACACTATCTCGAATAGTAACTCTGGCTTCATCCTTTCCAAGTTTTAAATCCACAGGTTTTGACAGCAATTCAAATCTAAATTTATTTTTCTCTACCTTGTCAACTTCACCTACATTTGCTGCTTCAGAAATTATTTTTGCCATACAGAAACAATTAGCACTAGAGAATTAATCAACAAACATCAACATGCCGAAAAAACAAGCACAACTAAGCTGAAGTGAATCTCCCTGACAGGGACAGCGCACTGCTAGCTTAACGGATTTTCCATGTGGAAGTTTCCATGCTCCCTCCCCTCTCCACTCTCCAATAACATGGAGTCGGTATTGTCTCCACGTGATGACATCACACAGCAACGCGTCCACAGCTACGTTCTGTCCAAGAGCAGCTAGACGATATGTCAATTTCATTACCGACATTCGAAAGCCAGCTTCATTTCTATCACTGAGCATGGGACACACTAAAGATGGGGAGTGGAGTATAGGGCCCTTGGGATTCTCTGTATAGGGGTCTTGGAGGTACCAAATTCCAGAGAAACTGAAGAAACGAGAAAAGCTGCGGCGATGCCTCGACAGCCCCCCCCCCATACACATGCGCAAAATTTTAAAGCTGCTTTGAACTGATCTCGGGAACGATCGGAATTTGTATCAAAAAAGAGTAAATCCACGAAAACGCAGAAAAGTAGCATGTCTGTATTAATCATATCAACACAAATTTTACTAAAGAATGTCATCTCTGGTCTGCTGCCTTAAGTTACTGATTTTATTTTTTAATAGTTATAGAATTACTTTTTAATGAATTTTTTACCCTCTCAAACACATATTGGGTTTTCATTGATTACTGGCTGAAATGTTAAAGGCAGATAACAGAAAAAATAATAAATAAACTATTTAACAAAAATAAGACAAACATACGCATAGGAATAGGATGATCAAATACCACTAAAGCAGTGTACTGAGGAGAATCTCCATTCAGATCCAGAGTACGTAACCACTTTTCAAAGAATAGTAGCTGTATGATATTTTGAGACACCTACAAATGGAAAAGTATGGCATCAATTCAAATCCTCCTGCATAAAAATAAGTTTGCACTTAACATTTTCTTAAAGTTCAATGACACACACAATAAAGAATTTTCTTTAAAAATGGAAACTAACATTAAAAGAGGAAATGGTTTATTAAACCCCAGTTACTTAGAAACTGTTACTCATCAGCATAATGTGTTCATTATTGTGGGCACCACACTGTTAGAAATAGGAGTAATTGTCTAGTACACAGCATGCACATGTATGATGTACTAGACACTTACTCATATTTCTATATGTCTTAATACCAAGTAGTCAATTTCAGTCATTATTTTTGAATAAATATACGAAATGTCACTGCTATCACTGATTGATTTTATTTTTAGTTGTTAATTTCTGTCACAGAGGTATGCTTGTTTAGACAGCTTCTACACGAAATAATGGAGATTAGCTTGAGATCAGCACAGATTTTTAATCAGTTTCCAGGGTGCCCACTGCAGCACAGCCACAGAAATAGTTGCTTTAGTAGCCTTCAGGGTACAAAATAGTAGCCTTTATGGTAAAAATAGTATCCTTTTTAACAATCTAAACAGACTGAAATCTTCTAACAAAGTTTTAAAAATGTCAAACACACATTTTTTTTTTTCTGAAAGAAGTTCATATAATATTTGTGAAGATTAAATTCATTATAAATTACTCTAACATATAATGCTTGCAGTTTAGTTCCGTTTTCTTAGATGCAGAAGCTCACAGAACATAACATTATAAAGTAGACAGCTTTCAAAGTCTTTTCAAGTATTTTTAGTTATAAATAAAATGCAAAACTCAGTAGACGCTCTCAAAACTACATACACCACGATCAATAAGCATGCAGATTATAGAATTTTCGATCATGAAATTGTTAACACAAATTTTTATTAAATTATGTGAATTAAAAAATAAATACTCAAAATGAAAACTTATGACTCTTTTTAAAATTAAAAAAAAAATCTTTTTAAAATTGGAAAAAATACACTGTGTAAAAACAAGCAGCAGGTTTATTAATTTCCCTGAAGCATACATTACCAATAATAAAAGTCAATAGTGTTACTAAAATTAAGTTTTGCATTTTGTTGGATGTAAATCAGTTAACTAGAACGCAAGATAGGAAAATTTAATATTCAGATAGGATAGCATCAGAATTGGGGGTTTCTTGTTAAATATTATAGATATCGCTAGGCTAGATTAAGTTTTGGCACCAATTTTGTCAATATTTTGCCAAAAAATCACTTAGACTGGTGACGCCTGACATGACTTAAAAAAAAAAATACCTGCAATGTATACTTAGCTGCTTAGCATAACACAAATAATGCAAGTAAAATGATACAGAATTTACTAGATAGATTTTGCCAAAACTTTTGAGAAAACCCCAAAAAGTATAAATACGTGAATAGGTCATCCCACTGTTTCAGTCGTGAATTGGCTTTTCTACCAAACTCTAGCTATTAAGAACATACGCTTCGCATAATTTTGATGCCAGAGGCACCGTTGCTTTACTAAGCTGTATTTTAAAATTTGTTTATGTACTCATGAATTATTGTATGCTGTGGAGCATTCAAGGGTTCAGCTCGAGTATTCTGATCTTTCAACAAATGGACCAATTTTATTTACTGTAAAGAAATTGCAGTATTTGAGGAAGTTGCTCCGATTGATGACTAGTTGTCTATAGAATTACTGCTTGCAAATTCCTCCAAACAGAGATGCACTCATAAAATAGTTAAAAAGAGGAAACTGTGTGTGAATAAACAAAAATAGTGGTAAAAGAAGAAATCCCATGCAAACAAGTGGAGCTTATTTTAGTAAAATGTAATGTATGGAGAAAAAACATTTAGTGCATTTTTTGTTTGCTTTCATAAATAATTTATTTCTCAGTGACAAAATATTTTTTGTTTAAACTTTAACTATTTCACATCATTTTAAATCATGTCTGAATGAGCTGTATTTTGCTGCTCTATATTGCTCTATTAAGTTTTTCCTTTACTGGTTTCCTTAAAATAAATAATTCAAATTTGAAATAGGAGTTATTTTTTTATTCTTACAGCATTGGAGATTTAAATAAAGGAATGCTAAAGGAAAAATATTAATTTTCAAGACAGATGGAAAGAGATTGAAATTGGGAGATTTTGGAAATTATAACTTGATTACTGCTGGGGAGAAAGGGAAAAAATCATCATGGAATTTTTAGAAAAATTCTGCTGATGATGTAAAATGATTATTAAATAAAGAAAGAAATAAACATGAAAAGTAGAAATCCACTGATAGCGAAAAAGTGGAATCCCTGTCTAAATTGTGCTTTGAAGATTGTTTGACAAGTTTCTAGAAACAATTATATGTTTATGTTTTGTCCTGAAATCTGGAATTGCAACTGAAACTTTCTACAAACCTGACTTAAAGCCTACTCTCTAATACGAATCCAACAATTCAGCAGAGTTTCTGCAACAAAATGAATGATATACACTGTGTCGCTCCGAAAGTTGGCTGGATTAAGCTTACATAATTTTGAAGTTTTGACGTTTCTTTAATTATTGAAACACATCTTTTGCTGTATTAAACTACAATGGAACAACACAGGTGGTATGAATCTAGCTTATCTGTTCTTGCCAGATATTTCTCAAAATCTACGGACGGACTAATGCGCTACACTCAGTGTTTATCATATTGTTAGTAGTGTACTTGACTGAAATGTACCTAATTTTAAAATGGCCTAAACTGAAACGTTCTAGGTAAAAAACAGAAATTGCATTGATACTCTTAGAAAAATAGTTGCCATTTTCCTTAAAATAGTTGCATTTTAGCTGTTTTTACATGCAAATAGGCACCTATTCTTGATAATAGTAGCACACAGACTCCTTTTAGTAGCCAGTGCGCACCCTGAGTTTCTCCAGCAGTGTTTAAGCATTTGATATATTTAATCACGAGAAATATCCTCAATATACACAGAGATTGATGCAGACGGCTTGCTTCCGGGCTCTTCCCAAAACTGCAAATGATTATAACTGACTCTTTACAAAAATACATTAGACTATCACAGACCATTTATAAGAGTATAATCAAATAAAATGGCCCTTCATTTCTATTTCACCCAACATTTTGTTTTGTTAAATTATTTTAACAAAAAAAAGTATTATTCCATTACATTATTTATTAAAAGTGATCTTCCATACTGCGGAATGTACCGTGTTTACTTGCGTAATAGTCGCATCTTTTTTGCCAATTTTTAATGGTGAAAGTCTAGGTGCGACTACTATTTGGAGATAATTTACTACATAATACTATTTTTCTGCTTCATAAAGAGGGTGCCACTATTATGTGAGGACGATTCTTAAGCAAGTAAACACGTCAGTTTGAAATTCAACATAATATTAATCATATAAACACACATTTTACTAAAGCAGATGTGGTCTCTGGTCCGCTGCCTTAAGTTACTGATTTTATTTTTTAATACTAATACAGTTACTTTTTAATGAATTTTTTACCCTCTCAAACACACATTTCATCTTCATTGATTACTGGCTGAAATATTAAAGGCAGATAACAGAAAAAGTAATAAATAAACTATGTACCAAAAATAATACAAACATAGGCATAGGAATAGGATGATCAAATACCACTAAAGCAGTGTACTGAGGAGAATGCCCATTCAGAACCAGAGTACATAACCACTTTTCAAAGCATAGTAGCTCTATGATATTTTGAGACACCTGCAAATGGAAAAGTATGACATCAATTCTAATACTCCAGCATAAAAATAAGTGTGCATTTAACACTTTCTTAAGGTTCAATGAAACACACAAAGAATTTTCTTTAAAAATGGAAACTAACATTAAAAGAAGAAATGGTTTATCAAACCCCAGTTTAGAAACTGTTACTCATCAGCATAATGTCTTCATTATTGTCAGCACTGCACTGTTAGAAATATGAGTAATTGTCTAGTACACAGCATGCACATATATGATTGTACTAGACACTTACTCATATTTCTATATGTCATAATACCAGGTAGTCAATTTCAGTCATTACTTTTGAATCAATATATCAAATGTTACTGCTATCACTGTTTTTTTTTTTTTTTTTTAGCTGTTAATTTCGGTCAAAGAGGTATGTTTATGTAGACAGCTTCTACACGAAATAATTTTGAGATCAGCAGAGATTTTTAATCAGTTTCCAGGGTGCGCACCCTAGCACAGGCACAGAAGTAGTTGCTTTATTAGCCTTCTGGGTACAAAATAATAGCCTGATAGTAGCCTTGAGGTTACAAAATAGAGGGCTTTATGGTAAAAATAGTATCCTTTTTAACAATCTAAACAGACTGAAATCTTCTAAACAAAGTTTAAAAAATGTCAAAAACACATTTTTGTTTTCTGAAAGAAGTTTATATACCGTAAATTCCGGCATATAATGCGCACTTTTCATACAAAAAATAAGGTCAAAATTTAAGGGTTCGCATTATACGCCGGTTATAAAAATGATAAATTTAAAAATAAGGAAAAGATGAGCATAAAAAAATGAGATTTCTACATGTACCTGAATGTCGTTTATTTAAAAGAAATGACATACCTTATGAACTTCAATTTTCATTATCGGACAGCATAAAAAGTTAATCATTTTCATCTTCCGGCACATGATCAAATTCAGTTTCATCTTCACTATCACTGTTACTCTGATCCATAAATAAATAGTTATCATGTGTTCCATCTCGATTGTTCGATATACTACATTTTTTTAAATGACTATTTAATTATGTCAGGTTTAAATACATCCCATGCTTGTATTATCCACTCACACACTATTTTTAGATTGGCATGATGCATTTCACCTCCTTCCGTAAACGTTTTATCACCTTCCAACATCCACGTCATCCAAAATCACACATCTAAAGGTTGAACTAATGGCGTTAAGCTGCCTGGAATAACTGTCATGTCTGTGTTACAGTCTTTCGTTAATTTCTTTGTATTTTCCATTAAATGCGATCTGAACATATCCCAAACTAAAAGAATTTCTGGATTCCATAGGGCAAGTCTGTGATTGCAAAGTAAAGGGTGCGCGTTATATGGAGGATTTACATAAAAATTAAAAAATGAAGTTTAAAATTATAGGTGCGCATTATACGCCGGCATTTACGGTAATATTTGTGAAGATTAAATTCATTATATATTACTCTAGCAGATGATGCTTGCAGTTTAGTTCCGTTTCCTTAGATGCAGAAGTTCATAGAACATAACATTATAAAGTAGACAGTTTTCAAAGTCTTTTCAAGTATTTTTAGTTAAACATAAAATGCAAAACACAGTAGACGCTCTCAAAACTACATACACTAGAATCAATATGCATGTAGATTATAGAATTTTAGATCATGGAATTGTTAACATAAATTTTTATTGAATTATGTGAATTAAAAAATAAATACTCAAAATAAAAACTTATGACTCTTTTTAAAAATGGAAAAAATACACTGTTTAAAAACAAGCAGCAGGATTATTAATTTCCCTGAAGCATGCATTACCAATAATAACACAAAGGGTATCTTAGACTTCAATAATTCCTATAACACACTACTATTTGTCCATTCCTTTGTGATGGGAGGCTCAGTCGCCACAAATTCTTGCCACTTAATAAATTCAATGTAGTCATTGCTTTCGAAATTCACCTTTGGAACCTGAAACCTTCTAATACTCGTTGTTTGTTTCGAAGATTTTTCTGGCCTTTATGATATGCTGAATGGCAAGCTGATGGACTGATATTCTTTCGGTGAATAACATTGCAACGAGTACATTTTCTGCATGAGCAAAATATGCGTTGTTTTGAACAATGTTTTTTATTATACCCTTTAAATTATCTGGGAGATACTGAAATCGAGATATAAAATAGCAAATTCTTTGGGCCATCCTGAAAAGCACTGTTACACTTGATTCTGAAGCATGTTAGCAAGTATACTTTCGTTACGAATGTGACTAATACAATATAAGTTGTTGTTTTGGATAAGATGTCCCAAAATACAAATTCAAATTGAGATTTGCGAACGATAGCCAGCGAGAATGGGAAAGTTTTCAGTGTCTCTATTTGCTAGATCTTGTGGGCAATAACCAGAGGAAACAGCTTTACAAGTTTCCCACAAATAACATTGATCAGTGCTAAAATCTCCACAGTCAATATTGGACCCAAACGAAAATTCAATTTCCTGGAACTTAATGTAGGTTAGTGCAACCTCTTCAGGGATTTACCAATCAATTAACTGAATGCACTTGGTCTTGATGTTTTCCCCATTGAATTCTTCTGTAAGGTGGCATAAAGGCAGTTTGTTAAAATGAAATTGACATATTTGTCCAAAGCACGGGAGAATTGAGCTTTCCTTTAAGGCGTCTAATTACACCTGCATTTACACCAGTATTAGTCTCCTCCCATACTTTTCTCTTATGCCACTTGCTATCATCCATTTTCGTAATTGTAAGAGTTCCATCCCTTCTGTCAATAAAGAAAGCTATGATCTTGTGACCAGACAGTGGTGGATTAATGCAAGTTTGTCGGTTGGGGTAGATAGAAGATTGACATATACATCTATTTTATGGAAGTAAAATAGGATCTTTTACATTAATTACATTTTTCTCAGAAAAGGGGGGGGGCATCGCTCCCTTCCGCCCCCCCCCTTTAATCTGCCCTTGTGATCAGATGTATTTATCTGATCTTGAATTGCTTGACATGTCTTTATCCTTTCTCGCCGAATTTTATTCTGATCAATAACATGTGTATTGTTATCTTTTAGTAAAAATGGCAAATTTTAAGGGATTTGGGGAGGCCAAAGAATTAATTTTACATCTGTTAGCTTTTTACAAATGTTTATATACTAAAAAGTGCAAATAAATAACCTGGTGACATTTATTTTTTTTTTTTTCTTTAATGAAAAGAGCAGTTGATTTTAATGCATTTCCCCCTATAATTTCCAAAATTCATGGATTTTGAGGAGGCCTAAGATATTAAACAATTTTATCCAAATTTCAGGGTTTAATTTTACTATCAAAATCGCAATTATTGCACATGGTGACGTTTTGAATGTTAAAAAAAAATTGTTTTTCGCAACACCCAAATGTACATGCTGTGTACTAGACAATTACTCATATTTCTAACAGTGTAGCGCCCACAATAATGAACACATTATGCTGATGAGTAACAGTTTCTAAGTAACTGGGGTTTGATAAACCATTTCCTCTTTTAATGTTAGTTTCCATTTTTAAGGAAAATTCTTTATTGTGTGTTTCATTGAATCTTAAGAAAGTGTTAAATGCAAACTTATTTTTATGCTGGAGGATTAGAATTGATATCATATTTTTCCATTTGCAGGTGTCTCAAAATATCATACAGCTACTATTCTTTGAAAAGTGGTTACATACTCTGGTTCTGAATGGAGATTCTCCTCAGTACACGGTTTTAGTGGCATTTGATCATCCTATTACTATGCCTATGTTTGTATTATTTTTGTTACATAGTTTATTACTTATTCTGTTACCTGCCTTTAACATTTCAGCCAGTAATCAATGAAAACCCAATATGTGTTTAGGAGGGTAAAAAAATTCATTACAAAGTAACTGTATACCTACTAAAAAATAAAATCAGTAACTTAAGGCAGCAGACCGGAGACCACATCTGCTTTAGTAAAATGTGTGTTTATATGATTATGTTGAATTTCAAACTGATGTGTTTACACACTTAAGAATTGTCCTCACATAATAGTCGCACCCTCTTTTTGAAGTAGAAAAAATAGTATTATTTAGAATATTATGTAGTAAGTTATCTCCGAATGTAGTTGCACCTAGACTTTCACTCTTAAAAATGGGCAAAAAAGATGCGGCTATTATGCAAGTAAACACTGTAAATTCGGAAATATGGAAGATCACTTTTAATAAATAATATAATAGTATAATACTTTTTTTTTGTTAAAATAATTTAACAAAACAAAATGTTGGGTAAAATAGAAATGAAGGGCCATTTTATTTGATTATACTCTTATAAATGAGTGATAGTCTAATGTATTTTTGTAAAGAGTCAGTTTTAACCATTTGCAGTTTTGTGAGGAGCCTGGAAACAAGCTGTCTGCCTCAATCTCTGTACACAGGGTGTTCAGTATTAACGCTCTCCAATGGCTATTTCCTAAATCGTTAGTCAGAGACACATAGTTCCAATTGCAAAAATGCTTTAGATTGTATAATCTATTATATGAGAAACAATCAAAGTCAATAAATCAAATCCTATAAAAATTATGAAATTTAAATTTTTATACGGTCCCTCGGTCCTATCAGTTATATTTAGAAAAATTTTCTTTATGCACTTTCATGCACAATAAAAGAAAATTCATCCTTCTACGACCAAAATTCACCAAGTTACAGCTGCTTAAAGTTAGAGCACTTTTCGAGCTGTGAAATAGGGGTTGTATACAAAATGAATTTGAGAAAAATTAATGTACATGGTTTCAGCTTTGTAATATTTATTAGAAATTTCACTAACTATTTTATGAATATAGATTGCAATAAAGAAGATAAATGTTTAACAATGTGTATGCAATGAAGTAACATAAAAATATAGCTTATGCTGAAAGTAGTATTTTTTAAAAAGGTTTTTTAAATGAACTGGTGTTAAATAACTTCCTTCGACTGCAACCTGAATATGCACCCGTACAGAACCCTCTTCCTGTACTTAGCGTAGCACACTCTTATGTTACACATCTGCATGCTACACATATACGATTTAGTAAGTCTGACCTCAGATAGATTGTAATAGAGCTTGACTATAACCCTCTGCTTGCAGTGCCCAATTATGACCAACAGGGGCCCTGGGCATTGATGGATTTGGGGCCCCTGATCCATGAAATTTGTTTTATTTTTTATAAAATTTTTATATAAAAAAGAATATTTCATCCCAACATTTAAAATTGGGGGACCCTTTCGAGCTGGGGGCCCTGGGCAAAGTCCCGATTTTCTCATGTGATAAGGCCCTGCCTGCTTGAAGATCAGTACTGTAAAATTTGTTTTGCTTCTTTTTCCGCATTATACCAGAAAATGAAATTAAAACCTATAACTTAAAATTTGAGTATTTACATGGTCCCTTAAAGGTTTACCATAACGGGGCAATTTTAAACATGGAAAAATGACTTAAGTCACAATATTTGCTGCTGCATAAATCCATGAATTTTGGCCGTAGAAGGACGATTTTTTTTAAATTGTGAATGAAATTGCATAAAGAAATTTTTTCTATATATAACTGATAGAACCTGGGAACCATATAAAAATTGAAATTTATTAATTTTTATAGAAATTGATTTATTGACTTTGATTGCTTCTGATATATTAGATTATACAATTTAAAGCATTTTTGCAATTGGAACTATGTGTCTCTGACTAACAGTTTAGGAAATAGCTATTAGACAGCGCTAGCACTGGACACCCTGTATATTGAGGATATTTCTCATGATTAAATATATCAAATGCTTAATCACTGCTGGAGGAACTCAGGGTGCCCATTGGCTACTAAAAGGAGACAGACTATTTGCTACTATAATCAAGAATAGGCGACTATTTGCATGTAGAAACAGGTAAAAAGGAACTACAGGGTGGCTACAGAAATTGAGAAAAAAAGTTCCCTGATTTTTCCCTGATTTCCCTGACTTTCTTTATCAAATTTCCAGAACTAATTATATACATACCATAATCTTTCATGTAAATCAATATTGTGTATCATGCACACATGAAGGTAAATGCTTCATATAGGGAAATAAATAATAGAAAACCACAAAAATGCTTAATATTAATAAAATTGTAGTTCAGTTTCATAAATCCAAACATAAAATTTAGCTGAACACTAAAAGACAATATAGCAGAAAGTTTCCTCGTTTTTTAAAGATAGTGTTCAATTTTAAGCGTAAGGATGACTGATCAAAATAAACTGGCCACATAATAACTTATTTTATTTATCGATGTATCGTTTCAAATAAAAAAAAAATGTAAAAAGGCTTCAAAATGAGCCCTATCTATAAAAAAAAGACGACATCTAGTCATCTGAATATAAAGACTAGTTTGTGCGAAATCCGAAAACTTTATCATGTGCACCTTGTTTTTCCAAAACCATGATTCATATTTCTATGTTCTCGTATTATCTATATTCTGGTTTTCGGATTCCTAAAATGTTTCCCTCAGTTGAGTATCGTATGATCCGGAACGGAGCTGCGAGTCAGACGCTGATTGACAACTAAAAACAATCTACTTTACTAGGCAAAAACGAAAGTTCCCTGATTTTTAAATATTTTTACAAAATTCCCTGATATTTCCATGATTTTTCCAGATCGATAAAGTACCCTGATTTTTCTATGATTTCCCTGATTTCCCTGATCTGTCGACACCCTGAACTATTTAGAGGAAAATGGCACCTTTTTTTCTATGAGTATCAATACAATTTCTGTTTTTACCTAGAACATTTCAGTTTAGGGCATTTAAAATTAGGAACGTTTCAGTCAACCACACTGCTAACAATATGATAAACACTGAGTGTAGCGCAACAGTCTGTCCGTAGATTTTGAGAAATATCTGGCAAGAGCAGATAAGCTAGATTCATACCACCTGTGTTGTTCCATTATAGTTTACTACAGTAAAAGATATGTTTCAATAATCAAAGAAACATCAAAACTTCAAAATTCTAAAAGCGTAATGCAGCCAACTTTTGGAGCGACAAAGTATATATGAGGGATGTAACGGATATCCGGCAAGTATCCGGTATGCGGCCTATCCGGCTGATTTTTCAATATCCGAAACATAAACTACCGGATATCCAGCTCCTCTGCTGGATATCTGGCTATATACTACTAAAGTTCTATCTATAATATGCATGGGACAGGATGAAAAATTATGCTTGAACATTCTTGACAAAGTGATACATAAGACAGATGGATATATTTTTTGATTGATGTCTTATTATGCAATCAAATTGATTTGGAATATCAGGTGTCTATCCAAGATTGAATTAGTGGGTGGGGCTGAAAATAACCTGGGTAAGCACTATTTTTGAATAGAATCTATGGGTTTCAAAGAGCATTACACTAAAATAAAAGTAAAGGAAAACTATTGTTTAACTCATTGACTATAACAATAATTCATTGACAAAAAAAGTAACCCATTAATTGTAGTTTCAAGGCAACCGAAGAAAAGTAAACTGCAACTATTTTAATTGTTTGAATTCATCTTGCATGTATTAGAGGCAAGTTCGCTACGGAATTCTGAAGTGGGTATGTACCTTATAGGTGCACACGTGACTACAGGTCAGTGCAATATCATTATGACTGACCCTGTCTGGATAACATACAATTTTATGTTAATTTTTAAACATCAGTACAGTATAAAGAACATACTAATTGCTTTGAGATTCCAAGTTTTCATCAAATTAGGAAAAGGAATTGACAATTTTTTACACAATCAAAAACTAAGTTTTATAGATTCTTATCTCAAATACTATTAATGTGTTTCTTAATAAAATTCTTAAAATTGAGTAATTTATTAAAAATAAAAATTTAAGTAACTTTTTTAGTAGTAAAACATTTATGGGGATTGTAAATAGCAGATTAAAAAAAACTTTTCTTTCCTCCAGAGAAAGCAAAACCACTACTACAATTTCAAAAGCAATTAATGAAGATTCCCTTCATCAAAATATACAAGTATATTTAGTAAATATTGTTGAGATTCAACTTACTCTCTGAAGGAAACATAATTTTTTTAATCTATTAATTGATTTAAAAGCAGAGAATTAAAAAAACTTTTTTTGTAAAAGTTACTTATTAATATTTTCTTAAATATTATCATGACATAGGTAGGATATTACTGGCTGAAATGTTAAAGGCAGATAACAGAAAAAAATAATAAATAAACTATGGAACAAAAATAAGATAAGCATAGGCATAGTAATAGGATGATCAAATACCATTAAAACAGTGTACTGAGGAGAATCTCCATTCAGAACCAGAGTACGTAACCACTTTTCAAAGAACAGTAGCTCTATGATATTTTGAGACACCTGCAAATGGAAAAGTATGACATCAATTCTAATACTCCAGCATAAAAATAAGTTTGCATTTAACACTTCCAAAAGGTTCAATGAAGCACACAACCCAGCAAACACACTACTGCCTGCAAAATGATGGCCGGGTACTAGAGATGAGACGGACTCAGCCCGAGCCCGAGCCCAGGCCCGAACCGGGCTCGGGCTCTAAAATTCACAATTGTGTTCGGGCTCGGGCTCATAAAAAATTTATCCTTTATTGAACATACTGCTTGAAACAGATTTTAAAAAGTGATTCATGAGGAAAATAAAAGTACTTATAAAAGATAAATAAATAAATAAACAAATAAAAATAGCGGCACGGGCACCTAGAAGGTGCGTGAAGCTCTTTGGGTATTCTAGAACGACGGTTTATATTCATTAGTTAGTCATGAGATCCGACTTTTTTTGATAAAGGATAGATACAAAGAATTAGAAAGTGCATTGGGAGTTTGCAACTATATTTGTCTTTAATTTGCACAAACGGCAAAATTTATTGCATTCTATCAATGAAGTAATTGAATTTTTTTTTAATCTTTAGCTGAAATTTCGGGCTCGGGCGGACTCGGGCTCCAACTTAAATAATATTGCTCGGGCGAAAAGTCCCCGGGCTCGGGCTTCAAAAAATGAGCCCGAACTCATCTCTACCGGGTACCCGTTGTGCTGGCAAAGTGCCATATACCGGGAGCAAGGTAGATCAGGGTTTCTACAGATTTCACAACTTTTGCTTCCCTGACATCTATCATACTCTTCCCTGACTTTTTATCTAGTATGCTTTCCTGAATTTTTATTTTCTATTTTTAATATTACATCCTTTAATTAATAACTATTTATATATTTTGCCCCTTTGTACAAATAATAATAATAATAAAATCAATGTACACAAAAGTATTATTTGACATCACTGGATTCTAACAAAAACCATGTTTGATAACAATTTAGGATAAAATTAAGAATATTTCAACTTAACAAGATATGTTAATAAAGGACACATTTTAAAATTATTTATAAGGTTAAATAAGAAAATGAAAATAAAACAATTTCTACAATTGGTACTAACACTTCTCAAACAGGAAGTGTTTTCTTAATTTTGCCGCAAAATTCAAATATTCTTGCATTTCCTGACCTTTCTTCAAATTTCCCTGACTTTTTTCCACAATCCCTGACCAAAACTCATTTCCCTGACTTTCCAGGTCTGTAGAAACCCTGTAGATTGCCATCGTTTGGAAGTCTCTGAAGTACCATGGTCTGAAAAGTGCATATGAGCCAGTACATAACTAGTAACGGCGAACTACCATGTGTCTATGACATGCACAGAAAAGTTAACGGTGTGGTACTGCTTAAAATGTACCGGACCAGCACTATTTGGCAGTAATGGGCCTGTATATATTTCGTAGTGTTGGCATAAAGTTTCATTATTTTAATTAAATAATATTGTTTCACATTCATGCGGTGTAGAATTGTTAGGGGATATAAGTTCCGGGCACCCAAAAGCAGGGTCGCTGCAAAGATTTTTTTTTTTTTTTGAGGGGGGGGGGGTGTAAGGGGAGAAGTTCATATTGGGACTTCAAATATTTAAGTACTAAAAACTAAAATAATACAAACAAGTTCAGTATGCTATAAAAATGTTTACTACACTAACAGTGGAACCTCCACTCTGTAAATGACAGTATAAACCCCCACTATGTACAGAATTATGAATTTTAATCTTAAAATTTTTATAATTTAAATTAATTTTTTACAATTTTGCTAAACTTTTCCTGAAAAACATATTTGGAGACTTTTTTCTACATTAAGCCTTAAAATCTACCGAATTAGGGTGCAGAAATATGTTAGAGAGTATTACATGAAGACCAGTCAGGGTTTAATTTGTATGAGAGCTCAGCTCCTGTAGTCTTTTTTTTTTTTTCAGAGAAATTTAGATTAAATTAAAATTTTTAACAGTCTACATAATTGCTTCTATTGATATTTTTTTATCATATTAAATATAGCAGTGATAAAACAAAAGATTACTTAATTTTTAAATATAAATTAGGTAATTAATGCTCAAATTTACAATAAAACAAATTGGACCCTCCCTAATTGGAGCTCCTGCAGTTATTCTGTTAGAAATTCAGCAATGAACCAGTATTTACATGTAATAGTCAGAAAGTATGGAATGGGGAAATTTATTTAAGGAATTTTATTTCATTTCTTTCTATCTATTTCCATTACTCTTGAATCAAATGTTTTATTTCCACACCCTTTTATGGGGCCTCAAGTATGATACTACAGAAGCACGAGGTCAATATATTTACCGAGGGTCAACTTACTTCTCAGCGCTGCGAGATAAGCAAGAATCGAACTGTTATCGTGGATTTGGCTATATTAATTCAGATTATTTAAACGAAGTACAAATGAACTTTTTATGCATTTGAAGAAAGAAAATAAAAACTTGCTCGTCTATTTTAATCTGTGCATTTCATATATATATAATGAACATAAAACATTTCTAAAATGTGAAGTTAATATTAGTGTGTGTGTAGGGGAGGAGGAGGGTCTCAAGTTAGCTGCTTTGAAAATTGGCGAGTTTCATTAAAACAGAAGTGGCCAGGTTTTGCATCCAATAAGTATAGTAACCCATTCTTTTGATGTTTCATTTCGTTTCGCAAATCTTGAAACGTTGAGCGGGAGGCCAGTTACATCTGATGAAATACGGATGAAATATGCTTTTTAGGATACAAAGTTTTTCCGGTCGTTGTTGTAGACTTTCGAGAAGTTTATTGCTATAGACTAGTGAGATTTCTCTGTTAGGAGCAATAATAATTATAATAACATTTGCTTCTGCAGTGATATCTTGCTGGTTATGGATACAGAAAGTAGATTTTACAGTTTTACAGTTGGATTTTACAGTTTTTAAACAGTCGGGAAAATATTACAGGTAATTTAAAAGCAAAATGACGGATAGTATAAAATCATTAAAAACAGTTAAAACACATTAAAATCCGCTATGTAGCACTTTCGGTGGCAGCCACTACCTTCTTCAGCTCAGGTCTTAGTTCTAAATGCCCAGCTCTCTTCCTCAGCAAGGCGTTCCACCCAGGATCTATCTGCACATGCGTCATATCATTTATAGCGCCATCTGTGGTTATAATCTGTAAGGCTTCCATATTTAGGGCATAATAACTATTTTTGTAATTGGCGAGTTTTTGGCTATTGTTAAAGTTGATTTCTATGGGGCGTTCTTGGGCTATTTTTGCGAGGGCAGTAGTGGTTTTATTGAATTTAATGTCAGTTTGATGTTCCTTTTTTCGGTCTTTGATTTTTCGTTCTGTCATACCAATATAGCATCCTGGTTTATTAGTACTATTGTCTGGAGAGCTTAATTTATAAATACCGGCGGTTTCATCAGGATTAATATTATCTTTATCACTGGGAATGCGTTTGAAGATATTTTGATTGGGTTTTATGGGGACTTTGATGTTTTTCTTGGCGGATTCATTTGTAATTTTTAGAGCGGCTCCCCTGCAGTAGGGAATGGCATTGGTAAATTTTAGTTTCGGATTTTGATAGTTATTAATTTGCTCCAGTTTTTTGATTCTCTTTTTGAAAAGGTTTTTTACTATTGATTTTGGGTACCCTGCATTTTTACATTGTGTTTTAATAAATTGGAGTTCTTCATTGAGCAGTTTTTCGTTTGAGCATACTGTAATTGCGCGATTGACATAGGATCGTATGGTGGCTATTTTGAATTTGTATGGAGTTTTTTAATTAAAATGTACTATTTCATTATTATTGGTGGCTTTTCTAAAAACTGTAGTATTAATATTATTCTTCATATCTCTATTGATTTTGACATCTAGGTAGTTAATGGTGGTTTTCCTCTATTTCTATGGTAAATTGTATGTTATTGTCTATTGAGTTGATTTCTTTGAGGATATTTTCAGTTTCATTTTTGTTAACTATTGCAAAGATATTGTCTACGTAGCGAAACCAAGATTTTATGTGGTTGGATAGTTTATCAAATATGGTCCTTTCCACTAGCCGCATTTTCCAGTCTGCTATGACACCTGAGATCGGCGACCCCATAAGCACGCCTTTCTTTTGTTTGTAGAAATTATGATTAAATTGAAAATATGAGTTGTGAAGGACAAGATTAAGTGCGCTATTTATTGTAGTGAAAGTAGAGCTATTATCAATGTTGAAGGTGATTTGTTTATTGATTATTGCATTCATTTCTTGAATATCTATGGAGGGGTAAAGGTTAGTAACATCAAAGCTGACAAAGCACTCCTGTGAGTTTATTGTGATATCTTTAATGCGTTGAATAAAGTCTTCAGTTGAGGATAAAATATTGTTACTTTGGGGCCTACAAGAGCTCATGCCCCAAAGTAACAATATTTTATCCTCAACTGAAGACTTTATTCAACGCATTAACAGTGTTCATCCTAGGCGTTTTTCGAAGGGCGCTGCGCCCTGCCCGCCCTTTAAAGCAAAAATCCCGCCCTACTTGCCCTCTCTAAAAAAAATCGCCGCCCTTTTGCCACCCAAAATGAACGCCTTGTCTGCCGCTCTTCTTGTTCTGATTTCAGCGCGCCATTCTCTCCCCCTCTGTTTACAATTAATGCGCTGCGGCATCTCTTTCCTTTTTGTTGACATTAGTCAGCACTTTCACGGACTCCACCCACCACCTGCTTGGAAAAGGGCTGATAACTATCCTTTTCCCGTGAAGACTGCTATGAGGAAGGAGGGCATGCATCAATGTCAATACTTTTCGTAATCGAGCCGCACACGCTATGTGTGGTCCGTGCCGCCTCTGGGTCTGGAGTATTCGTTTGTAGCTCTGTTTAAAGTCTCTTTATACAAGATAAATCACTTTTAAAAGCGGTTTTGCTTTTTAAAGGATTATTGCTTTTAAAAGGTTGTTGCTTAAAAGGATCTAGGAAAAAGGGGGCGAAATAGGCCAGAGAGCTAGTCTTAGTATATCTTGCTTTCTATAATCTTAATTGATGCACAAAATATAACAGATCTGCAAGCAGAGAAGGGCGGGGGGAGGGCACAAAAACTGAAACATAATTTCTCACAGAGTACCGAAATTTTTACCTTTTATTAAAAGAAAGGCATAACAGCTTCAAAAAAGGAGGTGTAGTAGGCCAAGCCGAGATCCCTGCCCTCATGCCCGGGCGGGAACTTCTGTGGGCAGCAAATGTGAGCATAAAAGACTTTAAAGGATAAGAAAAAGACGCATTTTTCCGTTTTTACCCAACGTAAGAATCCCTGTCC
>JAWZYV010012854.1:0-159275 GCA_038373885.1 Cheiracanthium punctorium
TAGCTTGGGTCAGAGAATGATCTGCTGAAATATTCTCTACCAACATTTCGCAGACATCACTGAGAAAAGGCATTGAACTGCTGTGACCCAACATTTCGGAGTCATAACTGAAAAGAAGCAGGTCAGAAGATTTCCTATCCAAGCCTTTTGTTGCTCATCTGCATACGCTTCAGAATGTATACATGTACATGCTTAGTGGAGTACGCAGGATTTGTTTTCGGGGTGGGGGGAAGCAAGATTTAGGAAGATATTCGTGCAAAGCCAGGGTAAAGTAAATATTTTATATATATTAGAACAAGGCCATAATCAGAGGGAACCAGACCCCCTTGGTTTCCCCTCGAAATTTAGAATTTTGTTAACAAAATAATGATAAAGCCTATTTAGAAAGAATTGCCTTTTTCACCGTTTGAACCCCTTCCGAAAATTTTGACCCTACCTGATTTTTTTTCCAGTGTATGGCCCTGTATTAGAAGACACACACACACACACACACACACAAAAAAGAAACTGGTGTTAGACCAAAATAAAGTAAAACACTTAGTCAAAAACATACGTACATTGTTCTACCATAAACCAAAACATTTTTGTTGGTATGTTAGATTACACACAGCATTATACTTGGGACTTTTGGCAAAATATTAGAAAGTGAAATTGCATGCACAACTGACTTAATGCCAGTGTCAGAATAACCCCGGTCTCATCTGTCGACCTAGCCGTTCAGAGATGTTAGTGTTTTTCTGGGAAACCTCATATAAATACGGGCTAAGATCTCCTAGAAAGTCCCCTGTGGCGTGTTGAAGATAGGACCGCAGTTTTCTCTCAGACGAGTATTTTATTTACACATTAGACACACACAGACATAACTATTTACAACTTTCTTAAATGATTCTTGATTAAATGGAGTTCGGAGTTAACCTGAGTTCGATTTGATTAGAATCCTCTGAAGAAATAGGTAGCTGTATACGCGCACGAAGTCATTCGTATTCAATTTCCGTGAGGGAGAAACAGGACTATATCTGTCGTCACTGAAACACTGGTGTATCACAGTTCTAGAGCAACGTGCTCTCGCGGAAACCAAACTAGAGAATCCCTTCTCAGGGCAATTTTCGGCAGAGGCCTCGGTCACTGGCCGACCGATAAACAAGACCTGGGCAGTCTTTACTGAGACACTGGTGTGTCACGTCGTTCCAGAGCAAAGTGCTCTCGTGAGAAACAAGGGTTGAGAATTTATTCTCAGGAAAAGTTCAGCAGATACCTCGGTCCCTGGCCGACCGATAAATTTTCCCCAACGAAAAAGTTTCCGAAGCAAGGTCGGAAAAAATCAGAATCACGCGGCAGAGAGCAGTCCTGGTGACCTGTCGCTTCTCCGTACCAACGCTAGACTCCCTCTTTCTTCTCTCTCCACACCTGTCTTCTTCTCCTCGTGCAAACCTGTCCAACGAGTTCCCCCTCGCGGCTGTGGAATTTCCCCTTTTGTAAGTCCACCTTGCTTGGAATCTTTTTGATGAGCCGCCGACCTGTCCTTCACTCGGTACACATGTACCTAGGGAAATTCCAACCGCTCTCCAAACGTGGGAAATCTCACAGCACCCCCTCCTCCAGACGATTTTTCGGATTAAAGGAGAAAAATCGGACAAAATAATTTTACACCGGTAGCAAGAATTATTTCATATCACAATCAATGCTATGGATCACACATTTACCTTACTACCTGCATTAAATTTAGATATTACCAATTATTGCATAAATAAAAAATAACTATATACAACACAAATACAGTAAGATATTATTTACATGAAATCCCTCAGCTGTTTTCTGACTTTACAGTCTGCTTAAACAGTCAGCAAGTTCTATGCTTTTCCCTGGCTTGTGCTCTACGGTGTAGTCAAAGGGTTGCAGTCATAAGGCCCACCTCATCAATCTTTGGTTATTTCCGTCGTTCGTTTTAAGCCAGACCAAAGGATTATGATCCGTTTGAATTTGAAACCGCTGTCCGTCTAAGTATGGTCTGAGTTTCTTTATTCCAAAGATAATGGCTGTGCATTCTTTTTCTGTTGCACTATAATTCTTCTCCGCGCCTGTGAATTTTCGGCTTAAATATAAAATCGGGTGTTCCTCATTATCTCTCCTCTGCGCTAGCACAACACCTATGCCTTTGTCCGATGCATCTGTTTGCACAATAAATTCCCGCTTGTAATCAGGGACATACAATACTGGGCTTTCCGTGAGTTTTCGTTTCACTGCTAGGAAAGATTCCTCCATTTCTGGAGTCCACACAATGCTTTCTTTCCTCGTTTTTCCTTTTAACGCGCTCGTAAGCGGTTCGACTAATGTGGCGTAATCTTTTAGATAGTGGGAATAATAGCCTATCATCCCAAAAATTTTCCTAATTTCTGTTTTTGTCTTGGATTTTGGGAAATCGATTACAGCCTTTATTTTTGCTTCGGCCGGGGTGCGTCCACCTCTCCCTACCATATGGCCTAGGTATTTCACGCAGTCTTGCGCGAACTTGCATTTCGACGGTTTAATTTTTAGTTTTGCCTTTGCCAATTTCCCGAATATTCATCTATCGTTTAGATGGCATTCCATTCGTTGAAATATGGCTATATTATCTAGTACGGTACGCAAAATGTCACATCCGTAATAGTTTGACATGAATTACTGAATGATATGGCGCATTTACCAAACCAAACGGCATCGTTAAGGGTTTGAAGCTACCGAAGTTGGTCGCGAACGTGGCATATCTCTGTGCCCTTGGCGTCATTGGAATCTGCCAATAACCCTTTGTGAGGTCAATAATGGTTACGAATTTTGAGGCCGCCACTAACTCTATGCGTTCCTCAATATTCGGTAGAGGGAAGTATTCCGTGCGGGTTAACGAATTTAGTTTCCGATAATCGATAGAAGGTCGCGGGTCCCGCCCTGGTACTTCTACTAAAATGAGAGGCGACACATAATCGGAATCCGCCACTTCTATTATTTTAAGATCCAACATCCGTTTGATCTCCTTCTTGAGTATTTCAGTTTGCCTTGGTGAGGTCCGATAAGACTTTATCCGAAATGGTTTATCCGTAATGAGTTCTATGTCATGCTCTATTAAATCCGTGCGCCCTGGGTCGTTTGAGAATAATTTCTTATGCTCATCGAGTAATTTTCCCATTTCTTCGATTTGTTCTGAGGTACATTTCTCCTGTAGATCACTCTCCCGTACTATTTGTGCAAAGTCATAAACGTCAGGGTTTTCACTCGGATACGAAATTTCTAAGTCTGCGTCAAGGACTTCCTGATTTAAATCTTCACACATAAGTACATTCACAAGCTCTATCCGTTTGTGATAGGGTTTCAACAAATTTATGTGATAGATTTCAGAGGTTTCTCTCCGTCCGGGTACATTCACAATATAATTCGTGTCCGATAATTGCTTTTCTATCACACCTGGGCCTATCCAATTTACCGATAGCTTATTTGGTCTTGCGGTAGCCAGTACTAACACTTGGTCGCCCGGCTTAAAACTTCTTTCAACGGCATCTCTGTCGTACCATAATTTTCTCTTATCCCTAGTAACCTCCATTCTCTCGATTGCTAGTTCTAGACATCGCTTTAATCTATTTACTAAAGTGAAAACATATTCTGTAAGGAGAGTCTCTTCCTCTTCTGGGTTTGTCCATTGTTCAAATAGCAACGTCTCGGGGGTCCTTAGATTTCGACCATGTACTAACTCCGCTGGAGAGAAACCCGTGGATTCATGGGTCACCGTGCGTAAAGCTAATAACGCGAAGCAGATTTTTCTCCCAGCTGGCACCGTTTTCAACACATAAGACCTTCAGCAATCTTTTTACTGACCTATGCCACCTTTCCACAGCATTACTCTGCGGCCTGTGCACGCTAGAGTGAACAATTTTAATTCCGAACTTCTCCGTAAACGTTGCAGTAAGCTTACTAACAAAACATTTCCCAAGATCGCATTGGATCTCTCTAGGGAAACCTAAGCGACTGAACATAATCAACAATCCATCAATCACTGATTCGGATGTAATATTTGCCAAAGGAAGAGCTTCGGGATATTTCGACGCCAGACATATTGCAGTTAGAAGATATTTGTTTTGTTTATCAGATTCTGGAAGTGGACCAACCAAGTCACAGTTAAGTCGTGAAAAGACTTCGGAGATAATAGGGACTAATTTTAAGGCCACTTTTTTAACTTCACACCCCTTTGATACCCGTTGACAAGAGTCGCAAGTTTTCACAAAATTCTCGGCGTCTTTAATAACGTTTGGCAAAAAATAATACATCAAAATTTTAGCTTTCGTTTTTGTTGCTCCTAAGTGAGCGATACGCCTTCGTGACACAAAGTTAAGATGTTTTTTCTAAACTTAAGGGGTACTAGTATCTATTTATTTTGTTCACCCCTGTGATCTTTGTTCAAACGAAAGAGTATATCCCTGTCAATAACATATTCTTTGTTCTTCCCTTGCCTAGCCTTTTCCCAAAGACCCGCCAGCGTGGGGTCTCTAACCTGTTCCCCCTGCATTTCTTCCTGACTCACCTTGACTACGCCTTCCAGCCCTCCTTCTTCGAAAGTAGGGAGAGAGATATCCCCTGCGTCTCGGAGCTCAGAGTTTATCAGTTCAACCTCTTTATCTTTTTTCTCCTCGATAGGATTAATTCTTTGTTCGCGACCCTTACTTCTGGTTACTACAGCATTTATCAGTTCAGGGCTCTTCTTTCTTAACTCTATTAATCTTTGTGTTTCGTTTCCAAGCAGGTAATGATTCATGTTTATGGATTCGTCAACAATCGCCGCCTTGGTTTGAATAACCCCTATTTCAGGAATCTCTATTTCCACCGTTGCTAAAGGGTGACACCTAAATTCATTCTCTAATGGTTGTTTAACCCAGATCACCTCTCCGTTGAACTTCTCTTTGGGGATTAAGCAGCGGTGTGCCAAATCAATTCTTGACCCGGAATCCCTAAGTATCATTGTATCATGCCCGTTTATTTTTCCCGTAGATAAATAAGGCTCGAAAGAAGGTCCAAAATCTTTCGTAGTTTCGATATTGCTTATAGGGTGAGCCTCGGCTTTCTTTAGCTTTGGACAGCTTGGTCTCAAATGTTATTGAGAACCGCATTCGTAACAACTGATGGCTTTTCTTTTGTCAAAGACTCTTTCTTTTGCGTCGATCGCAGGTCTATCGCGCCAATTTTGCGGTCTCTTATCCGAAAGTTTGTTTTTACGGCCTTTTTCGGGTTTTTGATAACGATCAATCTTCTTCTCCTCCGCTCCTCTATTTAACACGGTCTTCCTAATGGGCTTTCTAACGCTTTCGTAGTCATCAAATTTTTTTGCTAACATGTCGTGGTCAACAAATTCACTCCACAAATCTAAGAATTTTTCCCGCATTTCTGGGGTAGCTCTGCGTTTCAATTGATCGGTGATCATTAAATTTTTCAGACTTTCAAAATCATCTATTTTTAATCCGCTTAGCCAAACATTTAAATAAGTACGCAGTTCGAAAATCAAATCTTTCCATAATCCTGAATTTGGTCTTTGACATTGCGTAAATTTAGTTCTACACGTTTCCGCGTTTACTTTGAATCTTTCTAACACTTGGGTTTTGACGTATTCAAAGTCATCTACCTTATCTTCGGGCTCTTTCATTATTGTTTCGGTAAGTTTTATTGGTAACAATGATAACAATTGAGTGACCCAGTCATCCTCGTTTACTCGTGCTTTTCTCGCCTGTTTCTCAAATAAGGTCAAAAATAAGGAAATGTCTGAGGAGACCGAATCAAACGGTTGCATTACTGATTTTAGGGGGATTGGGCGTATAGTATCGTCTCCACTACCTGACGCTAAACTAAGGGTTTCATTCTGCTGCGAAGCTTTAATTTTTTCGATCTCATGTTTTCTTTCTCGTTCTCTTTCTTCTCGCTCGCGTTGTCTTTCTACTTCTTTTTCTTCTCGTTCGCGTTCTCTATCTTCGCGTTCCTTTCTTTTCACGCGATCAGCCTGAATTATGTTATTTTGCACAATCGCTAATTCTGGGTCATAATCTGGGGATTTTTCGATCTTGTCCTGGATCGTCACGATTTTATCCGTGGAAGCTATTTGTACTTCCAACTCTTCTGCTAACGCAATTAAATCGACCTTTCTGAACTGTTTTAATTCTGTCATTTTGAAATTTTCAATTTCCTTTTTCTAACGCTGAAATATTTCGTATTTAACTATAGATAATTTTAGCTATCATATAATAGTTTCGTAGGTACACTACTTGAATTTAGACCTCAAATTAAATGCACAATTTTTAACACCCTTTAAAAATATATCCTATGCAATTTTTCTATTTCCCCAACAATACCACGTACACTCATGTCCATAAATTAAGGATAATGAAGTTCAGGCAAAGAAAGAGAAAGAAGCAAAACAAATTTGACTTATTTGTAAAGTCTATTTATTAAACAAAAAGTAAAGAGCAAAAAAGATGCTATTTGTTTGACATAATTAATAAAAATTGCAAGTTTTACTCCCTTGACCAAATTACAAAAAAGAACCTATTTACAAAAAACAGTATAACATGTTTAGTAGGATGGTTAATACGGAGTATGTCTCCCGGACGATGCAATACAGGCCTGACAACGCCTAGGCATGCTGAGTATCAAATGATCAATCTGATCTTGGGAAATATTACACCACTCATCAAGCAATGCACTCCGAAAATCCGGTAGACAGGTGGGAGGGGCTTGACGGGCTGCAATTCGTCGGCCAAGCATATCCGACACATGCTCTATTGGATTCAAGTCCGGTGAGTATGCTGGCCAATGCATACGGGTGATATCCTCCGATTGAAGGCATTCGTCTACAATGTTTGCACGGTGAGGACGGGCGTTGTCATCCATAAACACAAATTCAGCACCCATGGCGCCCCGAAACAAACGTACATGTTGTTCCAGAATGACATCCCGATAGATGTGGCCTGTCATCGTTACACTCTGAACATGCAGGTCAGTTCTGGAACCAAGAATAATTCCTCCCCAAACAAGCCATCCTGCACCACCGTAACGGTGTTCTCTTGTTGGTAACGGGTACCTGGCGCTCTCCAGATGAATGTCCGGCGAGAATCAGACTCCAAACTAAACCTGGACTCGTCGGAAAACATCACACAAGACCACTGTTGCGGTGTCCACAATGCATGCTCTCTACTCCAGGTTAATCGCAGGCGACAGTGAGTTGCGGTAAGTGGAACACATCTGACAGGCCTACGAGCATATAGACCAATGTGCCCTAAGCGTCTGTACACGGTCTGCCTTGAAACTGTCGTACCGGTAGCTGAAGAGAGCTGACGAGACAGGTCTGATGCTGTACTCCGTCTGTTTCTTTTGGCAGTAACTGCCAAATAGCGGTCCTCATTCGGCGTTGTAACTCGGGGGAGACCTGTGCTGTAACGTCTACTCACATTACCATCATCTTGGAATCGTTGCCAAAGCCTGGAGATGACACTCTGGGCGATTCCAAGTTCCTCGGATACTTCCAGCTGGGTACGTCCACATTCCAGTCGTCCGATAATTCTGCCACGTAAAACAACATCCAAATGCCTCCTTTGTGCCATAACTATGCGGTTTTTGCACTGAAAGGCTTTCACAGCGCTTGTGAACAATTTTACTTCTTTGCCACCATTCCTTATATACCCCTCTCTTGCACTCTCGTCATTGTGACGTACCATCCACGCCATCTGGTGGTTTCCTGTAATTTGCATATTATTCTACAAGATGTGTGTGATCATTCCATAGGTGAAATTTTTATTTTAGAGATCAATTTCTGTGTGATTCTGAATTATCCTTAATTTATGGACATGAGTGTATAATACAATACAAAATTTCAATGTTTCGCAGGTATTAAAAAATAAATCGACTTATTTCTTAATTATAATTTACACAATTACATTTGATCATCTACTGATAAATTTGTAGCTATTTTTGCACGTGGGGAAAAACACAAAACTGCATTCCTAACCTACTTCTTACTAGAATAAATTTTCCTTTTGACACAATAGAAATATCAACTAAATACTAGAATACTATTTTGCAGGACTTTTAAAGTAAAATTTTGGGTTCAATAATTTAACTAACTTTAAAATTCTCCAATTTTTAAATCCTATGACTTAAAATTTTTCTCACAACATAGCATTAATTGTAATAGGAAAATTTGAAGCTTACCAACCCTTCTGACGACGTCACAATCAGTATTGCTTGCATCATGGACTGATTGTATATCCAGAAGGAGTAATTTCATACAGGCGTACTTTCACAGTAGAGTTAGGTGTACCCGTTCACAAATGTAAGTTTATCCACACACAATTGAAGACTTCCTTCAAAAACGAACTTCGAAAAGGATCTTTTTCAGCACAACACTTTGTCTTCAGGCAGGTTATAATATCTCCACTTTTCTAATCGGTACCGCTGCCACCATTTTTGTTTGTTTGTGTCTAATGTGTAAATAAAATTCTCGTCTGAGAGAAAACTGTGGTCCTATGTCCAACACGCCACACCTCCATGGAGGGCATTCTCCCTATAGGCCTAGGACCCTAGTGCAGTCAATCGGCCTTAATTCACAAACAAACAGTGTCAGAATCTCTATCGGGGTTGGAGCAAGGATCGCGATCAGAGAGTGTACCAGACTATTTGCATAATATTTTATTTATGACAGAGTTTGAAATAAGATCGTCCTTATTTTATACTTACTTATCATACTTCACACAAACCAAGAAAATTTTAAGAAACAGATGGTGTAAGACTATAATGTGATGTTTAATTTGATAATTTTTCTGCAATACGATGATTATTTTCACCCCAACAATTTTTTAAATTTGCAGTGATCAGGTGAAACCTCTTCTGATTTGATTTTGTGGTTAAGACAATGCTACACAGCCGTTGCTATCCAGACCGACGCACAGTGGAGTATTCGTATTAAAATCCTGGCCAAAAGTCGAAAATTTTAAATTTGTTTAAAAACAGTAATATATATGTTTTTGGATAGCCTAGTAACTGATGCATCATGTAATGCATGTTTTTCGACCATAATTAATATCCAAAAGATGCAACACTCGGTTTAAAAGCAAGTTTCTTCATTTACGGCAAGAGATTTCAGCGTTTTCTATTACTTCGTCTTGCATTTTTTACGGGCTCTTTAAATTAATTTACTGGTTTGATACTTAGTATAATTGTAGTAAAATATATTTATTTTAATTATATGTTTCTATTAGCTTGAAAAAAATAATATGACTTTATTTTAAAAAATTGTAAACTTTTTTTTTCTAATTTTTTTTCAAAAATTCACATTTCAAAAAGCTTTTTGAAGGGGTGTCGCGGCTTGTCGCGCCCAATTTCAACTATAATCGTAATTATTACAGTATTGAGTGTCTATTCCAAGAAAAAAATGTTCCCCCAACATCCACCATTTTTATAAAAAAAATTATTTATATAGCGCCATTTTTATTTTTTCGATAATTTTTCGACGGGTGATCGCAAAAGCTATACAAACATACGCACTTGTATTTCTCTTAAACTATAAATTATGAGCAGGTGTTTGGATAAAGGTATATAAAATTCATTTTAGTCAAGATTTAACATCAGTATTTTAAATTCAGTATGTAATTTCTTATTTTTCTGATGTAAATTTGCTATAAGAAGAAAATTTCTACATATTCCAAAATTGCCCTTTCTTAGTCATGTAAATAGTTCCATCTATTTACAACTTAGTTTTCCATTTATGTAGTAAATTGTGTCCAAAGCAAAAACTCCCCATTTTTGGTTCTCAAAGGTTCGCAACTGTGACTTCGGGTCATTGAAGTGTGAGTGTGTAAACAGAAAAGTGCTGGCTTGAAATAAATTGCTTTCTCCTCGAGCTTGGAATGAGATTTTATGGGTTTGCAAAGGGGGGCATCTTTTAAGCAGTGCCCTTATATGATCTGCTCTAGATAAAGGCCAATGAAAAAGAGCAATCCTTATAGCAGTGAGACCCTATAACTTCTTCTTCCTGAGGGGTCCGATGGTGCTCTATCTCTCTCTCTCTCTCTCTCAAAAAAAAAAAAAAAAAAAAAAAAGGAAGAAGGAGAAGAAAAAGAAAGTGATTCTGAGTGAAGACGAATATCAGAGTTCAAAAGAATCGGAATGAAAAAGTTAATCTTCAGAAGTCATTAGAAAACTAAGATCCAAATAGTAACTACATTTAGAAAAGTGGAAAGTCTGAAAACTTTTATGATAAAAATTGATTTATAGATAAGTAGTATTATATTTATAAGTATTATTATAAGTAAAGTATTACATTTATATATTTTTATTGTGGTTAAAGCAGCGTTTCTCAACCTGTGGGGTGCGCCTCCCAAGGAGGCGCAGAGCGTTTACAGGGGAGGCACGAGAAAAACCAAAGAACAAGTAATGATGCACGATTTTTAAAAATCGCCTAATTTATTCTCATTTTTACTCAAAAATATATCCATTTTCGCTTAAAATGTTCATTCAAACTTTACTGATAACATTATTTTGTAGAAAATTCGACTAAATGTACATTGTTAAAGATTAAAAAACTGAATGTATGCTGAACAATGTGAAGGGGGGTGGGGTGCTACCGTAAGTTAGCCTTTGTTGGGAGGGGGCGAAGTTAAAAGGTTGAGAACCGCTGTGTTAAGGCACGGCTATTTTCCTCACGGGAAGGTGCCTTGGCGGAGGGCTTTTTAAGAGGTTCTAATGCGTATTCACGTGACATCTGGAGAAAATCGCCCAAAACTCCAGACCGTTAGATCGACACCCGCGTGGTATTACATTGATAAGTGGTATTATACAAAAGCAGTACTTCCCAGTAAGGGACACTCCCCGGACAAGGCATTTGTTAGAAACCAACTTCGATTCGTTTAGCGATATATCGCCAAATTTGGCGACAACACGCTTTTTTATATAATTTAAGAAGTATATAATACTAAAAAGTAAGTCAAAAGTCAACAGTAATGATTTTAACGTTAAAACACATGAAAAATATTTTTGGCCAGGATTTTGACACAAATACTCCACTGTGCGACGGTGCCAATAGCCCACACGTTATTCAGACTCTTGTTTTGCTTTTCTGCTTACAATGTTTTGTGCAAAAGTCAAAATATTAAAAGTATGATACTGAGAAAAATTATAAAATATTTTTTAAATCATAAACAAGGCAACCCTGAAGCGTTTCTAAACAAGACTAAAATTTAAACCAATTTTAAAATAAAAAAGAACAAAATAAATTAATAAAATAAATGAACATTTTAACAATTGATGCTTCTACGAAATGTGCTTTCTTTTAGCTCTAAATATGCAAAAAAAAAATTAATTCATCATTAGTACATTATTAGTTAAAAATTTTAAATGTACACTATAGAACGGACTGAATAGCAGGTGGCCTAATGGCACCGTCGCACAGTGGAGTATTTGTGTCCAAATCCTGGCCAAAAATATTTTTCATGTGTTTTAACGTTAAAATCATTACTGTTGACTTTTGACGGACTTTTTAGTATTATATGCTTCTTAAATTATATAAAAAAGCGTGTTGTTGCGAAATTTAGCGATATATCGCCAAACGACTCGTAGTTGGTTTCTAACAAATGTCTTGTCCAAGTACTGCTATTGTATAATACCACTTATAAATGTAATAATACGCGGCTGTCGATCTAACGGTCTGGAGTTTTGGGCGATTTTCTTAAGATGTCACGTGAATACGCAATAGAACCCCATAAAAAGCCCTCCGCCCAAGGCAACCTTCCCGTTAGGCAAATAGCCGTGTAGCTGTGCCTTAACCACAATAAAAATATATAAATGTAATACTTTAATAATACTTATAAATATAATACTACTTATCTATAAATCAATTTTTATCATAAAAAATTTTAGATTTTTCACTTTTCTAAATATAGTTACTACAGGGATCTTAGTTTTCTAATGACTTCTAATAATTAACTTTTTCATTCCGATTCTTTTGAACTCTGATATTCGTCTTCACTCAGAATCACTTTCTTCTTCTTCTTCTTTTTTTTTTTTTTTTTTTTTTTGAGAGAGAGAGAGAGAGAGACCACCAACGGCCCCCTCTGGAAAAAGAAGCTGTAGGGTCTCAATGCTATAAGGCTTGCTCATTTTCCTTGGCCTTTGTCTAGAGCAGCTAAAAGGACACTGCTTAAAAGAAGCCTCCTAGCAAACCCACAAGATCTCATTCCAAGCTGGAGGAGAAAGTAATTTATTTCAAGCCAGCACTTCAAAATGTCTTAAAGAGCTAGCACGTGTTTCTGTTTACACACTCACACTTCCATGACCCGAAGTCACAGTTGCCAACCTTTTATAACCAAAAAAGGAGAGTTTTTGCTTTGGACACAATTTACGACATAAATGGAAAACTGAGCTGTAAATAGATGGGAATATTTACAGGACTAAGAAAGGGCAATTTTGGAATATGTAGAAAGTTTTTTCTTATAGCAAATTTACATCAGAAAAACAAGAAATTACATACTGAATTTAAGACACTGATGTTAAATCTTAACTGAAATGAAATTTTATATACCTTTAACCAAACACTTGCACATAATTCATAGTTTATGAGAAATACAAGCGCGTTTGTTTGTATCCCTTTTGCGATCACCCGTCAAAAAATTATCGAAAAAATAAAAATGGCGCTATATAAATAATTTTTTTTATAAAAATGGTGGATGTTGGGGGAACATTTTTTCTTGGAATAGACACTCAATACCGTAATAATTACGATTATAGTTGAAATTTGGCGTGACAAACCCCGACACCCCTTCAAAAAGCTTTCTGAAATGTGGATTTTGAAAAAAAAAATAGAAAAAAAGTTTACAATTTTTTAAAATAAAGTCATATTATTTTTTTCAAGCTAATAGATACATATAATTAAAATACATATATTTTACTACAATTATACTAAGTTTCAAATCAGTAAATTAATTTAAAGAGTCCGTAAAAAATGCCTGACGAAGTAATAGAAAACGCTGAAATCTCTTGCTGTAAATGAAGAAACTTGCTTTTAAACTGGTATTGCAACTTTTGGATATGAATTATGGACGAGAAACATGTATCTCATGATGCATCAGTTACTATCCGAAAACATATATATTAATGTTTTTAAACAAATTTAAAATTTTCGCTTTTTTGGCCAGGATTTTGATACGAATACTCCACTGTGCGTCTGTCGGAATAGGCAGTCCGATGCTAGCAACGGCTACCTGCCTAAAGGGGGGGATGGTTTGGGGAAAGTTTTTTTTATAGGGTTCTAACGCATATTCACGTTACATCTAGAGAAAACCACACGAAACTTCAAACCATTAGATCGACAGCCACGCGGCAGGTTAGAACCCTGGACTTTGAGACGAAGTTACAGCAAAAAAAGCTTTTCAGAGTTTTAAATTTTTTCACTTTTCAAATAATTACGAACGGATTACAGTTTTCACTGCTATATACTCAACCAAAAGTAAGCAATACAAAAATAAACTTCACATAACTTTAACAGATCCAGATTGCAACTGTTCAGCAATTCTTGCAGTACTATCAACTGATCTTACCCAACGTCGGCTACACTGAAAAAAGAACAACGTAAAATCCAACGACTTGAATCAGAGATCAATGAATCAGATTAGAATCGGGGATCCAGACATTTCTCCTAACCGTAGGGAGGGGGGGGGGATGTATTTGAATGCATAGTAGAATAGTCAACCAATTTTAAGAAAACAGCTTTTACGACTTTGAATGGCCCTTCCTTTTTCCGGTGCTACTTCAAGAAAACTGGGTTAAAACTAATTAGCACCCCAAGGAGAATCAGGGATTCGTCCAGTTAAATTCTAGGCTATCCTATTGTTCGAAAGAAGGGGGAAACCTGAAAACCACACCGTGCACATAGCGCATTTTTCAAGACATGAAGCTTTAAAAAAAAAAAAAAAGTTTCATCTAGGATTTTTTCTTGACTAGATTTTCAACCCTAGCTCGCCCATTCGTTTAACAAATAAGTATATAAAATTTGAACACTTTCTAAAATGAAATATTTGATGATCAAACAAAGAGCCACTCTTATTATTTAAAAATAAAATCCTTTTCAGTCTGAAAATTTCGGGTGAGGGCCTCGATCCCCCTGGGCTCACCCCCTGCGTGCGCCACTGTATAGGCTCATGAATGACATCCTTTCCAATGGTGACTGCGCAATACTGGGTCTCATAGAGAGGACAAAGACACAGTGTGATATTTAAGACTGGGCACTGAAGAGATTTTTCTCTACTCCCTTTTTTTTTTTTTTTTTTTTCTTGTGATAGTAAAATGTTGTGAATTTAGTTGAGCATTCAAATGCCCTTTTTTATAAGTAATACGGGCAACTGAAGGGGAATTTTCTAGATGTCCTTTTTTGCAGTGGTGATTGTGAAAAGCTTCGTGCAGTAATTGCAGTTTGTTCAAAGGATCAAACTCCTAAGCAGGAATGGGAATCTTCTCCTTTTCAATCATGGTTCTGAAAATCTGTGTACCTGTGGGATAGTCAAAAGCAAACAGATACACAACACTGGACAGAGATAGGGATGGACGCGAGACGACTTTTTTGCGAGACGAGACAGAGATTTACAGCTTTTATGCGAGACGAGACACACATTTTTAACATTACGATATAGGGATTTTTGCGAGACGAGACAAAGCTTTTAGGCTATTTTGCGAGACGCGAGACGCTTATTTTTCGTCTCCCGTCCATCCCTAGACAGAGAAGCGGAATTTTCTTCACAGCCCTTTTTCAGTGGTGTTTGTGAAATGTCAACACAATAACTTTTCAACTAAGAATTGCTTATAAAAATGTGTCTTTGAATATGCTGCTGGTGCACAGCAATTACTAACTTTATCACATTTCTAATCAAAAAGAAGTTTCGTAATAAAGCGCCGTTCCTTTTTTACGTCATAAATTTTATAAGGGGTCATGTGTATATACAGTTAAGGAAAAAAACCCTGCCCATTTGCTATTTATTTGGTCGTCGTTCGCCGTACAGCAAAGTTACATATACCAATCGTTTACACTAAACGTACGCTTTAATTTGCTATAGATAAAATTTGCATAAGGGGCCATTTCCATATTTAAATTCACACCAAATTCTTTTTTTTTCAACGGCGATCCCTAGATTTCAATCCATATTTCAAAAATTTACTCCTTTTTAGCCCCGAATGCCAATTTTCAATGAATATGAACTGAAAATAAGTGAGTTATGAGCCTCCAAAATCCCCCATCCCTTCTGTTAAAATATTTTTTCACACTTTATTCTCATATCTCATATAATATTGATATTAAGAAGGTAATTTTTATTCGTACTATTAAAATTGAACAACCAAGCATAATACTGTTATTCGGATTTTTAATAAGATCTTAATATGAATTATGGATTATTAATCAATATTCAAAAAACTTATGAATGCCGATCAAGTCAAATTTCGATGGAAATATGCAGAAAGTAATTTCACTTGGCTGTGCAAAATTTCAAATTTTTACGCTCAGTAGTTTAATTCATATTAAATAAAATATTGTTACGAATTTTCGGGGCAACCCGTTGTTCTGGGGCTTAAAATAGTTCAAACGTATTCTACGTTTCAAACAGTTAAATTTTGCTTTTTATTGCATGAAAATGGGCCAACTAGAACTGGAGATACGGAGGTTTTGGTTTCCCCATTGTTTACCTACGGCGGTTCTAGAAATCTCGAGAAATATTGGTCGTAGGCCTTCGGTAACTTCCCTTTTGGGGACTTATTCTTGGTGTCCAATTTGGCGAAACTTCGCCAAAAGTCGCCAAGCTTAGCGACATTTGGGTCATTTGGCGCGATTTTCCCTATGGGGCTTGTAAAGTTGCTTTTTCAGCATTAAAATCACATAATAGGCTATTGATTCAGCTATATTTCTACGCGTAATTAAAACGCGAATGTTCGGGGTCTCGTTAGAGCGGTCCCGAGTTTTCTGGACTACACGTCTGAATGTATAAAAGAACCGGGCTACCCCCGATCGAGTCATTGTGAGTTGAGCTCCCGTCGGGTGCGGACGAGCTGCCGATGTGTACGCCCGTTATGCTCTGTGACAGAAGCGGTTTTACGCGCTTGTTTACGAAGGTGAGTTTAAAGTGCTGTGAGTAAATTCTTTATTACTGAGTCTTGAGGGATTGCTTGCGATATCTCTCGTATATTTTCACTGAATTTTTACCTGTGGAAGTGTTTTATTTTGTGAGAGAATTACAGCATTTGCGAAAGCTTCAGATCCAAGCGGACTGTTAAAAGCACATTACTGTTTAATTGTGCTTGTGAATTTTGTACAGTTGATTGTTCGACTAAGTTCTAGAAGCAATAAAGTTCGTTTTCCATCCAGACAAGTGGACTTTTTAGTAGAACTTTCTGCACCAATTGGACTTTAGAACGACGAACCTAGAAAATAAGCAACGTTTTCTGCAACATTTTAGTGTCAGAATCATCGGGTTCTAAAGATTTTAATTTTCCAGTTTATGGTTTTGACAAGACGAAAAATGGAAGAACAACTTCAAAAGCTCATAGATATGATGAAGGAGATGAAATCCGGACAAGTCGATTTAGTGAATGGTGATTCGGTGAGAAGTGGCAGAAAGAGCATAGTAGAATTCAACTAAAGTCAAGGATGCAAAGACCTGGCGAGACCCTTCAAGAGCTGCCCTCGGACATAGATAGGCTGTGTCATCTAGCCTACGGCAGTTATCCTGATAATGTTCGAGAAGAAGTTGCAGTGCAACATTTTATTGAAGGCGTCCAGGATTCTGAAATTCAGAAAGCATTGATCCTGGCGGATTATAAAGATCTCAGTCCGTCCTCGTCTTCGCCATGAAGCTAGAGACAGCTCAGCGGTCCGTAAGGAAAGATCGTCATGTTGTTAGAGCGGCGACGGTCCAAGAGCGAGCTGATACGGACACGGAGAGTTTAGAGAACAGAATGATGAAGAAACTTGAAGATTTGGTAGAACGCCAAGAAAAAGAGCCAAGAAAAACTAAATGTTGGAGGTGCGGCTTCGAGGGATATTTAAGAAAATGCAGTGATGTACAAAAGTACTGTCGTCGTGAAGGTCGCAGATATCAGTATACCCGAAAAGGCCATGAAGGAAGACCGGATACATACGAGCTTGTGGAACGGAGGCTTCAAGATATTCAAAAGCCTCATTTGAAAGTCTTGCAGATTTCATGAGTAAATGGCGGCAGTAATGGACTTTTTGTACTCGGATACGCAAATGGTTCTCCATGCCTCATGGTCAGTGCTACTGGAGCTAATGTAACAATCATAAGGACAGATCTGGCCTAGAAATTAAATTTGAAAACTATCTAGACTCCGTCCTCGCTGACCCTCTAGACTGTGACCGGTAAAAAGTTCGAAGTGGGCGGAAAAACAAGAGTGGAAATTACTTTGGAAATGCCAGATACGACCGTGTGGTATATGTCACCAATATTACGGACGCTTTTATTCTGGGACTGGACTTTCTAAAATCACACAAATTTAACTTGGACTTTAAGAATAATGAAGCTACGTTCAGACTCAGAAGAAATAGCTGCGTTCGATATTAAATATGAAGCTGTTTTACCTGTTCAGCAAATAATAGCCCAGACTGATATCACTCTCCCCCCTAGAACTGATTCAGTAATTTCTCGAACAGTAAAAGAAAGCAATAAATTCCGTTTTGGATTAATCGAACACCCAAACAATAGTGATCCTGTCACAGGAGTACTTGTGGGAGTAACACTTGTGGACTTGTCGAAAAATAACGTTCCTGTTAGAGTAGCTAACATCACTGACAAGTCGAAAGTGATAAAGAAAAATAAAGTGTTGGCAACATGCACTCCTGCTACCTGCATTAATAAGAACAACAACCCAACGACTGCTAAATCATCTGAGTGCCTGACAAGGGAATTATTACAAGACGTGGAGTTAACGGCAGAACAGAGAAGTGCTGCGGAGAAAATAATAACTGAATTTGAAGGCCTCTTCTCTCGTACTTCGGGTGACTTTGGTCGTACGAACTTAACACAACATAGAATAGACACAGGCAGCCATTTTCCCACCAAGCAACATCCTAGACGGCTGCCCTTTGCTGAGCAAGAAGAGGTGAGCAGACTTTCAGAGAAGATGCAGCGTTATGACGTCATCGAGCCATCGACTAGTCCCTGGGCCTCGCCGATTGTTTTGGTCCGAAAGAAAGACGTTTCCACCCGGGTCTGCGTTGACTATAGACGTCTGACTGACATTAGCAAGAAAGACAGCTACCCTCTTCCCAGAATGGACGGCACTTTAGACACATTATCGGGAAATGAATGGTTCTCCACTCTGGATCTCAAGAGTGGCTACTGCCAAGTAGAAATTCATTCCGATGGCCGAGAAAACAATGCGTTCAAAACGGGACAAGGATTGTGGCAGTTCAAAGTTATGCTCTTTGGACTCTGCAACGCACCGGCAACATTCGTGCGTCTAATGGAGACAGTGTTGAGAAGACTTTCCTAAGAAGCATGTCTCGTTTATTTGGACGATATCATCATCGTCGGAAAGACTTTCGAAGAGCATCTCGAGAACATCCGAAAGCTGATGCAGAAATTAAAGGAGGTGAACTTGAAACTGAGTCCAACTAAGTGCAACTTGTTTCGTCGCGAAGTACGTTATCTCGGGCACATAATATCCGCCCACGGAGTCCGAACCGATCCCGGAAAGACGTCCGCAGTCAAGAACTGGAGTCGTCCTGAGAATATCCATGAAGTTTTCTCGCTCCGTGCACTTACTATCGAAAATTCATGAAAGGTTTTTCTCAAATTGCAAGACCACTTCACAAATTGACCGAGAATGGACAAAAATTTCTATGGATTGCAGAATGTGAGGATGTGTTCAACGAACTCAAGACGGCCCTAACATCTTCGCCGATCCCGCCGTATCCTCAACCTGATAAGCCATTTATCCTGGACACAGATGCAAGTAAAGAGAGTGTCGGAGCCGTTTTGTCCCAGGAGATAGATGGCTAAGAACATGTCATTGCTTACTGGAGCAAATCCCTTTCGAAGGCAGAACTTAACTATTGTGTTACGAGAAAGGAACTTCTTGCTATTGCCAAGGCCGTAGAACATTTCCATGATTATCTGTACGGCCGTAAGTTCCTGCTCCGAACAGACCATGCCTCTTTACCCTGGCTTTTAAACTTCAAGAATCGGGAGGGCCAGATAGCCAGGTGAATACAGAGATTACAAGAATATGACATAGAAATACGTCATCGGAAAGGAGCATCTCATGGAAACACAGATGCATTATCGAGTTGGCCCTGCATAGAAATATTTCGCTATTGCTGAAAGGCAGAGGAAATTTACCATCTGAAACATCCCATTGTCCGCCAAGTTACGGCATCAGCGTCATCTCAATATCCCTGGAGTGACGATAATGTTCGGGCGGACCAGTTGGCTGATAGCGACATTAAATCTATTCTGGAGTTAATCGAAAAATCTAGCGCTAAGCCCAGCTGGCAAGAGATATCGTCAGGTAGTCAGGCAACTTCTACTGGGCTTTACGGGATTCGCTTCGCCTGAGAAATGAAGTTCTGTATCGTAAATGGGAGTCGGACGACGGCAAAACGCTTCGATGGCAGTTAGTACTCCCCCGTTCGAGGATTCCGAAGGTTCTAGAAGAGCTGCATAATGGCTTAACTGGGGGCCATTTTGGCATAATGAAGACCCTGCACAGGCCCGGACTGGCTCTCTTGGGGGCCCTCGGCTAGAGATTTAAAAGGCGCCTCTTCAGGAGCCGATTTGTCAATTTGGGAGCCCTGGGCAAAAGCTTTATTGGGGGGGGGCCCTCTTTCGACAACTTTTTCAAAATTTACAAATTTTTAAAGAACAATTTGGGGGCCCGGGCGCTTGCCCCGAATGCCCTCCCAGAAATCAGGCCCTGCCTCTTACTGAGGAGTTTGGAATAGAATATTACAATATGTAATATTTGAAAATGAGACTTACGCGCCTAAAAACCGCATTTAACTATTTTAGAGATTTCGGGGGCCCTGACTTTTTGGGGCGGGGCTTCTGGGATCCTCCGCTGTGTCACTGCGTAAGATTGCTGGAAAATACATAATCAAATTACTCTTATCATAAAGTTGTGTATCCACTTTTGAATGCCTCACCGGGTGCCCCTTGGGCCGGGGGCCCTCGGCGATGGCCGACCAGCCGACTTGGCCAGTCCGGGCCTGACCCTGCAGAAAGTTAGCGAGCGCTTCTAGTGGGCTAGGGCTCAAGACGATGTCCAAAGTGGTGTCTAGCTTGCGAGGCCTGTGCTGCCCGTAAAGGCCCGAAGAAACGTAGCCGTGGAGAACTACATGGTTATAATGTAGGTACGTCTTTTGAAAGAATTGAACACGACATCTTGTGGCCTCTTCCGCGAACTTCGAATGGCAAAAGTACGTGATAGTTGTCATAGATTATTTCTCTAAATTGCCCGAAGCGTATCCTATTCCCCATCAAGAAGCTACGACCGTAGCAGAAGTATTCGTGCAAGATTGGATTTCCAGGTATGGAACTCCTCTGCAACCTCATTTGGACAAGGGGACGAACTTTTCCTCTGCATCTTTAAAGGACTATGTCAACTTCTCGGAATAGACAAAACCCAGACTGCGCCTTTACGCCCACAATCCGACGGCATGGTGGAGAGGTTCAATCGCACTATTTTCAACAACCTCTCGCTGCTCGTGTCTAGAAATCAAGAGGACTGGGTCAAGAAACTCCCCCTCTTCTTACTGGCCTATAGGAGTGCCGCCCATGAGACTACCGGCTTCACACCTTCCCAGATGCTATTCGAATGAGATCTTTCTTCCCGCCGATCTAGGGCTTGGTCGCCCTCTAGATAAGCCTTCATCACCAGAGGAGTACATGGAAAATCTTCGGGCACAGTTTTAAGACGTGCATCATTTTGCTCGGGAGCGGATCAACCTGAACACGGAGAAGATGAAGACTCGCGACGACACGAAAGCTACGGGACACGAGTTCAAGGTAGGTGACAAAGTTTGGCTATGGATGCCTATTTGACGGAAAGGCCTGTCTCCCAAGCTGCAATCGCCTTGGGACGGTTCTTGCACAGTCCTAAACACACTGAATGACGTCATCGTACGGATTCGTAAGTCACCTAAGTCGAAAACAAGATTTGTTCATTACGATCGGCTAACCGTTTACTGCGTTTGTAATTAATTAAATGAATATTGGACCATGGACACTGCGGCGTAATGCCTTCTTTCTTTCATCTCTCATTTCTTTTCCTCTTTCTTCAATTCTCTTTTACTCAGTACTTATGCCATGTTCAGTGCACATATTATGTTTGTAATTTATTTATTAGTGTGCATTTGCTTATTGTGTTTATTGATTATCTGCTTAAATTATGTTGTTAAGATCCCGTTAAATGTTAGACACTGTAGATGTGGGTGTGACCTCCTAACTGGGGATTGTACTGCCCGGGACGTGCAGTCCTTGGGAAGGGGGCAATGTTACGAATTTTCGGGGCAACTCACTGTTCTGGGGCTCAAAATAGTTCAAAATTCGTATTCTACGTTTCAAATAGTTAAATTTTGCTTTTTGTTGCATCAAAATTGGTCAACTAGAACCGGTGATATGGAAGTTTTGGTTTCCCAATTGTTTCCCTATGGCGGTTCTAGAAATCTCGAGAAATATTGATCGTAGGCCTTCGGTAACTTCCCTTTTGGGGACTTATTCTAGGCGTTCAATTTGGCGAAACTTCGCCAAAAGTCGCCAAGCTTAGCGACATTTAGGTCATTTGGCGCGATTTTCCCTATGGGGCTTGTAAAGTTGCTTTTTCAGCATTAAAATCACATAATAGGCTAATGACTCGGCTTCTATGACGTAATCAAAAGGCGATAGTTCGGGGGCTCGTTAGAGCGGTCCGAGTTTTCTGGACTGCACGTCGGGAGGTATAAAAGAACCGGGCTGCTCCCGATCGAGTCAGTGTGAGTTGAGCTCCCGTCGGGTGTGGACGAGCTGCCGATGTGTACGCTTGCTTTGCTCTGTGATAGAAGCGGTGTTTACGCGCTTGTTTACGAAGCTGAGTTTAAAGTGCTCTGTGTAAATTCTTTATTACTTAGTCTTGAGGAATTGCTTGCGATATCTCTCGTATATTTTCACTGAATTTTTGCCTGTGGAAGTGTTTTATTTTGTGAGAGAATTACTGTTTAATTGTGCTTGTGAATTTTGTACAGTTGATTGTCCGACTACGTCCTAGAAGCAATAACGTTCGTTTTCCATCGTGACAAGTGGGCTTTTTACTACAACTTTCTACGCCAATTGGACTTTAGAACGACGAACCCAGGAAAGAAGCTTTGGGAGAGTTTGTTGAGTTTTCTGCAACAATATCTTACTTTCATGAGTTAAATGACTGTATATAAATTTATTCAGTGACAATTTTATGAAAATTGCGTAAAATAAAATCTGAACAGTCCCCCAAAACTGAAATCAGAGATTTGCCCTTTTGTGTACATGTACAGTCCAGCATGGCAGAGTGCGTAAGACACTGAATATGGTTGATGGCCGAATTGTGAAGGTACGTCTTTCGGGCCTACAAGCGTCTCTCGATTTGGAGTTTTCGGCAGTTTTCTCCAGATGTAACGTAAATACTTGTTAATTAGAGCCACTTAAAATGTCTTCCGCCCAAGTAACCCCCGCCCACCTGTAGGCAGAAGACCCTCGTGTAGGCTTGCCATAACACAAAATATTGTGTGCGTGTACATTTATAAGTTTAAACGCTTCGTTTGTTTAATTACAGACATGGTTCATTCTTCTTAATCCTAAGCCCAGATTTAAGCTCTTCAGTTCTAGTAAAAAACAAAAACAAAACACGATAATGAACATTCTCCTTTCTGTAACAAAAAACACTTAAAATAACTGGTGTTAAAAACATAAAATAATAAAAAAAGCTCTGTAAAATAACACCATAAAGGTTACCTGAATTGCCTTACAGCTGTTCCGAACAAAAACTTATTGTTCTTCTTCAGGGGTAAATATTCACCTGAAGGCAGGAACGGGGAACTGAAAAAGAAAGTAAACAGAAAATGCAAGCGACGAACAAGTCGTTGCCAAACGGAGGAAAACAAAAAAAAAAAAAGAAACCAGGGCTTTTTTTTTTTTTTTTTTTTTTTTTTTTGTCAAGTTTAACTCATTAAAGTTTAAATTATTTGGTGGCTGTGTTTTGATTTGAATTTCCTAATCTATTACGAAATCACTAGTGTGTAGTATCTGACTATCTTTTAGATCTGGTTTTGCGTTTTTGTATGTTGAATACATAAGAGACAATGTCTTGATCTTCTTGGCCATTTTTTGCGAGCTGTTGACAGTAGATTTTTTAAAGAAAAAATGTTTTAAATCCAAATATAAAACAATTGATTTCGATCAGCGCCTGAAATGAAAAAAAAAAAAAAAAACACAAACAGTTATTTTGTTTGTGTTTGTGGGAATACGGCCAATTATCTACGTTAGGCGGATTGATGTTTTTTGAAAATTGCTGATCGAGTAAAGAGACTCGAATTGTGTTTTGTCTTTCCTTTTATATTGTGGTGGTAGAGGGGGTTTTTTGGTTGTTGGGAGGTAACCGTAACGGTATCCTCCTTGCCACGCGGTAGCTCCCGGCTGTCAGTCTTGTGCTTTTTCGTCCGCGCGCTCGCTGCTCGGGCGTCTCGCTCGGGCAGGAGACTTTGGTTTTTCAGTTTTCCCCGTCCAGGGACGGGTATTTTCCGGCTGGGCTAGCTGTCTCCCCTGGGGCTGTCGTCCGGTTTGTGACATCTTTCCTTTTTTTCTGAACAAGCTTACAGGTAAGCCTGTTTTCTTTTCTCTGTTCCGGGTCCGGGCAACTTAGCCCTCTTGTGTGCTCGGTTCCCGTCTTCAACGTGTAATCCAGTGGGTGCGGGGGAGGTGGTGCTATGTCACACTCCCAGTTTAACGTCTCTCCGTCTGCGTCCTCGGCTGAGGTAGGCATGGAATTGGATAATACTACCCCCACCTTTTTTCGAAAGGTTGTGGAAACGTCGGAAGCTATTCAGAAAGCTGCCTCAAATGGGGGCAACACATTTATCATTTTTATGTCCAGCGACGAATCTCAATCGTTTCCCAAGCGCGACCCGCGTGCCTTTCATGCCGAAATAAAAAACAAAATAGCGTCGCACGAACAAATAAAGAACGTAAGATATAACAGAAACGGAACCATATTATTTCACACCACAGATGCTAATTGTGCTACAGAGCTGGCGAACCTGCAAGAATTCTTGGGAATGAAAGTAACATGCCGCGTAACCTGGCAGAATATTACTACCAGATTCCTAATATTCGACATTCCCACAGACATACCTCTAGCCGACTTGATACAAGACATAGAAATGGATAATGATATTGCTATCTTCGAAACACGCCGATTCCTTAAAAGGGGCAGCACGAAAGCCTATACACCAGTCCTGGTAACCGTTCTGGGAACACGGATTCCACACGAAATCAAACTCTGGTTGACAATACAGAAAGTAACGATGTTCGTTGACAAACCACGACAATGTCGCCGCTGTAAGCGCTACGACCACGCAGAAGCGAGATGCAAACAGGAATTATTATGTACCAACTGTGGCTCCTCCCACGAAGGAATATGTCAGGCCCTACCTAAATGCTCCAATTGTGCAGAAGCCCACCGTTCTGATTACCTACAATGTCCACGTAGACTAAAAGAAATAGAATTTTTAAAATTTAAGTGCACTAATTTCCTGACCTTTTCGGAGGCCCGCCGGCTAGCTCGACAGAAACAACCAACTTACGCTGCGGCTGCTGCCCCCGCCCCCCGCCAAGCCGAAACAATAGAAACAATGAAAAAGGACTTTGATATTCGCACCAACAACATAATAAAATGTATGAATGAGATGCTCAAAACCCATATGGACCGTATCATGTTGGCAGTAAACACCTTAACGGTATGCTGAGCCAGGCCGGTAAGTCGGCCCGGCCGCTAAGTCCTCCTGGGGCTGGCCCCCCCAACCTGTCTTAAGAAAAAAAACAGCATCTGGATACTGAGGGCGGCCTCAAGCTCCCCCCGGCTAACCCGAAAAAAACCTAGCAGCTCTTCCCGGGTTTTTTTTTTTTTTCCTCCTCCTCTCGCCCTCCCCCCCTTTTTTTCTAGCTCTGGTCTATGGCGCCGTTTCGTCCTTTGAGCATCGTGCAATGGAACTGCCGTAGCGTTTCCAACAAGGGAGATTTTTTTCGACTCGACTTGTTCTCTGATGCGGACATCTGGGTTTTACAGGAAACGTTTCTGAAACCTGCCTCTTCCTTTCTTCTGAGATCAAACACGGTTTACCGGTTGGACCGTGTGGATCGCCCAGCGGGCGGCCTTGTTGTAGCTGTCTCCTCCCATATTCCGTCGGCGCGGATCCCTGGTATCTCTTCGTCTGCAGATAACGAAATCCTGGGTGTGGCTCTTCATTTACCGCAATTTCCGCTCAACATCATAAATATTCACTTGCGGTACGGTCAGATTACCCCTGACCTCCGGTCGTTATGTGCCTCTCTTACTGGCCAGACACTGATCCTAGGTGACTTTAATCTACACCACCCCTGGTGGGGCTCGCTGCACTCGTCTCCAGCCAGTGAGGAGTTTTGTCAGTGGCTATCCTCGAGCCCCTACTGCATCATGAACACGACATCTCCGACCCACATCGCTCCGGGGGGGACTCTCTCCTTAATAGACCTGTCGCTCTGCACTAGTGATCTCTTTGATCGTGCGTCGCTTACAGTCTCAGAGGACCCGTATGACAGCGACCACTTCCCTGTCTGCATTCGTCTGGACGAAAGTCTTCCGGAGTCTGCCCCCAGGATGCTATATTCGTGGGGCCGCATTTGCAACAACATAAACACCGCGCTGGACAACGCTACAAGTGTCGACCTTTCACACTTTAGACTGCTCACCGAATCTAAAATGCAAGAACACCAGGTGAAAACCCCAAGTTTGCCAAAGGGCTTTCCCCCCTGGTGGAATACCCGGTGTGCCAACCTTTGGAAGCAAAAGAAATTCCTCCTCCGCAGGGCTCGTTCCCAGCTCTCCACGGAACTCTGGTCGAAATACAAACGCACGGCAGCGAAACTCCGCTCCGTCATCAAGGAAGCTCGACGGATGTTTTGGGACCGTACTTGCAGTGACTCCCGGGACGGCCGCTTTCTCTTCAAAATCTTTAGAAAATTTCAGCAGCGCCCTGACCCGCTAGAATCTCATCTCATACTGCGACAGAATGAACAGGACATCGTTTCTCCTCGCTTACAAGCGGAGCTTTTTGCCAACTTCTTCAGCAGCTCAGCCTCCCATGAACCCCTCCCCGTGGACTACGGCGACCAGGAAGAGGACCCTATCAACCAACCTGTCACGCTACAAGAATTGAGGGACGCAATTAACCACACGAAAGTCACCACTCCAGGTGCGGATCGCATTTCGGCCAGACTCTTCAAGGACCTCAATGATAAGTCCCTTCAGCTCATCTTAGACATCTTTAATACGATCTGGAGCTCCTTAAACATACCGGAGGACTGGCGCGCCTCTACCATACTCCCTATCTTGAAACCGGGGAAAGTCCCCTCTTCAGTTGAATCGTACCGCCCTATCGCCCTGACGGCTGTAATGTGCAAAATCAACGAGCGGATCATCTCGCTCCGTCTTGCCCACTTCCTCCTCTCGAATAACGCGCTAGACTATCGTCACTTCGGCTTTCTGACGCACCGGGACGGACAAACGGCGGTGACCCAGCTCCACCTAGCGATAAACCAGGCCCATGCCCGAAAAGAATTTTTCCTCGGCATCTCGCTGGACATACACGCCGCTTATGACTCAGTGTACATTGATGGGCTTATCTCAAAGTGCACTCGTCTCCAGCTCTGCGGTCGTATCACCCGGTGGATTCACCAATTCCTACAAAACCGTTCTATACGGATTTCTTGGAGAGGCTCTATCTCAAGCGCTCGTCCTATGCTCAGAGGTATCCCTCAGGGGAGCGTGCTTTCGCCTATTCTTTTCACCATTTACATGTCCGACTTTTTTGAAGTCCTCGAACAGGGGGTGGAATGCCTTATATACGCGGACGACATTTTTCTCTACTGCTCGAACACCTCCCTGTCCGTCTGTGAAACGAAGCTCCAACAGACGCTATCCAGAATTTCCCAATGGTGCACATACTGGAAACTCTCGGTGCGCTCGGACAAATGCTGCGCTATCAATCTCTCCCGCAGGCGGGGCATCAATGATAAAATATTTTCTATTAACGGTGGACTGGTTGAATGGTCGGATGTCGTAAAATTCCTAGGCTTCCATTTCTCGCGGCGGGGTGGTTCCCGCCCTCACCTGGCATACCTAAAAAAGAAGGCGCTTCAACGCATCAACGTCCTCAAAATCCTCTCCTCCTGCAGGTATGGCGCCCGGTCTGTCCACCTGCGTCACATCGCTCTGGCTACGATTCGCAGCCTGCTGGACTACGGGGCTCCGGTATTGTACGGCCTTTGCCCCTCTCTGCTCAAATGCTTGGAAGTATTCCAGACCTCAGCTCTCAGGGTGGCGTTGGGCCTCCCGCGGTGGGTCCCCAACCCTGTCTTACTGAAACACGCGGGGTGTATGTCCATAAAAAGGAGAATTGATTTGCTCACCCACAGGTTCTGGGTGAAACACCTATCCCTTGGGCACTTGTCTCCCATGTGGCCTATCCTCTCCGCCCTCATTTCGCCCCCTCCGGCTAGCCGCTTCCCGGTGCTACCTGGGCTTGACACTATCTTCGCTCGCCTCAACAGCGATCCGCAACATCTCATCCCTGCGGTCCCTCCGCCCCCTCCGGGGGTGAACTCCTATTCCCTTCTCCTCAATGGGCTACCCTTTCAAAGTAAGGACCTCTGCCCAGCGGCTGTCTCAGGCCTCTTTGCAGATTTTGTTGCTTCTTTGGATCCTTCCTCTGTGATTATTGCGACGGACGCGTCGAAATCCCCCTCGGTGACTGCAATCGGGGGGTGCTCTTTGGCGGGCCACTTCCGCTACAAAATTCATAGCGTCAATTCCATTTTTTCCGCAGAAGCCCTGGCCCTCTGCACGGCGCTAGACGAGCTAATCATTATCGACAGAGCCACCCTAATCCTGACCGACAGCCTTTCTGTGCTCCAAGCGCTTCAAAAGTGCTCTCGCAAGTCTCCCCACATCATCCAACGGCTCCAACAAAAACTTTCCGTCATTGCTCGGTTGGTCCCTGCAATCCACCTCTGCTGGGTCCCGGGTCATCGGGGCATAGCGCTCAATGAAAGGGCAGACCATCTTGCCCGGACTTGTCCCCCGGATGAAATCTTTCTCGAATGGATCTGTCCCGAAGACATTCTCACCCTCCTACAGCAGGAAGCGCTCTCTCAAGCCGCCCTCGACTTTGACAACACTCCCTATAAAACCTCCCATGGTGACATCCCGCCGGTTACTCTCTCCGGCTCCTGGTACAAAAATCGTTACGCGGATGTCCTCTTCTCCCGTCTTGTGTGCCGAGTTATGATTACCCCCGTGCTCCTTTATAGATTTGGTCTCGACTCTACTTTCCTGTGTGATACCTGCAATCTGCCGGACTCCATCGACCATATCCTCTTCCATTGCACCAAGTACGCCAACAACCGCCACAAGCTCTATTCGGTCCTGGGCCTCCCGCCGTCTTTCGCGGGGCCTTTCTCGGTGTTTGTCTCGCAGGCTTCCTCCTCTTGCCTCTCTCGCCGCGCGCTTCTTCAGTTCCTTGTTGCGGTCGACCGTTAATTGGCTCGCTGCTCTTCGCGCTTCTGGGTCTCTATAGCTAGTCCTACATCTGGATCATTCGGGACGACAGCCCCAGCCCTGGCTAAAGGTCCCAAAAACCTACGCTATCAAATCAAATCAAATCAAATCTACGTTAGGCATCTAAATCGATGGGGAGGAAGGGGTGCCCTTCGTGGGGGGTCTTTAAAAATAGTTCTAATTCGTAATAATTACGTTAACCTAAAAATTGACAGGCATCTAACAAATTAAATGATAGCATGAAAGTGATTTCGATTAAAGACTTCGCATTTTTGCTCTACAACGTAACTTCAGCTGCATTCGACAGGAATTCTCATTAAAACAGTCACTTGTTACTATTATTACGAGGAGGAGGGAGTAACAAATAAATAAAAGCTTTCAAATTACTTCACTAGCATTTTTTGAATGTTTTAACACAAAGAAATGTGTTTTTCTTCTGAGAATTATTCTTTTTGCTATGTTTTTAAAAGTAGTCATAATTACCCCCCATAATCACCTAAAAATAGTGAGGAAAGTATGACGATCAATTGAAAAATATTTAACTGTGTTAGAAAAAGTAAACACATGTCAGTGGCACTTAAATACATTACAAATATACTTTTTATATGGCCTAAAATATTTTCCATTTGGGCCCAATATCTTTAAATATTGTACTGCCAAATTCGTTCATTCAAAGTTTTAGCATGTTGTTAGGTTTACAATTGTTGCTGCTTTAAAAATTCATGAAATTAATAATCATTAAGGCAAGTATTCAAAAGAATGGACTTAAATTAAATCCGAAATCTGTAAAAAACCGTTAGCATACAGGGTGTCCCCAAAAGGATTTAAATCTTTTTCCTTAAGAGATAAGTGGACCATATATTCAAAAAATTTCCAAAGCAAGGTAGGAAAAGCGAGTATTTCAAGAATTCCTTTGGTTAGCTTTCAATAAGTTATATCTTTTAAGCTTGTATACAACCCCCGTACAAAAAACTGCTCAACTAATAACACGTGCCCCAAACACTAATGATGTAATGTGCAAAATTTCAGCCTTTCATCATAAAATGACTCAGTGGTATCGTTAGATAAAGATTATCAAGGGATACGTGAACTTGAATAGTAGCGTATATTTTGTTGGAGGGAAAAAATTATTTACTTTCGTAATTTCTTTACAACCCCTAAAATGCGATCATCAGATGTGATTTTTTCTCCCTTCGAGAGTCATTGAAAAGCAGTTGAGTCAGTACATACAATTATCCTCATATCTTTGACACGTTTTAGGATATATTTCACAAATTTTGTGAATCAGCTCATCAGTGTATTCGGCACATTTTACTGATTGGGGTGGATTTTTTTTGTACTTGGGTCGTATTCAGATTCAAAAAGTGTAACTTTTTGAAAATTAACGAGAGAAAATTCTTCTTCAAGCAGTCTTTTTTTCCTCCTTATCTTATTTTGAACAGTTTTATAGCTTGCATTGCCCTCTTACCTATGATAGGTAAAGAATTAAAGTGTGTAACCACCCTTTTGGGACACCTTCTACACAGTGTCAAAAAAAAAGGGGGGGGGGGTTGACAGCTAAATTGTGCTCTTAAAAAAAAAAAAAATATTTCAAATTTTTAGGGTCTCGCAAAATAGCCTAAAAGCTTTGTCTCGTCTCGCAAAAATCCCTATATCAAAATATTAAAAGTGTATGTCTCGTCTCGCAAAAAAGCTGTAAATCTCTGTCTCGTCTTGCGTCCATCCCTACAAATTTTAGTGGAAAAGTGCGTGTAGATAACGATCATGCTATTAATTCGGGATGTTGAAGTTTTTTTTATTTTTATTTTATTTATTTTTTTTTTTACACATACGGGTTTTCACTGGTCAAGAAAACCCTGAAATACCAGAAATCGTCAGAAAATTTTATTTTAACAGAAAAAGTAAAAGAAATTTGATAATTTTGGCTAAAATCCAAGAAAATTATAAAATGTGTGATGTGTAAATTTATTTAAAATCTCCATTTACAAATTATTTTTTAATTGCCATACATCTCGAATGCTGAAAATATGACTTGATATATGTGCATAAGAGTGGCGGGTTCAGAATTTTTTGGGGGGAAGGCCTAGTTAAAAAATAAAAATAAAATATTTCTATAGGCATGCTTTATTATGCATTATGTTTCGGTTAAATAAGCTTTTTCTTTCTTTTAGTACTAGACCCCCCCCCCCCCCCAAGAAAAGTGCCACTGCTGTGCAGCTATGCTAAGCCTTTTTTTTTTTCCCCAGACATACGACAACTGTAAAATGAAATTTTTAGTGCAGACTTCAGATAATTTTCATAGTCACACTTCGATATTTCCCAAATTTATAATTTTCCCTGACTTCCTCTGTTAACCCCTTAACGGTCGTATTATTTTCAAGAAAAGAGCCATAAAAGTGCCTATTTCTTTTTATCGTTCCTGAAAATTGTATAAAAATGAGTGCATGTACAATATATGCATTCGTTTTAAGGTTTTGGACATTTTTTTAACGCAAAAGAAAAAAAAAATTAAATTTCTTGGAAAATCCAGAGTTATAGTGACGTGAATGTTTTTTGTAGTAAGCAAGGAATCATTAAACATATATGTTTTAAACACTGAAGGAGAATTTTACTGAACTTAATTCGTAAAATAAATGAATATTTGTAAAATTTTCTTTGAGCATAAGTAAAAAAAGTGAGCTAAGAGCCGTGCATAAGAAGTGGAATGCTCTTGTGTTTCTGGCACATAGCATTTGAACACTATTATTCGGAAATATGACGGGCACTAGAAATAGAGGGCGGAAACTTAGTCCGTGATTTTGACGGGAGCGCCGATAGGCTAAACATTAATATTAATTAAGGGGGTTAAATAAAATGCCTCACAATTCCAGGTTTTTCAGGTTTTCCTAGTTTCATTATTATTATCCAGGCCCGCATTTCCACGAAAGCATGAAATGCGTTTTTTGGCGCACAATTTCTGTGTCAACATTATTACAGCCAAAATTTGTATGCTAACTTTATTTTTGCTAGCACCGTATATAAATTAGGAAGTAGTGGCTGGAAAGTGAGTCGTCGATACCCTTGTTATGATTTATCACAACTCATAATATATTTCCTTTTTTTTTTTTTTAAGATATGGAAAGACAAGGGTTTAAACGCCCTTATTCACCTGTTAGCGTCGAAGAATTATCCAGCGACGACGAAGAAACGTGTGTGTGTGTAAGTATATTGGTTATTGTTAAAGTTTTAAAAAATATTTCTTAAAGAAATCATGCAACTTTTTAGCAATTATTTTTTTTAAAATCCAGTTATGCTAGGGGCTCGAAAAAATGAAGAATGCCTGGTACGAAACGTCCGGGAAAAAAAAATCTTTATCGAATTCTGCAATTTTCTCTAAGCGGATAAAGCTTCGGCCTTTTTGTCTACGATTTTTTTTTCTGAAAGTTGCATGAGACATTTAGGTGCACTTTTAATATTATATAATTGCATAGTGCATTCGGTGGAGAAGCATTATTAATTTTTTCGAGTGCTTAACATCATTGGCTTGTTTTAAGGCTGTTCAAAAGTTTTGCCATGCCTATATATTTTTATTTATTCATTTATTTTTAAGGAAAAGCCTTAAAACATTTCGTGTTTGCGTGGGCTCGACTTTATATTTTTCCCGCCTAAAAAATAAAATGTGACTTCTCTTATTTATTTATTTTTTGTTTTTAAGTATGCATTGTATTTTTCAGAGCTTGTAATTTATATTAATGATACGGTATTGAAAATAAAAGTATTTTTTAGAACATTGAACTTACATTAGGTTTAAAGGAGCTGTGCATAATCAATTTTATGTAAGCAATTTTAAATAAATAAAAATGTCGCGAAACTCAATGCTCTACATACATGCGTATTTTATACCACATTCAAAGATTATCAATGGGCAAAGTCTATCTGATGGAACAACCACAAAGTAAATGGTCGAAAGACGCTTTTAATGCATATTTAGAAGCAAAACCCCAGAAGATTGCTTCATGCCATCTGCACCAACACACGCAGGTATCCCTAAAAACTATTTAAATTCCAACGATACTTCACAAAGTATACTATGGGAGAAAATCATGCTCTATAAATAGAATTCGCATTAATAAAAATATGCACATGTGAACAACAACAACAAAAAAGTAAAAAAATCCTGCAACTTAAAAGTTAATTCACTATTGATAAAAAAAAAATAACATAAAATGTCATAAATACTGTATTAAATGATGCTGTTTTTTCTTTCTTTTTTTTTTAAGAATTTGTTACTCGTACTTTTTCCTCTTTTAAATGTTTGTTACATAGCAAACAGTAATCTCGATTACTTATATGATTATACTTTCTAATTTCTTATAGACACACCTGCCTCTCCCAGATGATGATGTTGTTGACTGTGTTACGGTATTTATGATTTTATTAATTAGTTTATTTCGATGTAACTACGTATTTATTTTCTATACAAGATTTAAAACACTGAAATGTCATTTGGATTGAAATACACACACTTAAAAAAGAATTCGATTATAAGTCCTATTTATTCCCTATCGTAATTTATTGAGTAACTGGTTATTCAAATTCATCGGATCCTGTGAAGAACACAAGATACCGATAGAATAATGAGAAAATATTATTATATACTGGATTAAGAAATTTCGAAGAAGAACAATATATTATTTTATGGGCTTACACACAAATATTTTTTTCGGGAGGTTGTAAGACTAAAAAAATAATCTTTTATATAAACCCCTAAATTTATCCTCTAAGTTCTTGCATTACAGTCTATGTGTGTTGTGTTGTGGAATTGCGGCCAGTTATCTATACTTGGGATCTAGGCAGAGAGGTGGGGTGACGACCGAGGGAATCTTTCTAAGGGATCTTAACCCGTATTTACCGCCTTAAGTTTCGTAGAAAACTCCAAACAGTTAGGTCGGCAGATGTGACCAGGTTTCGAACCTGACGCCTTTCGTTTCCCAGTTCAGAGAGCTGTGCGCTCGGCCACTGGTGGGGCTACAGTGTATTATGAGAAGTTGGTGAATAGAAACGTTTAAAATTATTTTTTCTATAGAGTGTATTTTCTAGAGCAGAGTATAATTCTCGTTCTTCAATGGGCATATGTATTGTATATTGCATTGACTAAACTGTAAGAAAAATATACTTAATCTGCACGATCGTACGAACTCGGTACAGTTAAAAGATTAATATAAAAAGAAGTTGATAAAATTAAATTGAGGCTTTTTTTTTAAGTTTAAAATGCTATTAAATTCGCACTTCTATTTTTGAAAACACTTTGTATGTAGCAAGCATGTCTGAAATCCTGAAACCAAAACCCGTATAAGCTTAAAATCTCGAACCTGAACATTTTCAAAGAAATCTTCAGTTTAGAAAGCTTTTGCATCTTGTTTTCCTAACCTAATGGGTGACGGAGGAATCGTGTTTTTAAAAGTGGCTCCCATTCTGTATGCAACAGAAAATGCTAATTCCATCGGAAACGTTATCCAAAACTCCACAAAGGAAGGGAGGTTGGGGGGGGGGGAGCTCAATGATCCAGATGAAATATCTTCAAACTTCTCTCATCTGTCCATGGAACCGGTTTAAGAATTGCTATTATTTTTTTTTTCCTTCTGGATATTCAAGTTTCGTAGAAATAATTATGTCTTGTGTACATTTAAATTTTATATAGTGATTTTCTTAACAGCAATTGCTTGAAGAAATGGTAACGGCGGTGGCTTTTCATCAGGACAATCCAGCGCCCTATATAGAGGCTTCTTTCGAAGAAAGAGCCAGGGTAGTGCGTACGCCCCCAACAGAGGCGGAGAGGCCCTTCCGCAATGTAAGTGGTTTCCATTTGCTTTTTAATATTTTTAAAGGCAGAACATAGATATATATACATATGCACATCTATTCTACACACAGAGGCTAAAAATCAATATCGAAGTTTAACCTTTTTAATTGATTTGATTTTGGGAATACGGCCGATTGTCTAAACGAGGGATCTAGCCCGAGGGGGGTTGCCCTCCATGGGGGATATCGGGGACTTTCTAAGGGGGTCATAACCCATATTTACGTGAAGATTCGTAGAAAACCACGGAAAACTCCGAACGGCTAGGTCGACGGACGCGACCTGGGTTTGAAATAACCTTTTTAAAAGACATTAATATACCTGATTACAATTAAATGCATTAATGGCATTATTAAAATAATTTGTAGTAAAATGACATTGAAACAATTTCATAACGTTGTATAATTTGCTATACTGAAAAAAAAAAAAAACTAGAGCACTTAATTGTACTACTTTCTGTAAAAAGAACGGTAGAAGTGTAAAAGTAATTAACGTCAGTCTCAGAGGGTCTTTCAGAACGTGGAATTTGGCCGTTCTCTTTCACTTTCCTCAATGATACAGATGAAATATCTTCAAACTTCTCTCATCTCTCCATGGAACCGGTTTAAGAATTGCTATTATTTTTTTTTCCTTCTGGATATTCAAGTTTCGTAGAAATAATTATGTCTTGTTTACATTTAAATTTTTATATAGTGATTTTCTTAACAGCAATTGCTTGAAGAAATGGTAACGGCGGAGGCTTTTCATCAGGACAATCCAGCGCCCTATATAGAGGCTTCTTTCGAAGAAAGAGCCAGGGTAGTGCGTACGCCCCCAACAGAGGCGGAGAGGCCCTTCCGCAATGTAAGTGGTTTCCATTTGCTTTTTAATATTTTTAAAGGCAGAACATAGATATATATACATATGTACATCTATTCTACACACAGAGGCTAAAAATCAATATCGAAGTTTAACCTTTTTAATTGATTTGATTTTGGGAATACGGCCGATTGTCTAAACGAGGGATCTAGCCCGAGGGGGGTTGCCCTCCATGGGGGATATCGGGGACTTTCTAAGGGGGTCATAACCCATATTTACGTGAAGATTCGTAGAAAACCACGGAAAACTCCGAACGGCTAGGTCGACGGACGCGACCTGGGTTTGAAATAACCTTTTTAAAAGACATTAATATACCTGATTACAATTAAATGCATTAATGGCATTATTAAAATAATTTGTAGTAAAATGACACTGAAACAATTTCATAACGTTGTATAATTTGCTATACTGAAAAAAAAAAAAAACTAGAGCACTTAATTGTACTACTTTCTGTAAAAAGAACGGTAGAAGTGTAAAAGTAATTAACGTCAGTCTCAGAGGGTCTTTCAGAACGTGGAATTTGGCCGTTCTCTTTCACTTTCCTCAATGATACAGATGAAATATCTTCAAACTTCTCTCATCTCTCCATGGAACCGGTTTAAGAATTGCTATTATTTTTTTTTCCTTCTGGATATTCAAGTTTCATAGAAATAATTATGTCTTGTTTACATTTAAATTTTTATATAGTGATTTTCTTAACAGGAATTGCCCACAGAACCGGGAAGGGCAGAAAATTTTCAGGAGGACAATCGAAACAACGATATACAGGTGTTATTCGAAGAAAGAGCCAGGGTAGTGCGTACGCCCCCAACAGAGGCGGAGAGGCACTTCCGCAATGTAAGTGGTTTTCATTTGCTTTTTAATATTTTTAAAGGCAGAACATAGATATATATATACATATGTACATCTATTCTACACACAGAAGCTAAAAATCAATATCGAGGTTTAACCTTTTTAATTGATTTGATTTTGGGAATACGGCCGATTGTCTAAACGAGGGATCTAGCCCGAGGGGAGTTGCCCTCCGTGGGGGGATTTCGGGGACTTTCTAAGGGGGTCATAACCCATATTTACGTGAAGATTCTTAGAAAACCACGGAAAACTCCGAACGGCTAGGTCGACGGACGCGACCTGGGTTTGAAATAACCTTTTTAAAAGACATTAATATACCTGATTACAATTAAATGCATTGATGGCATTATTAAAATAATTTGTAGTAAAATGACACTGAAACAATTTCATAACGTTGTATAATTTGCTATACTGAAAAAAAAAAAACTAGAGCACTTAATTGTACAACTTTCTGTAAAAAGAACGGTAGAAGTGTAAAAGTAATTAACGTCAGTCTCGGAGGGTCTTTCAGAACGTGGAATTTGGCCGTTCTCTTTCAGTTTCCTCAATGATACAGATGAAATATCTTCAAACTTCTCTCATCTCTCCATGGAACCGGTTTAAGAATTGCTATTATTTTTTTTTTTTCCTTCTGGATATTCAAGTTTCATAGAAATAATTATGTCTTGTTTACATTTAAATTTTTATATAGTGATTTTCTTAACAGCAATTGCTTGAAGAAATGATGGCGGTGGCTTTTCATCAGGACAATCCAGCGCCCTATATAGAGGCTTCTTTCGAAGAAAGAGCCAGGGTAGTGCGTACGCGCCTAACAGAGGCGGAGAGGCTAGTCCGTACGAGCCTAACAGAGGCGGAGAGGCTCTTCCGCAATGTAAGTGGTTTCCATTTGCTTTTTAATATTTTTAAAGGCAAAACATAGATATATACATATGTACATCTATTCTACACACAGAAGGTAAAAATCAGTATCGAAGTTTAACCTTTTTAATTGATTTGATTTTGGGAATACGGCCGATTGTCTAAACGAGGGATCTAGCCCGAGGGGGATTGCCCTCCGTGGGGGATTTCGGGGACTTTCTAAGAGGGTCATAACCCATATTTACGTGAAGATTCGTAGAAAACCACGGAAAACTCCGAACGGCTAGGTCGACGGACGCGACCTGGGTTTGAAATAACCTTTTTAAAAGACATTAATATACCTCATTCCAATTAAATGCATTAATGGCATTATTAAAATAAATTGTAGTAAAATGACACTGAAACAATTTCATAACGTTGTATAATTTGCTATACTGAAAAAAAATAAATAAAACTAGAGCACTTAATTGTACTACTTTCTGTAAAAAGAACGGTAGAAGTGTAAAAGTAATTAACGACAGTCTCGGAGGGTCTTTCAGAACGTGGAATTTGGCCGTTCTCTTTCACTTTCCACATTTTTTTATAATAAAAGTGGATTTGTCCTGTATTTCGTTACTTTTATCCTTCTAAATTGAAAAGAAAATAATTTTTGATCTATGTAGAAGTTTTACTGGCAACAAAATTTTATCGCCTTATACTGTTCTGCGTAGACAATTTTTTTTTTTTTGGATGAATTTGTTCCCCCCCCCCCTTAAACACTTTTATTTGTTTACATAAATTTTCCGCCCTAAGTTCATCGACCATGGTAAACTGACACACCGAATATTCAATGACTTGATCACAGAATACGTGCATAGACACCAACTCCATATGGATTGAGGGGGCTTTAGCCCCTTCAACGTGTTTTCAAGGATGGCTGTGATCATCGAATAATTTCACTGCAAATTGAAAAAGTGATTTAATAGTGATATTGCGAGCAAAAAAATTTCTTACTGAACTGAACCACATGCAAATGAATCGGAATCTTTTTTGGCATATCTAAAGGTTCATGAAATCCATAATCCAACTCCAACTTTTAATTGGATGGACTCTTCGCCGGACTCCAACTTTTAATTTTTGAAATGCCTTTTTTCATAATTCTTATTGTTTTATAAAAACGGAAAGTCAACGTCAGCATAGACCACGCTTTAGCGTAACATGTTTTGCTTCGTAGATATATTGTTTTATCTGGAAGAAAAAAAATGCATATAATTTTCAATTTAAACGAAAAAAGTAGAAAATATCCATTTTGAAGCATTTAGTTCTAAAATAGCTGAATCTCACTGGTCTACTCTGGTCTATGGAGGCAGGGCTCACTCCTACTCGAGTTTTAGGTTTAAATTGATATATATCTTATAAATAAAAATGAAATTCTGTTTGTTTGTTTGTTTGTTTGTTTGTTTGTTTGTTTGTGGATTTGATTCGTATAAAAATCCACAAAAATGGACCTATCGGCCTGAAATTTAGCACAGATATGTAAAATAATATAGAATAAATCATAGTCCACTTTAAAACTTTGAAAGTCCACCCGTTCCCGGAATTTAAGAGATTTTTTATGTTCTCCACGCAAAAAGCTTTCCGTAATTGTAACCCCTGTAGTGAAAAAAGTGTGAAATAAGGATCGTGGTTGCCATGTGTGGCGATTTTGCCGAATAAGATGTTTCAAAGTAAAAATAAAAGAATAATAATGATTTTTTTTGTTAGTTTATATTCGTAAGGTTATATTTTTTTTAATTATAATATCGTGTGCATGGGAAATCGGAGCAGGAATGAAATGTTTTATACGCAAAACAATAAGAATTGAAGATTTCCGAGACTAATATGTTAAAATTTTTTAGTTTGGCGAAAAAATAAAATGGCTCAAATGCCGAGAAAGTGAGTTCTAGCGGTTTGCACAGTTTCCGGCTTGGCGCAATTTACTGAGAGCTTAAGGAAACGGATTTTTGAAAACAAGTACAAAGGTTTTATTAGAATACAGCGTTAAATTTTAATGATCCGTGCGAAAATAATGCAGTTATTAAGGGATTTCAAGCCATCTATCTTCAGCATTCTCGCGATTTTGAGGAGGATTCTAACGCTTGGCGCTATTTATCGTAATTTAATCGTCTGCTATTTGGGTTATGAATACACCTGCGTATAAGTTTTTGAAATTTTCATTCAGTTGGAATTGTGCATTTTTCTGAGCAGCTTTTCTGCATCTAATGTATTACATCCAGAAAAAAGGATGTTAGAAATATCAATTTTAATTTTGTTTAATCACACTCATGAATAATGATACACTTTCCAACTTAATGAAAGAAGGAACGAAAATAGGGAAGACCCATGGATTATAACTCTTTTTATATATAGCACTTTAGTGCGTATTTAAAAATCTGAAAGTGTGTTAGATTTTCTATGATTCTAGAGCTTGGCGCAATTTAATAAGAGGGTATTTTTAAAAACAAGCGTAGGTTATCTTATAAATAAAAATGAAATTCTGTTTGTCAATTTGTTGATTTGGGTAGTATACAATTCCACAAAAATGGACCTGTCAGCCTGAAATTTTACACAGATATGTAAAATAATATAGAATAAATGATAGTCCACTTTAAAACTTTGAAATTCCACTTAAAAACGTTTTCCTCCTGAATGGTTCTCTTAATTTCCGTTCCCGGAATTTAAGAAATTTTTTATGTTCTCCACGCAGAAAGCTTTACGTAATATTAACCCCTGTAGTGAAAAAAGTGTGTGAAATAAGCATCTTGGTTGCCATGTGTGGCGATTTTGCCGAATAAAATGTTTTAAATTCTTAAAGTAAAAATAAAAGAATAATAATGATTTTTTTAGTTTATTTTTTTAGGTTATTTTTTTAATTATAATATCGTGTGCGCATAAGAAATGAGAGCAGGAATGAAATGTTTTATATGCAAAACAATGAGTATCGAAGATATTCGAGACTAATATGTAATTTTTTTTAGTTTGGCAAAAAAAAAATGGCTGATAGGCCGATTTTTAGAGAGTGAGTTCTAGCGGTTTGCACAGTTTTAGGCTTTTTGGCGCAATTTACTGAGAGCTTAAGGGAATAGCATTTTTGAAAACAAGTGTATAGGTTTTCTTAGAATACAGCATTAAATTTTAACTATCCGTGCAGAAATAATGCAGTTATTAGGGCATTTCAAGCGATGTAGCTTCAGAATTCTCGCCAATTGAGTACATTGATTTAACTTGGGGGAAATCCGCCAAATTTCAGAAAATTGAAATCTTCGCATTTAGTACATCGAGGTAACGATGAATAAAACATGTTATAGTTGATAATTTAAAAAATGCGGCTGTATTAAGGGATTCCACTTTTCAAATAAATGCCTGGCGGTCGAACCATTTCCCATTTTGATTGCTGCTAAGTCAATGCTTCGAATGATTCCCTGAAAAAACTCTTGCAAAATGGCGTATGCTGGCACTTTGGCGAGGCTTAGGTTTGAAACTGGATTTTACTTGAGACTGGTATATACGTATAATAAGACTGGTTATAGATAAAAATGGATGTTGGTATGTGTGTAGGAGGTTGAAAAACTCCAGCACCGTTTCACCCATCACTATGAAATTTGGTTCACCTAAGTCTTTTATCATGGAGAAGGTTTTTATGCTATCCGTTTTCCTCTAACTTTTCACTAGGTGGCGCAGCAGAACGTCGAATTCTATTCCGTTTAGCCGTTTGCTATGCGAATATCGTCCAACCAATTTCGATGAAATTTGGTACACGCGAATATTAGAACACGGAGAATATTTTTCACTATCCATTTGCTGTAACTTACCGCTAAATAGCACTGCAACGCATCAACTTCTATACCGTTCGACCGATCGGCATAAAATCTTTTATACTTACACATTTGAGAACGAAGAATATATTCTAACTACGTTACTTTTGATGTTACTCACCACTAGATGGCACTGCAATGCATTATTATTTTAACTCGCCACTAGATGACGCTGCAGCAGGCCAAATTTTTGACCATTCAAACGGTGGCTATGAAAATCAGTATACATAGCTATTTGAACAATGAGAATATTTTGGCGTTATCCATTTTGCTATAACTCGCCACATGACGGCGCTGTAGCAAATCATTACTTTAATTAACCACTAGATGGCCCTGCAGTGTATCACTTCTTGACTATGCGAATGATCGCTATGAAAATAGGTATACATAGATATTTGAACACGGGGAAGAGTTTGGCACGATCCATTTTCCTATAACTTGACACTAGATATCGCGTCAACACATGAACTTCAAGACTATTCAGGCGATCGTCATGAAAATTCGTATATATCGATATCTGAATGCGAAGAATATCCGTTTTGCTAAAACTCGCCACTAGATTGTGCTACGCCGCATCGCCTTCTGCACCGTAAAAACGATTGCCTTGAAATTCAGTATGCATGATTATTGAACACAATATAACGCGATATCCATTTTGCTATATCTCTTTATTACAATAAATAGTAATCACAACAAATATTAATATCAAAAAGTCCATTCATTCCCGTGCGAAGAACGGGTACTTCAGCTAGTATATATATATTTTTAATTGACTCTCATTTTTTCAAACAGCAAGTCCAACTTTGACTCTCAAAATTTCGGACAAAAACAGTAACGTCTAGGTCGGCCAAAAATGTTATTTTTCTTCCCGCGTCTTCTCTTGAATGCGAGTAAATGTTTAGTTTTGTAAGGGGGGGGGGAGGGGGTAGAAATTGATTAAGCGCCAAAGCTCCCGTCACGGGAACATCTATTATATATTTTTTTTTCTTAAAATATTTTAACGCAATTTACGAAACACACATTTTATATAAACATTTACTCTATAGGGTGTGTTATATAGTGTAAATGTTTATATAAAATGTGTATTTTGTAAATTGCGTTAAATTATTTTAAGAAAAAAAATATATAATAGATGTTCCCGTAACGGGAGCTTTGGCGCTTAATGGGTTAAGTGACTTTCAGTTCAAATTTTCTAAAAAGAGGAAGAATAAATTGCCTTGAAAAATGAACTGAGGCATTACCTGTTTAGGGAAATATTGCCGAATTCCGTATATTTCGATTTTTTTCCTGAGTGTTTCATAACTCCTATAGGTTTATCGTTTGTAACAGTTCACAGTACAACTTGTAAATAGTCATTCTAATTTTTTCGGGTCTCTAGCATAATTAATTTTTTTTTAAGCTGTTCAAAAGTTACATGATTTCCAAAAAGAACAGCCGTAACTTACTTCCTATATCGTTCGATCGTGCTGAAAAGTGGTTCGCACGTATGATGACACTCTGTTCTGTTGTCTTCCTTCTCCCGATATGCTTAACAGCTGTTTATCGATTGAATGTTTTCTTCCAAAATAAGTAACAGTTTTGATTATGTAATATTTGCCACAAAATCAGTACTCCGCCTCCAATGAAAATAAATTAATAAATAAATAAAATAACAGCCGATTTCTACCGAACTGTTGATCAGGCATTTTCGATCTTTAACCCTTTAACGCGCGGTGTCCTCGCCGTAAGGACACCCAACTCTGACGTTTTGACTGTTGCCAGTCACGAAGAATAGATTTGATTTCTATAAAAATAGTTGCGGGTGACATAGCTCCACGAGAATCCTTTACTTTTTAGCACGTCGTTTCCCGTAAAAAGAATTGTCACGATTATTTTTAACAGCACTGACATCTGCTGAAAAATGGAAGAATGCGAGGACATCTGGATAGATTGCCCAATGCTGAAAAAAGGACAGCCAGCTGCGTAAAAAAAGGGTCTCTAGATCTGTGGCGCGCGATGCACGTTTCGATCGTCCGCCATCTTGCTAGTAGTTAAGTCGAGCGATGGCAACGGCTGCCCTTTTTCCAGCATTGGGAAAGGGTTGCGCCTCAAAGGGTTAAATCATTCTTCCCGACGTGGTTGAGTGGATTCATCGTACTTTGACCGCGTAAGGCTTGAATCCAATATACTACGAGTACATTTAGTCTTCATTTAACAAAGTGGTAACCGTCGCTTTTAAAAACTTGGTTTTGCGGTTTTCGTCGTCATTTTTCCTCCCCCCTCCCCAGCTTTTGTTCTGTTTTTCCAAGATTTTTATTCGCTTTGCAACTATGCCGTTTTAGTTCAAAAATTAAATACGAATTTTAACAAGATTCCTACAGTTCGAAACTTTGCGACCACGTACGAATCTGATTTCATTCAGCTACTACTCTTCTATTTTTCGATTATTCTATTTATTTATTTATCTATTTATTTTAATGTACTTATTTCTCTGTTCCTCGTGTATATCAGAATTTAATGGGATTCCCTGAGCCGCAGCGGATCGTTCAAAGAACTGTTTTTGGTAGCAACATCGCTGAAAGAACATAGTTCTTTCAGCGACTGGGGACAGCTAAAAAATGGGAGACTGGCAACAGTCTCCCATTTTTTAGAGAGTCTTCTCTTTTGTGTTCTTCTAATGATGAGAGCGAACAGATTAAACTTGAGCTCGAGATTAAATCTCAAGATACTGTTTAAAAGTAACACAAATTGTCTATTTTTTAACTGTGGGCTCATACAAGTACGGGACATGAAAAAAAGTCTGTTCATTTTTTAATTAATTTTACTGGGTTTTCTTTCATTATTTACAAGCGTTTATCCATTTTTTTTAAAAATCATGCTGGGATCTAACATTGACCTTTCCAAGTAATTAAGTTGCAGGAAAATAACTAGTAAATTATAAGCCCAATAAAATTAATTAAAAAATTATCACACTTTTTTTCAAGCCCCGTGCTTGTATGGGCAAACAAGGCTGTTCTTTTAGGACACATGAAACTTCTAAATAGCTTTTTAAAGAACTTAATTGCATTAAAAACGCGAAAAATTTTAGAATGCCTTTTTACAAGCTTTACTGAAAACCATTATTCACAATGAACCTATGGGAATTAAGAGACACTCAGGAAAAAGTGGTAAACATACGGAATTTTGCAATATTTCCCAGAACGGGTAACACTTCGGCCCATTTTTAAAAGCAATTATTGTACTTAGTTTTTTCCGAAAGTTGAATTGGGGCATATAAGTTGTCTTTGTTTTCAACGCTGTTCAAAAGTTCTGGGACGGCAATCGCTTTTCAAAAGGAACACCCTTCAAAATTAGACGATTTGTGTTTTAATGGGGTTTTGACCCTAACTGAACTACGGCATAAAAACGAATGTGTTCAGTTTACAATGCCAAGAACATAGCATTATTCGATAAACAATTTTCAGACTAATTGAATAAATATAAGTAAAAAAAAAGCACTTTTTAAAATCAAATTTATTTGTTTAAAGATGGACTAAAAGGTATAAAAGCATGTTTGAGAAACTTTCTAAGCTCAAAACCGTATTGCAACATACAAATCCATCGTAACTCGCCAATCACCGACAGAGGTATACTTAAAAATAATTAAATATTACACTTTTTTAAATGTAAAGTAATACAGCAGCTTGAAATGTTAACATTTCGTTTGATCTAATAGCAAATAGTAAAACACCTTACTTTAATTTTGAAAAAAGTAATATTTAATGATTTTTTTCAAATACCCTCTGCCGTGAGCGAGGATAGATTTGTATATTACAATAAATGTTCAAGAACTTGAAACATCTCCCAAAAACTATTTTACACCTGGTAATCCATCTTTAAATCAAAAACTTGTTTTAAAAAAGTGTCCTTTTGTTTATACTTTTTACTGAATTTGCACTGTAACAAAACTGATTCCTTTAGTGAATTAAACCAAGAATGATCTCTTTCCGGAGTATACAAACTGTTGTAGTTTAACATCTTTATGGAATTCAGCCTTAAAGAGTGTCATAAAATTTCTATTGGAAAACATCAAATTTGTATGGAGCATTACCAACATGGTTAGAAAGTTTTTCTAAAATTGTTAAAAACATTTTACGTGTATGTCTTTAGCTGATTCCATGCATTTGACATTGTTTTTTAGAAAGAAAGTAAAATGATTTTATTTTTAGTCTTGTCAGTTGTGAATATTCATGCTAGAATATCGTACTTATTCTTAAGACAGTTTATGCATTTATTAGTTTATAATATTTTTTTTATTTTTTTATTATTAATCTCTTTTGTTTTTTGTTTCCAGGCCTTGGAACGTCAAAACCAACACTTCGACAACATCCGCCGTCATGCTACGTCACTCGTCACGGAGGTAATAAATTATAAATATTGAAAATTAAAATGTTTCTATTTACCGTCGATTTGATACATTGGCGGGGGGGGGGGAAACTCAACACTAACAAGAATTTGTGCTAAATAAACCAGCGAGGAAGAGAGGGGATAAGTAAAGGCCCGTTTCCACTTGCGTTTATACTACCGCTAACCGAGGTAAATCCTCAAATGTCGTTAAGCTAAGGAAAAATTCCATTTCCATTTAGAAGAATTCCGCTCCGTTAACCTCTTGTAAAACCGAGTTTCCTCCAATGGCTATTAATAATTTGACGCATGCGTGTTTAAACCTTTATCTTACAGTTTGCCGTTTTTCTTTTAAATATATCCCCATTTATTATTTTAAAATACAGTAGAATTTCTCGAATTTGGGTTTCCAATTAACGGAATTTCAATTATCCGGACGAAACTGGACCTTAAAATAACAATAAATTGGTATTTGGACGAAAAAGTTTTCGTTCAAATACCAATTTGAACAAGATTTTACTAAACAATTTTTTGCAATATAAAATATGAAATCTGTGTAATTTCTCAGTAAATGAATTTTATTTTTAATATATTTTTGTTTCCAAAAATTAGGTTTTTCTCTCCAGCTTTACGTGGTTACAGCATTTTTTAAAAATAATTCATACTACAGGAATTCTAAAACCGGGAAAATTTGTTATCCAGAATCGGTTAGTCCCAACGATTTCAGATTTGAGAAATTCTAGCTTATTAGGGGTACTTTTTTAGATAGTACCTATTACACTTATTTTAGGATGGTTAAAAAAATAAAATATATAAAACAAAAGAAACCTGGATGTCAATGATACCCATAAATTAAAATCTTTACAATACAAATAAATTAACCTTTACACAAATGAATCGGTCTTTATACAAGCGACCTGACCTTTCAAATCTATCAGATTTATAAGGTAGCCACATTTTCGATGAATTCACGTACTGCATGCTGTCCTTCGTAAAGTAATTAATTACAAATAGAATATTGATATCTGCTTTTTGTGTGTTTAATAAATTAATAAAAAACAATACATTATATTATTAATTTAATTTCAGTTATCTCTAAAAAACACTAAAGCATATAATTATTTCTAAATATGTTGTTTTACTGTATTGCGTTATGGTAAACCTACACAAGGAATAATTGCCTGTGGGGGATTGCCTTGGGCAGCTGACTTTCTGGGTGATTCTGAAGCGTATTCGCGTTACATTGGAAGAAAACCGCCCAACACTCCAGGACGCTAGATCGACATCCATCCGGTAGGCCAGAACCATATACCTTAACACTTCAGCCATCTACCATGTTCAGTATCTTATCAACTCGGCCAGGGTGGGGCCAGCATCTTGTTTTAGATGCCGTGTCCGGCTTTTAAATGCCACACACAAAGGATAATACATGCATAAATTTAGATTAAAAAATCAAATTTCTCTTTGAAAAAGTATTGAACGAAATTTTAAATGTGGTATTTAAAGGAATGCAATATAAAAATGAGAAAAATCTAAAATTTGATAATAATGTTCTCTTTTTAAAATATAAATTCGATAATTACAATAAATTTAATTTTTACGTAAACAGGAAAAGAATAATTTTTAAAACAAGGTAGTATGTAAAATTTTTATTTCCTTGCATTTGAATATTAAAGAATAATAAAAATAATAATAAATTATGAGAGTTAAGAAAATAAAAAATATTTTTATTGAAATATCAATTATAAGTTGAATTGTCTACATCGAGCTTATAATAATAATAATATTAGGAAAATAAGGACCTAATTTTAGCTAGAAAATAGTAAGTATAAAGGTACTGGAAATCATCAAAATATAACATGAAATACATTTTCAAAAAATGTTAAGAACTATACGAAAAATAGCTATGTTTAAAAAATTATTTTTAATTGAAAATCTTAACTTTTTAATTATTAATTATATCAAAGTAAATTACCGAAGCATCGCAATACTGTGATGGCTGTAATCAAACTGAGTACGCTATCTCATGAATCAGGTGAGAAAAGTCTATGGCATACTTGGCATGCTGGTTTGGTGTTAAAAGTTAACAAATCATGTCACAAATGTCCGTGAGATGCCAGAGAGCTGAGTGTCAAAGGCAACTAGAATTAGAAACATTATTAAAAGAGTAGCTCATTAAAACATAAGGGGTGAAAATATCCAAAAAGAACGATGACGGAATTATTATAACGTGTGTATGAAATAAAGACCTAAGATTGAGTGCTGGGTCTTCTTTTCCCCTTTAACCCTTTGAGGTGCAACCCTTTCCCAATGCTGAAAAAAGGACAGCCGTTGCAATCGCTCGACTTAACTACCAGCAAGATGGCGTATGATCGAAACGTGCATCGCGTGCCACAGTTCTAGAGACGCTTTTTTTGACGACAGCTGGATGTGCGCGAGCACAGCCCTTTTTTCAGCATTGGGCAATCTATTCAGCTGTCCTCGCATTCTTCCATTTTTCAGCAGATGTCAGTGCTGTTAAAAATAATCGTGACAATTCTTTTTACGGGAAATGGCGTGCTAAAAAGTAAAGGATTCTCGTGGAGCTATGTCACCCGCAACTATTTTTATAGTAATCAAATCTATTCTTCGTGACTGGCAACAGTCAAAACGTCAAGAGTTTGGTGTCCTCACCGCGCGTTAAAGGGTTAAATTTGTTAGGTAAAATGCATCAATTTTGTTGAGAGCAAATTTATAACAATTTAAAATAATGTGATGGAAATTGATATTTAATTGAACTAAAAGATTATTAAAATGCTATTCATGCTGAGAAAATATGGAACTCTCAATCCGTGCTCTCAGCTTGAACATTGGCTACCGCAATGTTGGAGTGTTTGGGAGGGCGTTTCTCATGGAAACAGCCAGCGGTAAACAGATTTTATAGGCAAAAGCGCAGGAAATAAAACGTTTTCATTAGGAGAAAAAACAGCGTTCAAAACAAAAATGACGGCTTCGGTTAGAGGATTTACGGAATCCAGCGAAATTCACGTCGATAAGGAACAAGTGGAAACGCACTTTAAGGGTCCTATACAAGAGAGTTAAAGCAGCTGCCATCTTGGTTCCACAGAGTTGTAAATCGGTTTTAATTTGGTGCACTTTGTATGCGTTGGTGAATAACTTTATTTTTCATTTTCAAAGCGTGCCAATTGTACGTATTCAGTATTATATAATATTTATTAAGATTGTAATGTTTATGCACGTATCAGTTTATGATTATATATATGTGCGCGTAATTTTTTTTTAATTACTAATATTATATATTTATATCTATGTATATATAAAGGTTATCGTCCCAAAAAGGTAGTCACGAGCTTTAGTTCTTTATCTATTAGAGATTAGTGGGCAATGTAAATTGAAAAAGTGTTCAAAATAAGGTAGGAAAAAGGACTATGGTAAGAAAAATTCCTCTCGTAAATTTTCAAAAAGTTACACTTTTTAAATTTGTATACGACTCCTGTACAAAAAAGAAAAAAAAATCCAAAATGAGTCAAATGTTCCCCATACACTAGGTGAACGAAATTTGAGAATTATATCCTAAAACGTGTCATAGATGTGAAGATAAATATCTGCTGAATTAGACCACTTTTCAGTGGCTCTCGAAGGGAAAAAAATTGCATCGGACGATCGCGTTTCAGGGGTCGTGCTGAAATTACGCAAGAAAATAATTTTTTGCACTTTAAAATGAAATATTCACATTCAAACTCACGTATAGCGCCTGATAGCCTTTCTTTAACGATATCTCTTGAGCGTTAGTATGGGGTATACAGTTTCCTGATGGGGAATTTTTTTTGTACTGGTGTTACATACAAATTTAAAAAGATAGCTTAAAAAAATACATTTTTCCAATTTAAACTGCCCTCTTCTTTCTTAATGTATAAAGAAATAAAGCACGTTACCACCTTTTGGGGGACAGCCTTCATGTACATTATACGGTGATTCGAAATTAGTTTTACAAACTTTCAGGAGGGGCAGGATAGACCAAGACGGTTCACAATCACATAGCAATGCGGGGTTGGAAACGTCGTCTTCATGTTCTTCTTAATAATCACTTTGGAAGAAGTGTTCAAGTAATTGTAAACTTTCCGACGATGGCTTTTCAAAAACTAATCCCTCTCTCAAGAATTGCACTTGATAAAAATTGATGAAATTGTCGGAGGAAAGCCCATTCTTTATGGAACTTGGTTAAGAAATTAGACGCGCACTTCAACACTCCTTCCAAAATGATTATTGAGAGGTACATGAAGACGATGTTTCCGACCCCGCATTGCTATGTGATTCTGAACTGTCTTGGATTATCCAAACTCTCCTAAAAGTTTGTAAAACAAATTTCGAATCACCGAGTATATATATATTTACTTACAGTGGAACCTCCCAAGTTTGACACCCCTATAATTTGATCAACTCTCTAAGTTGGACACTTTTCTGAAGAAAGGAACATGTCCATAGTATAGAAATATACCTCTATAACTTGGACACCTTTGAAAGTTGGACACATTTTCAGAGAACCGCAGGTGTCAAACATACGGAGGTTTCACTGCATATATGTGTGTGTGTTAGTGTGGTTTTCTTTCATTAATAATATTATATATTTACATTTCTATACAATTTTCCCCCCAGTACAGTGAAATGGAGAGGGAGGCAGCTGCCATGCAAGTCACCATTGGCCGGATCCTAGACGACCTAAGGGCTCAGGTAATAAATAAGAATTTTTGAGACCTTAAAATGTTTTTATTTGACATTAGTTAGAACAGTGAGGGGGGGGGGGATTCCAACATTAAGGGCGAGATTCAAGTGAAACACAATTCGAACGTTTTCTGCGTCGAACAGGGAAACTTCGGAATATATCAATGTTTCTTATTCAACTGAAACAAAACAATCGTGTTGTGATCACGTGACAGCGCGACAGGTTTGTTCATTGGAAGCATTCTGGGGACTGAACTGGGAACTGGGGACTGAAAAACGTTCGATTCGAACTCGATCGCGCGCGTTTCACTTGAATCTCGCCCTTAGATTTCTGATAGATAAGCTGGTGGCTATGCACAATATACAAGGACAGTGGTTGATCTAACTCGTCCGTCATTTTGGCTCCACTGGATTGCAGTTCAGTTCCGATTTCCAATCTGCTATGGCCGAACTATTTAGGGCACTACTCAAATTCTCGTTTCATCCACTTTAAAGGAATGTTTCGAGCATATGTGTGTTCTCATAAAGGTTTTTTTTTGTTTGCTTTTTGCTGCTAGTATCCATTTTGTTGGGTATGATATCAGTAAACACTGCTTCGTGGTTTATGTGTTGGCCTGGGAGCTTACTTTCAAAGAGAGAGAACATCTTTGGGAGAGCTCGCCAAGAAAGCGATCACCTAAGAACCGATTACCAAATAGCGACAGTTGATTGCAATAGCGCAGCATGAAAAATATTTTAGGGGGGGGGGGGGAGAGGGGTTGGGCAATGCCGTGACGAAAAATCTTAAGGTCCGGAAATAGTAGACTTCAAAAAGACCCTTAATATTTATTAACCCATTTATGCCTAGTGTCCCTTTTTTGGGACGGCATTTTCGCTATTAGTCGAAAACGTTATTTATTTTTCCTAGGCTTTATTCATGAGTATTGAGCCTCAACTCTACAAAATATTTTAACATGACCCAGTAGGGTGTTGATATTTCGATTTTTATGCATAATGATTTTAAAAGAAATCATCCCTTGTTCAAGAAGTTGACATCGGAAATTTATCTATTATTTCTGTTATCAGTAAAAATCAAAGAAAGTCGCAAAAATATCCAGGCACAAATGGGTTAAGATTGTAATGTTTATGCACGTATCAGTTTATGATTATATATATCTACGTGTGTAGTTTTTTTTTAAATTACTAATATTATCTATATTTATATCTATGTATATATAAAGGGTATCGTCCCAAAAAGGTAGTCACGAGCTTTAGTTCTTTATCTATTAGAGATTAGTGGGCAATGTAAATTGAAAAAGTGTTCAAAATAAGGTAGGAAAAAGGACTATGGTAAGAAAAATTCCTCTCGTAAATTTTCAAAAAGTTACACTTTTTAAATTTGTATGCAACTCTTGTACAAAAAAAAAAAAAAAAAAAAAAAAAAAAAATCCAAAATGAGCCAAATGTTCCCCATACACTAGGTGAACGAAATTTGAGAATTATATCCTAAAATGTGTCAGAGATGTGAAGATAAATATCTGCTGAATTAAACCACTTTTCAGTGGCTCTCGAAGGGAAAAAATTACATCGGACGATCGCGTTTCAGGGGTCGTGCAGAAATTACGCAAGAAAATAATTTTTTGCACTTTAAAATGAAATAGTCACATTCAAACTCACGTATAGCGCCTGATAGCCTTTCTTTAACGATATCTCTTGAACGTTAGTATGGGGTACAGTTTCCTGATGGGGAATTTTTTTGTACTGGTGTTACATACAAATTTAAAAAGATAGCTTAAAAAAATACATTTTTCCAATTTAAACTGCCCTCTTCTTTCTTAATGTATAAAGAAATAAAGCAAGTTACCACCATTTGGGCGACAGCCTTCATGTACATTACAGGGTGATTCGAAATTAGTTTTACAAACTTTCAGGAGGGGTAGGATAAACCAAGACGGTTCACAATCACATAGCAATGCGGGGTTGGAAACGTCGTCTTCATAATCTTCTTAATAATCACTTTGGAAGAATTGTTCAAGTCATTGTAAACCTTAGGACGATGGCTTTTCAAAAACTAATCCCTCTTTTACGAATTGCACTTGATAAAAATTGATAATTCAGATTTTTTTTCTTTATTACATTGATGAAATTGTCGGAGGAAAGCCCATTGTTTATCGAATTTGGTTAAGAATTTAGACGCCCACTTCAACACTTCTTCCTCAGGGCCGGCCCAAGGGGGGTGCGAATGTAGGCCCCGCGCTTATAGAGGCCCCGCTCCTGGGCCATTTTATTGCTATCTCATAAGGCATGATAGAGAAGGGGCCCCGCACGCCCCTCGGGCCGTCTCTGTCTTTCAAAATGATTATTGAGAGGTACACACTCCAAAAAAAGTGCGAATAATATTTGCGAATAATAATTGAGTTTTTGAAAAACGCACAACTTGATAGAAATATGGAAAGTCATAATTATACATAGCCTAATTCATATTCTATGATAAATAATTATTAATGTACGAAACCAACGTAGGAAATTTCTCTCTTGCTAGAATACTTTTTTTGGAGAGTGTACATGAAGACGATCCGACGCCGCATTGCTATGTCACCCTGTATGTGTATATATATATATATATATATATATATATATACTTACAGTGAAACCTCCCAAGTTTGACACCACTATAATTTGATCAATTCTCTAAGTTGGACACTTTTCTGAAGAAAGGAACATGTCCATAGTATGGAAATATACCTCTATAACTTGGACACCTCTGAAAGTTGGACACATTTTGAGGGAACCACAGGTGTCAAACTTACGAAGGTTTCACTGTATATATGTGTGTGTGTTAGAGTGGTTTTCTTTCATTAATAATATTATATATTTACATTTCTATACAATTTTCTCCCCAGTGCAGTGAAATAGAGAGGGAGCCTATTCTCTCGGACGTCGCCCTTTGCCGGCAGAGAGAGTTTAATGTCTTGGAGATCGCCGATCGCCTTGCCTCAAACCCCATAATACACCGGATGGTAGATAACGCACTGGAGTCTTTTGTGGTAATTAATATGAATTTTTGAGAACTTAAAATGTTTATTTTGGACATTAATTAGAACAGTGAGGGGGGGGATTCCAACATTAAGGGCGAGATTCAAGTGAAACACAATTCGAACGTCTTCTGCGTCGAACAGGGGAAACTTCGAAATATATCAATATTTCTTATTCAACTGAAACAAAACAATCGTGTTGTGATCACGTGACAGCGCAATAGGTTTGTTCATTTATTTGCCAGGAGAGGATAGCTCGCGTCACCGAATGCGTCACTTAGAGCTACATATACGCCCTTCCCGGAATTTCCCGCCACAATTTGGAACCTCATCAGAAGGTGGGGGACTTCTGAATATTGGCAACCCTCGGAAACTGCTAGCGACCGCCGAGAGGACTTTCGGAACCAAGGATTTAACGTGCACGTACACCGCATGTACACGGTGGTCTTTAGTGGTACGCCGGTATCGAACCCGCAACCTTCCGTTTACGAGTCCAACGCCTTAACCACTGGGCTATCACGGCCCTAGGTTTGTTCATTGGAAGCATTCTGGGGACTGAACTGGGGACTGAAAAACGTTCGATTCGAACTCGATCGCGCACGTTTCACTTGAATCTCGCCCTTAGATTTCTGATAGATAAGCTTGTGCCTATGCACAATACACAAGGACAGTGGTTGAGCTAACTCGTCCGTCATTTTGGCTCCACTGGATTGCAGTTCAGTTCCGATTTCCAATCTGCTATGGCCGAACTATTTAGGGCACTACTCAAATTCTTGTTTCATCCACTTTAAAGGAATGTTTCGAGCATATGTCTGTTCTCATAAAGGTTTTTTTTTTTTTTTTCGTTTGCTTTTTGCTGCTAGTATCCATTTTTTTGGGTATGATATCAGTTAACACTGCTTCGTGGTTTATGTGTTGGCCTGGGAGCTTACCTTCAAAGAGAGAGAACATCTTTGGGAGAGCTCGCCAAGAAAGCGATCACCAAAGAACCGATCACCAAATAGCGGCAGTTGATCGCAAAAGCGCAGCCAGAAAAATATTTTAGGGGGGGAAGGGGTTGGGCAATGCCTTAACGAAAAATCTTAACCCATTTATGCCTAGTGTCCCTTTTTTGGGACGGCATTTTCGCTATTAGTCGAAAACGTTATTTATTTTTTCTAGGCTTTATTCATGAGTATTGCGCCTCATCTCTACAAAATATTTTAACATGACCAAGTAGGATGTTGATATTTCGATTTTTATGCATAATGATTTTAAAAGAAATCATCTCTTGTTCAAGAAGTTGACATCAGAAATTTATCTATTATTTCTGTTATCAGTAAAAATCGAAGAAAGTCGCAAAAATATCCAGGCACAAATGGGTTAAGATCCGGAAACAGTAGGCTTCAAAAAGGCCCTTCTTAATAAATATTGAGGCTCAGTCCTAGCTTAAGGGATGGCATACATGCGCGAAATGTACCATAAGTCGATTAACAGTGGTGAAGCTTGGAAAAAGTTGCGAAGATGAGGCCCCACTATCATTTGTTACCACAGAGTCTCCTAATCTGTTGTTAAGAATCGTCTTTATCATCGGATATTTGCACTGCAGAAAAATAATTGCTATTCTGTTTCATATTTAAAGTTGCAAAAATATCTGCATAAAGTTATGTACATAAATTATATAAATTTTATGCATGAAATATCGCTAAAATTTCTAACTAGAAGTCTAAGATGAAGATATAGAAGAGCACTTCCTATTTTGTCGGCAAAGTTTTCATTGTCATGCCAAGCATGAAGACGTTTAATGAAAATTTAGAGGAAGGGGAGGTCTGACCCCCAAAACCACCCTCTTGCTATGCCACTCTTTGATTGTAACTCAAATCAAAGCATCACATCATGATACCGAACTCCAACAGATTACATCCAAAAGTGTGTGATTAGGGTGGTCACAAGAAATCAATTTTCGAATATTTTGGGGGGCACCCATCAAAAGTTTCCAATAGGCTACAAAATGAGATTGGTAAAGTTTCAGCTCATTTTCATAATATTAACCCGTGCCCTTGAAGTTTGGAAAAACCGCGGTTTTTCGCAAAAAAGCAGTTTTTCTATCATGAAATGGATAAAATTGAGTCTAGAAACATGATGTTGGTCTCATTTCATAAAAAAGCTTCCTGCCTTGATGAGCCACTCATCACTTTTTTGTAAAAACGTACAGATTTAACCAAGCGGTTGTGATGTCAAATCCCGTCCACTTTATTCCATTTTTCACTGCAATCCATCTATAATTTAAATCATTTATAACACTGAGATGTCATAAAATATGTTTTGATATTAAAGCTTGTATGTAATTTAGGAGCCCTTTTTTTATAATTACAAATCTATTCCTATGAAAAATTTTATTTTTTAATAATTTTAAAATTGCACGAAAATTTTACCGTAAAATCAACTTTAGGTTATTTGCCCATTTCCAAAATACTCAGAGGGTAACATTCGGATCATATCTAGTCCTGAAAGAAAAAAAAAGCATATATCTATGCTTTTCTGAGGACTAGATATAAGGAAGTTTATCCTAAAAGTTGGCATTTTTTAAATGAAAATTCAAAAAATTCTATTTCATCTCTTTCCTCCTTTTTTTCTGCATTCAAAATAAAGGTTTTAATGAAAACAAATTCTGAAATTTAAAAAAAAATGAAATTTAATTAAACGAATTAACAGAAAATAAGGTCAAAGAAGGCATAAAATTGAGAACGAATAACGTTCAGATATATTTGATTATTAAAGTTATGTATCAAAAAGCATGCACATTATAAGGAAAATAAATTATTATTATTTACATTTTTTCAAAATGGCAATGGCTTAGATAATGTGGCTTTCGAAGAGTCTGGAAAAGTTTTTCTACATTCGGATACTACCTATGGTTAAAACTGCTTCTGTTCTTCATCCTCAGTTAAACGGAATTGAAACCTTGGATTAATTTTACTCCCCTTTCAGCTGAGTCATTAAAAACTTTAAAAGCTTTCACTTTTTTTTTCTTTCAAATAATGCTGATTTTCATACCATACATCGGGATCAGTATTCCAAAAATTGCATATTAAAATTAAATCTCTTAAAAAATGTTACTATTTGAGATGAAATAAAAAAATCAGTATCTTTGTCTAGTGAATGATCCAATTCGTTGAAACATTGTTGCTCTTACATCTTTATCATCATCATCATCATTTTCTTTTTCAAATGCAATTAATTTTACAGCCATGCTTATTTTGACTTTTTTGCCAATGTGTCATAAAAAAATGAAAATGTAACTTGCTCCAAGTTAAGATACCAAAGATGGCTTATCATTTTATAGATTGCTTCTTTTGCATCCTCTTTATATCAAACTTTCTCTATTGAACAAGTGATTTTAATAATTTTCGACTGTCTTGATTGAGGCTAAAGTGGGAGTGGGAGCATTGAACCAAGACTTTATATAAATATTTATTATAAATAAACAAATGTCTGTAATACTTTCTTTTTCTAAATCTGTTATTGAGACTCGATGTCTGAAAAAAAGTATTTTGGGACAATAAATTGTAGACATCCACCTGGCATGATGAACAGCACCGGGTACTCTGAAAGAAATGTCTATTTGGTGGAGACTCCTATAAAAATTAAAGAATGTTGGATTAATTCTTTATAGTTATCCCTGAGCTGTTGATTTCTTAAATGTTCTGCAAGAAAATCTGAAATTTCTTCCGAATTTTGTATCCTTTATGTAATAGTTTCATCTTCAATAGCAGTTTTGTGCTTTGTCTTGTCCAACTTAGACCTCCCAATCTTTTTTTTTTTTAATATCTGGATGAGGAGCAGTAGTTTTGCCCACTTTGCAATCAAAACAGATTTTAGGATGATTTTTAAAATATGGTGACGACATGGTAACTATAAAAGATTTCGACCCAGTAATTGTTGCAGCAAAAATGCACTTCCCCTAAGGCAACCAGTGGTTTCAAAACACATTGCCTGGATTTTACTAACTGACTCAAATTCTTCGACTGCTGAAATACTATTTTCAAGCTGAGGAACTCCTATTAACAGTTCTTCATTGCCACAGCTAATTAAAATCGCTATTCTCTCTACAATTTCATTATTCAAAATATGAGGAAGCATTTTTCAATCTCAGTGAACAACAGCACCCTCTAAATCAGAATTTTAAAATCTGCTTTTTATGAGATCAATTCTTTGTTTCCGAAATTCTTGTCTTCGGAGTCTTATTGCACGTCAAGGGTCCTGTACCAGAAAGATATTATGTGTTAGTGTTGAACCACTTCGACGTTATACCAGTATGTAATTCTTAACGATAATATGGGAGCTAAGGGAGGCATATCCCCTCTCTGTTCATACCTATGGGCACCCATGTCCATTCTAAAAGTTTAAAAAAAACATCTGAAACCTTTTCAGATTTTAAATACGGACCAAAGTGCTATATATTAAAAGCGTATCATAATTTATGCGTCGTCCCTATTTTCTTCCTTATTCCATAAGGTTGGAAAGTGTATCATTGTTCATGAATGAGCAGTATTTTTCTTCCTTATTTTATAAAAACCATCTTTGGAATCGAAATCTATCTTAAAATCGCCTACTAAAACTATTTTACAATCTTCAAGTATATTACAACTATACTTCACAGTTTTAAATATTGTTTGGAATGTGCATCATAATCCATGAGTGTGCCGTGTTTGTCTTTCTTGGGTTGGTTTCTACTTTAACGCCCCAACTCTCGCCAAGGTGGCGATCATTAAACAGAGTAACCATGACGATTTTTTGTATTTATGTGGCAATCGTAATTTAGAATTAAAATGGTGATTTGGAACAACTTGTAAGTACAGCATTCCGTTACATTTTTATTTATTTTGGGTAGCCAATTAATGTAGTTTTAATAATTAGGTGTCTTCAAATTCCTTAACTAGTGCGCTTATCACTAATTTGTTCACTTTAGTTTTCATGTAGTTGTTTAGGGAGCGTTGAAACGTGTGCATAACTCCTACAGACCCATGACTTCCAAGCTCGCCAAAGGGCGGGGAATTTTTAGGTTGGCGAAAGTAGGGGCGTTAAAATAGGAATCACCTCTTTCTTAAACCATAAAGCACATATTTGGAATCCAAATCTATCTTAACCTACGCCTATTAATACTGTTTTAAAATCTTCACCAGGCATATTGGAACTATAGGCATATTCCAAATTTATCTGGTACACATTTTAAATACTGTTTGGAATGAGCATCATAATCCATGAGTGTATCGTGTTTTCCTTCTTTGTTCCATAAAACACTTCTTCGGAATAGAAATCTATATTAAAATCGCCTACCAAAACTACCAATTTTCGCCAGGCATAGTCAAACTACACTTCACCTTTATAAATACCATTTGGAAAGGGTATCATAATCTATGATGTGTACCGTATTTGTTTTCACTATTCTATAAAACACTTCTTCGGAATAAAAATCTATATTTAAATCGTCTACTAAAACTACTTTACGATATTCGCCAGGCGTTTTCTAACTATACTCAAAATATATTTATAATAAATTGTCGCATTTTGGCACCCAGTTTAGCGATCATTTATCAAAAATTGCAAACCTTGTGCGACTTTCAACATTTTATTAACGCCTCCGCCCCCCCTTCCACGTTATCTGGCAAACACATTTCAAAAGTGATTCGACGCGAAAATTGTATCAAAATCGTGTCTACACAAAAAACAAGGTTGAAATTAATAGCACTCTGGTGCTAATAAGGATAACATATAACAAAAATAACCTTGTAATAAAGAGAATTTGGGAGGTTTGACTTAGATATGCTTGAACTGAGATACTTAGATATGCTTCAACTAGAGCAAGTCAAGATCTTTCTTCTGAAACACAGAAATGCATAATAAATAAATAAAAAAATATTTCACGAATTGTAGTTTAAGTTATGATAATTCTCGATTTATTTTTTGTTTTTTTTTTATACAAATAATACAAAAAACGGTCAAAATTATTTAAAATTCTAAATTTGTCTTCTTTTCACTAATTTTACAAACATACAGATTTTGGTAGTACGATTCACAAACTAACCTAAAACATACTAAATGTCATTAAATATTGGTTTTGTTAAGAGTAAAAGCTCAAAACAACAATTTTTTTTTAAGAAATAAAACAAGAGCCAGGTTTGTAGAGCAAATAGTTTATACTAAATGAAGGAAAAACTAGATATTTTCCGCAAAAATTGTAATTTTTCAAGAATTGAACCTCGATGCGTCACAGGTCAATATTATGCAATTGAGCTAAAACTTCACCATTTTAATATACTAGACCAACGTAGGACATTTATCTCGTACTCGAATACTTTTTTGGAGGGTGTATGTGTGTATATGTGTAAAATATTCTTTAAATATTGTAACAAGGATTTCGCACTTCCGACCTCGTTTATGTAAATTTAGTGTAACTTGGCTTTCAGCAGAAATATCCAGAGTCTATATATATTTCTTTCAACATTTTTGAGTTTACATGGATTCTCTCAAAAAAGTACTCCATTGTGATTCAAATTTCCTATGGTGGTTTCACATATACATACTATAATGTTCTTCATATAATAACTTCGCCTTCACGTATTTTTTTCGACTTATTCATTTTTAGAAAACTAATTATATTTTAATAAAAATTAAAATTAAAAAATTTGGCTTGTCATTCGAATACCTTTTTGAATATTGTAATAACACAGACTTGATACAAAGTGTTCATCGAGATGGCGCATTTGGCCGTTATCTCAGTTGTTCCAAATTACATGATTCTTTATGTTCAAAATTCATATTTGTTGTTGTTGTATTATGAACATTTATTTCTTATTTCTATGTATTAGCAATTTATATTGACTAACCGTCGACTCCCACGGACCGACGAACTGGGGACGTGCGAACAGAGGATGGCAAGTCTATCCCATTCCAACCCTCATCCATCCTGCTCGCAGAGCAGTGATATACAGGCGCCCTGCCGGCAGCGGTCTGTTATTAGGGAGCCCCGCCGGCAGCCGTCTTCTAGCTCAGGTGAGAAAGAGTATTCATTGTAGAAAATTTTCAATTTGTCATAAAATTAGACAAGGTTTTTGTGTTGTTATACTTCTATAAAACTTAATAATGATGTGCACATAAAGCAACTATATAAATTTTTGGTTAAGAAAAGCTGGGTTTCTGATATTTCCCTTCATAAAAACAAGTAAATAAAATAAAAACATTTTTTCATGTAAAAGATATTTAATTATGCATTAATCGATTAAAAATATGTAATTTTTCTTTTGTAAGTCAATTTAAAGGGTTTTTTTACGATAAAGTGGCTGAATCCTGGTTTGACCCTTCTTTGCCAATATGGTGATAAACAGTTAAATATGGTACTTTTTAATCACGTAATAATCCTTGAGATGAGTCACCATTAATGTGACGGTTTAAAAATAAGAAGTCGTGTAGGTAAAATCTCATTTTTTAAAGCTTATTTCTTTTCTATTTAATATACAAATAGGTATATTTTTCCATTCATCATATTTTATAAATCATATTTTCATTTAATTTCCTAAATTCTACATTCCACATTTTGCTTGGAATTACTATTTTGCGTGCATTTGAGTAGTGCCTTTTGATTCGTTACAGGTACTAGAAATAAGACTGGAAAAAACTCCAAAATGCCAATTTTTGAAATCGCGCCAAGCAGTGGGTTAAACCAGGAATCAACCGGTGAAAAATTAAATTTTCTACAATAAAATAGATTTAAAGAATGTTTCTATATACTTTATTCAATAACATATATGGTATAGAGCATTCGACGTTTCACGTACCTCTTTTTCACAAACGACTGAGCATCGTTCTTCGCAGATTCTGTCATTTCTGTGTATACAGGGACGCTGACTATGTGGGTACTCCGCGGTTCTAGCACCATAGCTGCCAACTCTTCCGGTTTTTTCGAAAGATTTTCCACCACTAATTTTTACTTACGAATTTAAGCTTATAATAAGTCCAAAATTTTATTGTAAAATAAAACTGTTTGAAGATAGTGGTGAAAAATCTTCCGGAAAAACCGGAAGAGTTGGCAGCTATGTAGCACCAACCCAAAGAATCATGTAGGCGCGAAACACCCAGAAAATTCCAAGGAACAGTTTTAGTTACTTTTGTAGAAAAGATCTATTGAAAATTAAAAAAAAAAAAATCAGTTTTCTTCAGAAAAAGAATCATTTATGAAATTATTCGATTATATTCTGTTAGTGCTTGTGACATCATAAACTTGAATAAAGTCAATCACGGATGGAAGAAGGAATCGTGAATATTAAAAAAAATATATTAACTGTTGTTTAGAATACGAAATTCATTCTATCTTGATTTTATCATTATGGTACTCGGAAACTAAGTTCCCACAGAAAGGTCTAATGGGTCCACAATGTTTGTATAAATTCTAAGATAAAATTTTGCTGCTTGTCGGTCATACTTATGCGTTCTTTAGAACTTGAGTACAATCGGGGAAAAAATCATTAGACATTGAGGTGCTGTATGATTCTAAACTATGATTAAACTGATCAAAGGGCTTGAGTAATTTTCAACTAGCAGAATTTTTCTTAAAATAATAATAATGGTGATGATGACCAGTCATTCTTCCCCCCCCCCCTGAAAAAAGTCTGTCCAGATCACCCACGAAAACTATGTAAAGTTGACGCCTCTGGTTGTATTAAAGCATGAGAAGAGCTTCCTCAGCTGTAGCTCAGACCTCAACCAGCCTACCCAAAGAAGGAGGTTTAAAAAATCAATTGTGAAATTATCTTTTGAACGCCTCAAAAGATAATGTTCCGTTGGAAAATAAAAATTAAATGTTTCTTAACAAATTCGATCCATTACTAAAACTTTTTTCTGTTCCAAATCTGGCTTCTTCCATCAAAGTATATCTTTGTCACCCAGAAACGGTTGCTCCACTGGTTGCTAGACTCGCCGAAATGCTCTATAGAGGCGCTTATAGTACAGTTCTCAAAAAGATATAAAATAGATTGGAGGAAGGTAAATTTTACGATGAAATTTTTGGCTATGAATCATTTTGTAAAGTATCTCACTCTTCTTTTTACTCTAAGTACTTTTTACTTTTTTTAGCTTTTTAACCCTCTCGTCACCGAATTATGAAAAATCAGAGAAAACAAATATGTCTAGAATCTGAAATACTATTATAAATCATGCAAAAATATTTTTTTCTAATGTCGATTAATGCCGATAATAATAATTTTTCTAATAATAATTTCTGCATTTTCGAAGCATTTTGTTATGCTAAAATTAATTTAAAAGGATGCACATATTAGGTAAAGGTTGAGGAATAAGAAAAAAACTATACTTACCTTAAAAAGAAAAAAAAACGGTAAAAAAGCAGCGTAAATATTTTCTTAATTTTTCTCCTGAAAAAATGAAGCGAAAACTGTAAAAAATTATCTAAATTGACTAGTACTGCAATCTAGGCACGATTTATGCATCTAGTTAAGAGCCTCATATACTTTCTACATGAATTAATGATATTGATATCACTGAAAGAAAAAAATACTAAATTCAATTGCTTTCTCTCTAAATATTGCTATTTGAAATAGGAGCCTCATATGAGGTTCAGGGTGACGAGAGGGTTAGAGTATTTTAAGTACTTTCTAAGTAATCTGATCCCCCCCCCCCGTATCTTTAAATCAATAAGCTTTTTCTTTTCTTCACAGGTCAAGAAGTAATAATTGACCTCACAAAAGACGATGATGACGATGAAGATGACGATGATGAGCAGGAAGAAATAGATGCTCCTGCCGCTGAAGAGGAGGGGCCTTGAACACCTCCTTCTGGGTAGACGCGTTGCCAAAAAATAATTAAAGAACCTTTCACGATCTTTTACTTGTTTTGTAATTTTATAGTTTATAATAAAAAAAAAAATCTTCAAAGTATTATTGCTATTTTGGATACATTTAGAAAAAAAAATTACTCTTTAAGAGATTTTCTGGAGGATTTCTTCATTGTGTGTAATAGTTCATGTTTGGTTGCATGTAAAACCGAAAAATGTTGTGGGCAAAGAATTGCAATCATTTCTAAGAAAATTTCCATGCTTTACATTGTACTAGGGATGCACTGAATACCACATTTTGTCGAATAATGAATATTCGGTTAAAATTCTAACCGAATATTCGGCTGAATACCGAATACTTGGTTAAAATTTATTAAATTTTGATTACAATGATTAATTTAATTAGTTTTTTCTTAAAAAATGTTTCATATGGTGTAAAACTTCAAAAACTGAAGTGCTGCAAAATTCAATATCCAAGTGTGTTTCCTTTATATATTATTAATAACTTTTTAAAATATTAGTGAAATGCTGGTAATTTTTTTTACCTACATATTTTATTTAAAATATTAGCAGTTAATTGACTTCACATAGTTATGAATACTTAATGTTATGAGTTTCTTTTTTTTCCTGGTTACTGTTTCAAATTTAAATCAGTTAGTAATAGCACAGGTTAATGTAATGTGTCATGAGATTTAAGAAAAACTGAAAAGCAACAAAATTCAAATTTAACATCGGAGTGTTTTCTCTTACATTAAAACAAATTTCATTGGGATATTGGTTTTTTGTGTGATTGTGGAACGCTATGCTAGGACTATCTGCCAAGGATGGGGGTGCCTTGGTAGGAGGACTTTATACGGGTTTCTAACGCTTATTCACATGTGATATTAGTAAGTAACAACTTGAATCAATTTAGTACTATGGTACTATACTATATCTTTCATTCATGATATAAAAAATAATATTTATTAAATATTTGGCCGAACCGTCACGGTATACTGCCGAATAGGCAGTATACCGAATACCAACCGAATATTCGGTGCATCCCTACATTGTACATTATCATACATAAAGAATTTGTTGATAGCTTCATTACAAAATGAGTAACACATGGTATACTTTTACTAAAATTAACACTTACATTATTGGGTCTTTTGGAAACCTATAATATTAGCCTTCAGGTTCTTTCACTCTAGCTAATGTAAAGACCTAGCTTAAGTCACAAAGGTTACACTTAACATGGGAGGACTCCTTTTTTCTGTAGAAAGAAAAACTAATTAATAATGCGTAAAGTCAAAACAAAAGTTTTAGAAATGACAATATTGAAGCAAAATAGCTCGTACATTAACATGAAACATTTTCACAAATAACTTTTATCCGCAATGTTTATAACCAAGGGTAGAATCCTGTGTTTTGTTTTCTTTTTGTGCTGCCCTCGGGCAATCTCTGAAATTATTTTGGTCACCCCCAAGTACAGTTTGTTGCTTATACGACTTTTGCAATACATTTTTTTTTTAATTTAATACAGCCGTTACTATGGAAAATGGATTTTTGACAATGTCTGTTTTGACTATGATGGCAGAATTTTCTTGACGGTGATCGGCTGCTTGTAAACAAATAGGAAACGAGCACACTGAAGATAAAACAATAGTAGTTTCTCTCTCAACCATATTTCATTATATGAGATAGCTATTATAAATATGATATATCATCATTTCTGATCTTGCCTGTATAGCCGAACTCTGTTACAGCAAACCCGGTATATAACGAACTACAGTTTACCAGTTAACACAATAACGCCTCTAGATGTGTATTTCACATTCAGAATAAGCCTTAAGAATATGAGCTTTTACGCATTGCTTTTCCATACAAAATTAAGTATATTTTGATAAATGATAATGATTTGCTGATTTTAAATTTAAAAAATCCAATTATTGTATTGTATCAATGAAGTTTACTATTTCATTTCTTAGCAGTTCCGATAATGGGTGTAACAAACATAACTTTTGTTCTCCTGAAGTTCATTATAACACGGTTCAAGCGTAGTAAGTTTTTGGAAAGCCAAAGTGATTATAATGTTAATTGCCTCTGCTTGTGCACACTAAAAACAACTACTAAACCCATGTTTAACCTGTTTGCTCTTATCATTAAAAGATGCAATGGAGAAGACTTTCTTCAATCAATGTTGCTTAACAGACTAGTTCTTTAAATGCTCCATAAATGCATTTAAATGCAATTAATGTTTAATTCTAATCAAAAATAGAGAGTAACATTTATGCTACCAATCAAATCAGTAGATATCATGTTAATCCCCAACCAGTTATCCAGAATACACCCGGTCCCAAACATTCCGGATAACAGGTTCCTTACTGTACTACAAAAATCGCTCTGTTAATGTATACAAACAATAAAAATATACAAGCATGTTTCACATAATGGCCACTACAGCAAACGGATTTACTTTCTCTTACGAAATATCGCAAACATAAATTAATAACTGCTGACAAAAGCACACAGTTGTAGAAGCGATCAAGATAAAACTATTCGCAGCGAAAGCATATTGATTTGATTTGCAGTGCAGCATATTTGTTGCATCGGTAACATTAAAAAACAATTATCAATATAAACAAATTATACATAAATCAATATAAACAAATGATGTAAATGTCAGTTAAAGAACGTACAAGATATACTTACGTATTGGATGAATTGAAGATTGTTTCTTCTTTTCCATTTTGATCCGATTTAATAATTAATGGCGGCGTACGATCCACGATCCACGATGTTGTCGTTTTGAAGGACGGAGTAGAGATGGCCAATGATTCGATGAGTCGAATCAGTGATTCGAATCTTGGTACTGAGGGGCTCAGTCTTTACACTCACTCTCTACTGATTCGAATCTCAAGCCCTCAAGGGAAATACATTCCAAGTGCGAAGGGAAGGAAAACTTATTTTCCCTTTGCCGTTCCCAGAGATTTTCCCTTACTCTTTCAACTCTTTTCGACTCTTTACGACTCTGAGTCGATAGATGATTTGAAACAGTAAATGAGTGGGTGTGGGTGAGTTGGTCACTGAGTTGGTGCAGCAACGAATCTTTACTGATTCAGTGTTTCGCTCTGTTTCGGTGATTGTATACGATCGTTGAGATTCGTTAGTTTTTCGAATCTTCTATCGACTCAGAGTCGAAAGGAGCCGAAAAGAGTTGAAAGGATGTTTCATTTAATTGGAGTTTTTTTTTCGAATCTTCTATCGACTCAGAGTCGAAAGGAGTCGAAAAGAGTTGAAAGGATGTTTCATTTATTTGAAGTTTTTTTTTTTTCCGAATCTTTGGTGTTTCATTTCTTGGTTGGTGGTCGGATTTAAAGTTTTATCTGTCTGTGGATGTGGAGTGGGTCGAACATCGTTTACTTTTGGCGGGGGGCATAGGCGTTACTTCCTAAGAGCAAGAGGGGTCAATCCCCCCCCCGAAAATAAATTAAGAAAATTCAAGTATCAGAGCTATTTATAATAATGATATTTTATACAATCGGAAACATTTTGTCACCCCATCCAAATATTACATGCCAATTTACGCCAATGCTCGTGGAAGAGCGTGGGGGGGGGGGTCTCAAAGTTGTTTAAACCTTTTTCCCTCGGGGGGGCTCCCTCCTTCCAACTTGTCTGGCTGATTTAATATTTGTTTAAAATTTAATGAAACATCCCTTTTCTACTTTTAACTTCAATGTCCCCCTGCCCCCACCCTCAAAAAAAAAAAAAAAAAAAAAAAAAAAAAAAAAAACGGAACGTTAAGTTTACATGGTGGCGGGTTTTCATGTGAAGGGAAATAGAATGAAATAAAGTTAGGATTGTGCTTGTCACTTTTAATGAAGGATACAGGGGCGGTATTAAGCGCTCTCACAAAAGGACTTTGAAATAAGCAAAATAACATTTCGCTTTATTGCTGCAGATTTCGTTTAAGATATTTTTTTTTACCTTGTTTTTCGTTTAAGGGGAATGATTTTATTTTCTTTCGTAATTCAGAGAAATACAAAATAGGGTCTAAAGCAGTGGCGTAGTGAGTGTTATTGACAGTGGCGTATGTAAAGAAGTTAATTAGAAGGGCTGTTTTAAATTATCAAGTTGCGTTGTGACATGAATAAACCAGGTACGAAATACACTTAGTTGCAATATAAAAAAGAGGCTTTAAATACTTGAAACTATTTTATTAAACATATACTATTGAAACATTATTATAACGGCGGTGGTGGCTCAGCGAAAATAAAAATACGTCCTATATGGACAGTGAAATTAAGGTGGTATCATTTAAAAATTACGCCAGCACAGAATTACACATTGGCGAGAACAAACACTTGGCTGATATCAATAACGCCAATTCCAGAGCAACCCTAAAAGTTAATCCAATAAAATTACAATGACGTAATCGCGAACAAATAATTTTAAAGTCGTCGCAGGGGAACAACTAAATAACTTACGCCAGCAGGATGCCAAGAGGAAACTAAAAAAAGGCCGTTGATTTTGCAAACGGACGCAATATAATCTATTTTTAGCACACCGGTCTGAAGAGACGAAACAATTAAGAACAAAAAGAATAGTGCACACAGGGAAAAGTAAATATACAGATTTAAAAGCCGAAATGGCAGAAAATGAAAACAAAAGTGATTTAGAAATCTTGAATTTGGATAGATTACATTAAAGAAAGCCAAAGTAAATGATTTTTAAATTAGATATGTGATCTTCATCACATATATACTTCCCTCAACCAGGAAAAAATTTTTTGAAGAAATTTTTTTTAATTAGTTACAATTAATGTCTTTAAAATTTTAAATAAAATGCTCTGTTTGGCTGGCTTAAACAATTAAGAAAAATCATAAACATATACAAACAAAATTATACAACTGCAAAATTACTGCTGACCACCACCAAAAAATGTTCACAGAAAGAAAAATTGTCATGACAAAATAAAAATAATAAGTGCTAGCAATAAAAAGAAATGTCGACAAAATAAAAAGGGAGCATTTAGCTCACAATACAAAGGGGCATTTTAGCTCATCCTTTTTTTTTTTTTTTTAAATAAGGGGCATTTCAGCACACCCTTTTCTCTTTAATTGAGCATCTCAAGCTCATGTGCACATCAAAGATATACTGCTTAAACTTGCAGTGAGTACTCAAAATTATTATTTTTACAACAAACAACATGATCATGATTAAGTAGCGCTGTTCAATGGGTATAATTATAAGGCCTTTTAAAATGCATGCATGAAAAAATCAGTCAATAAAATTTGTGAATATGTAAATTTACCATAATATGCCATTCAAAAATTGCTTTGATGGCTATTTCTCACAAGTTTTGTACCATGATAACAACAAGTGGTAGAAACAATTTAAATTACCTGGAAGCATATAAACATGTATACTACATAAGAGGAGAAAAATAAACACATATATTCAATACAAAATATACCCACACAAAATAACTATAAGACATTTTTGTTTTGGAGAAAAAATGAATCTATGTACAATACAGTCTATGAACATCAATTTAATTACAGTAAAATAATGTGTAAAAATGACCTTCGAAACGGTGTAAGTTCTGTTGAATTGTAACTATTGTTTATGTAATTTATTTCAATACAATGTCAATCTATATTTTATTATCAATTACAATTTTATTAAATTTTAGTTGTTATTATTTACTTTAGAAGTCCTAATTTATCAAGTGTTGATCTTAAAAGACATTAACTTAACGAAGACAAAACGATATATTGACAGATACAGCCAAATTCCAAACACACCTGTGATACCTGTTGGTCCAGCCAGACAGCACACAAAACATGCATACATTCCAATCAAGCGGGATCCCTCGATAATTAAACAGACATACATCAATATATCAGTGTCTAACAAGAAAATTAATAACTATGTGAAGGTAGGAGAAAAATTTTAAGTAGCAAAAACATGATGATATTTAACTTTGAAAGTACTGAAATGTAGGTTTAAACTTGGAATGAAATTTAAATAAACTGTAAATATGATCGTAAAATAGCAGTCACGAAAATAAAAAAAGAGACGTTTGTGGACATCTTCTAGAAAATATTGACTAAAGTAATTATTTAAGAAATTCAAGAAAAGAATTGTTGCGTTACTTAAGTCACCACATTAATTTTCAAAAGTGACAAAAATGTGAAAGAAAAAAAAAAAACACACATAAGTACGAGTGAAAAAAAAATGCAATTATAAAACAATACAATATACCCTAAAATTTCACTTATTAAATGTCTTAAGTGTTAATCTGATCAATACATAAGCATTTTATTAATAAAATATATGAAGAAACAACAGCTCACAAAAATCACTACAAATAAGCATATAACTAAGTAATCAGATAAATGTAAATACTCTGTAAATATATTTCAACTAAAGTGGTATTTTATAACACTGTGAGTATTTGACAAAATAATATTGTATTAATTTACAAAAAGGCACATAAGAGTTTTAAATATATCATATTGTACAAAAAGAAAATAATGAGATATTTCAAAGTATGATGTTATGTTTGTGTGTGTAAACAAAAGAGTGATAATAGACAAATACAATGTGCTCAAAAAAGATTGTAATGTACTACAGTACATCATAGTGAAAATGTTTGAGAAAAATGCAACAAATATTCAAAAATTTTGTGCGTACAAAATGCGGAAGGACAAGCACAATGAACTCAAAATGAGCATAACATCAGTGTGAACATATAAGACATAAACACAAGTGTGATGGAAAAAAAAAAAAAAACAAGTGTGTGAAAGGTTGAGAGTCAGCAAGTGTAAGCAATGTAAACAAAACAAAAAAAAAATTGAAAATGCAAGTAAATGTGAAAAGGAGTGTAATTGTGGACAAACACAAACTTCAAAGATCAGTGACTATTCAAGTATGAATCTTATTTGAAGTCAACAAACAATGTGTCATATAGTGTAATTGTGAAAAGGGAAAAAAAGGTAATCAAATGAATACCACTATACTCTTCCAAAGAATGCATGTATTAAACAGAGGCATATCAATGGCAGGAAAAATAAAACAGTGTATCTAAAAAATGTAAAAATGTGTGAACTGTACAACTTATGGTAAGCATGTAGCACTATATTAAAAAGGCCAAAAAAGGAGTGGGACACAAAAATATAAAGTACTCTTTAAAAAGTATTTAAAACAAATAATGTGTAAAAAATCAGTCAACATGAGGACTGTAAATAATAGCATGTTCAAAGAAAAAAAAATGTGTAAAAAATGACAAAAATAGAAACAGTATATTGTGAGGTAAGAAAAAAAAAGCTGAAAGCATATGTATGTTGTGCCATGGACTTTAATATGCAAAATTGCAGTGTGTAAGAGTGAGTAAAAAGTGTGTGCCTTAGAAAAGCCTTGCCATGGACTTAATTATTGCAGACTGTCATGATTATAATAAAAAGAGTAAAGAAAAATATAACGATGTATGTGTACCTCATAGAGGCTGTACAATGAACATAAAATGTAAAATATAATGGGAGCAAAAGCGCAAGCATAATTTAAAATCACAAGAATGAATATGTACGCAAATAGAAAATTAAACACATAAAAAGGTCTGTACACAAAAGTAAACATATAAAGCAATGAGTAATAATAATATTTATCGTGAGTGAACGAAACACAGTGCATAAAGAAGAAAAATTTAAGAAGTGTATTAAAATAATTAAATGTGTGTGAATTGCAATCCAACAATTGTATAGATCAGTAAAGTATTAATGTCATATATACTATGTAAAACGAGTAATTTAGATTTAAACTAATTTATAAACATGGTTGAAAAACAATAATAATTATTTTTTTATAACTCCTTAGAAGCAGTAAAATAATAAAGAAAAAATTCAGCATATTAAATATTTTCTTTGACACGTTATGTCTAAAAAACTATTCTTAGCATGTGCTATTTGCATACTAAAAAAAGGATGCCAAGACAATATGAACATGATTATTATTATTATTATCATACTGGTTTTTTAAAAAACTGCATTTATAAATGACTTACCAAATTTCCCAAGAACTAAACTTCAGTCATTCAGTAAATAAAAATTTTAGCAAGAACTTTTCATTAGTAATACTTAAAATATAATGTCCATTACATTACCAGTTCAAACTGCATTACAAAACATAGTATGAGGTGTCGGTGTATCAGGGGCGCGCACATTTAAAAACAAAACCAATTGCCATCACAGGAGGGAAAAAAAACAGTCTTCGCCAAGTTCAGTGAATGGCATACCTAGCGACGCACGAAAAAAAAACTACTGTAGACTGCAGACATCCGGAATCCAAGTCCCAAATTTGCGGTGATCGGACGGTTTTTGCACAGTTCAGCATTAGCTGTAAGTTTCAGGCGTAAAGCAAGGCAGGAAAACATAACGTACTCCATACAGGAAAACAGAAACATACTCCATACGCCGACACAATAGTCTCCAAATAGTCATAGGAACGCGTAGAACTCACATAAGATTCGTCGGAGGGTGGTGTGTAGTAAGATCATCGATAATACATGTATGAAATGAGGAGACGATCGGAAACTCATCATTAATGAATAGCCAGTCCATCAAGGAGCTCCGTGTTCCGTAAAAACGAAAGTCACATCACTAGAGTAATACATCACACGTGTTCCATAAAACGAAAGTCACATCACTAGAATAAATAGCATTGCCGGGGCCGGAATGTGCATCCACAATGCAAGCAGACGGACTGGAGTGAAGAAGTGTCTTGATCGGGCTAGTTGATTCCGCCATTTTACTAAGCCACCACCAGAATAAATGCAACTTAAGTGCCTGGGTAGGCACCAATTTATGTAAAGAAGGTTATTTGCTTGGGGTATTTTAAACTATTGAATTGCGTTGTGACATGAATAAACCAGGTACGAAATACACTTAGTTGCAATATAAAAAAGAGGCTTTAAATACTTGAAACTATTTTATTAAACATATACTATTGAAACATTATTATAACGGCGGTGGTGGCTCAGCGAAAATAAAAATACGTCCTATATGGACAGTGAAATTAAGGTGGTATCATTTAAAAATTACGCCAGCACAGAATTACACATTGGCGAGAACAAACACTTGGCTGATATCAATAACGCCAATTCCAGAGCAACCCTAAAAGTTAATCCAATAAAATTACAATGACGTAATCGCGAACAAATAATTTTAAAGTCGTCGCAGGGGAACAACTAAATAACTTACGCCAGCAGGATGCCAAGAGGAAACTAAAAAAAGGCCGTTGATTTTGCAAACGGACGCAATATAATCTATTTTTAGCACACCGGTCTGAAGAGACGAAACAATTAAGAACAAAAAGAATAGTGCACACAGGGAAAAGTAAATATACAGATTTAAAAGCCGAAATGGCAGAAAATGAAAACAAAAGTGATTTAGAAATCTTGAATTTGGATAGATTACATTAAAGAAAGCCAAAGTAAATGATTTTTAAATTAGATATGTGATCTTCATCACATATATACTTCCCTCAACCAGGAAAAAATTTTTTGAAGAAATTTTTTTTAATTAGTTACAATTAATGTCTTTAAAATTTTAAATAAAATGCTCTGTTTGGCTGGCTTAAACAATTAAGAAAAATCATAAACATATACAAACAAAATTATACAACTGCAAAATTACTGCTGACCACCACCAAAAAATGTTCACAGAAAGAAAAATTGTCATGACAAAATAAAAATAATAAGTGCTAGCAATAAAAAGAAATGTCGACAAAATAAAAAGGGAGCATTTAGCTCACAATACAAAGGGGCATTTTAGCTCATCCTTTTTTTTTTTTTTTTAAATAAGGGGCATTTCAGCACACCCTTTTCTCTTTAATTGAGCATCTCAAGCTCATGTGCACATCAAAGATATACTGCTTAAACTTGCAGTGAGTACTCAAAATTATTATTTTTACAACAAACAACATGATCATGATTAAGTAGCGCTGTTCAATGGGTATAATTATAAGGCCTTTTACAATGCATGCATGAAAAAATCAGTCAATAAAATTTGTGAATATGTAAATTTACCATAATATGCCATTCAAAAATTGCTTTGATGGCTATTTCTCACAAGTTTTGTACCATGATAACAACAAGTGGTAGAAACAATTTAAATTACCTGGCAGCATATAAACATGTATACTACATAAGAGGAGAAAAATAAACACATATATTCAATACAAAATATACCCACACAAAATAACTATAAGACATTTTTGTTTTGGAGAAAAAATGAATCTATGTACAATACAGTCTATGAACATCAATTTAATTACAGTAAAATAATGTGTAAAAATGACCTTCGAAACGGTGTAAGTTCTGTTGAATTGTAACTATTGTTTATGTAATTTATTTCAATACAATGTCAATCTATATTTTATTATCAATTACAATTTTATTAAATTTTAGTTGTTATTATTTACTTTAGAAGTCCTAATTTATCAAGTGTTGATCTTAAAAGACATTAACTTAACGAAGACAAAACGATATATTGACAGATACAGCCAAATTCCAAACACACCTGTGATACCTGTTGGTCCAGCCAGACAGCACACAAAACATGCATACATTCCAATCAAGCGGGATCCCTCGATAATTAAACAGACATACATCAATATATCAGTGTCTAACAAGAAAATTAATAACTATGTGAAGGTAGGAGAAAAATTTTAAGTAGCAAAAACATGATGATATTTAACTTTGAAAGTACTGAAATGTAGGTTTAAACTTGGAATGAAATTTAAATAAACTGTAAATATGATCGTAAAATAGCAGTCACGAAAATAAAAAAAGAGACGTTTGTGGACATCTTCTAGAAAATATTGACTAAAGTAATTATTTAAGAAATTCAAGAAAAGAATTGTTGCGTTACTTAAGTCACCACATTAATTTTCAAAAGTGACAAAAATGTGAAAGAAAAAAAAAACACACATAAGTACGAGTGAAAAAAAAATGCAATTATAAAACAATACAATATACCCTAAAATTTCACTTATTAAATGTCTTAAGTGTTAATCTGATCAATACATAAGCATTTTATTAATAAAATATATGAAGAAACAACAGCTCACAAAAATCACTACAAATAAGCATATAACTAAGTAATCAGATAAATGTAAATACTCTGTAAATATATTTCAACTAAAGTGGTATTTTATAACACTGTGAGTATTTGACAAAATAATATTGTATTAATTTACAAAAAGGCACATAAGAGTTTTAAATATATCATATTGTACAAAAAGAAAATAATGAGATATTTCAAAGTATGATGTTATGTTTGTGTGTGTAAACAAAAGAGTGATAATAGACAAATACAATGTGCTCAAAAAAGATTGTAATGTACTACAGTACATCATAGTGAAAATGTTTGAGAAAAATGCAACAAATATTCAAAAATTTTGTGCGTACAAAATGCGGAAGGACAAGCACAATGAACTCAAAATGAGCATAACATCAGTGTGAACATATAAGACATAAACACAAGTGTGATGGAAAAAAAAAAAAAAACAAGTGTGTGAAAGGTTGAGAGTCAGCAAGTGTAAGCAATGTAAACAAAACAAAAAAAAAAATTGAAAATGCAAGTAAATGTGAAAAGGAGTGTAATTGTGGACAAACACAAACTTCAAAGATCAGTGACTATTCAAGTATGAATCTTATTTGAAGTCAACAAACAATGTGTCATATAGTGTAATTGTGAAAAGGGAAAAAAAGGTAATCAAATGAATACCACTATACTCTTCCAAAGAATGCATGTATTAAACAGAGGCATATCAATGGCAGGAAAAATAAAACAGTGTATCTAAAAAATGTAAAAATGTGTGAACTGTACAACTTATGGTAAGCATGTAGCACTATATTAAAAAGGCCAAAAAAGGAGTGGGACACAAAAATATAAAGTACTCTTTAAAAAGTATTTAAAACAAATAATGTGTAAAAAATCAGTCAACATGAGGACTGTAAATAATAGCATGTTCAAAGAAAAAAAAATGTGTAAAAAATGACAAAAATAGAAACAGTATATTGTGAGGTAAGAAAAAAAAAGCTGAAAGCATGTGTATGTTGTGCCATGGACTTTAATATGCAAAATTGCAGTGTGTAAGAGTGAGTAAAAAGTGTGTGCCTTAGAAAAGCCTTGCCATGGACTTAATTATTGCAGACTGTCATGATTATAATAAAAAGAGTAAAGAAAAATATAACGATGTATGTGTACCTCATAGAGGCTGTACAATGAACATAAAATGTAAAATATAATGGGAGCAAAAGCGCAAGCATAATTTAAAATCACAAGAATGAATATGTACGCAAATAGAAAATTAAACACATAAAAAGGTCTGTACACAAAAGTAAACATATAAAGCAATGAGTAATAATAATATTTATCGTGAGTGAACGAAACACAGTGCATAAAGAAGAAAAATTTAAGAAGTGTATTAAAATAATTAAATGTGTGTGAATTGCAATCCAACAATTGTATAGATCAGTAAAGTATTAATGTCATATATACTATGTAAAACGAGTAATTTAGATTTAAACTAATTTATAAACATGGTTGAAAAACAATAATAATTATTTTTTTATAACTCCTTAGAAGCAGTAAAATAATAAAGAAAAAATTCAGCATATTAAATATTTTCTTTGACACGTTATGTCTAAAAAACTATTCTTAGCATGTGCTATTTGCATACTAAAAAAAGGATGCCAAGACAATATGAACATGATTATTATTATTATTATCATACTGGTTTTTTAAAAAACTGCATTTATAAATGACTTACCAAATTTCCCAAGAACTAAACTTCAGTCATTCAGTAAATAAAAATTTTAGCAAGAACTTTTCATTAGTAATACTTAAAATATAATGTCCATTACATTACCAGTTCAAACTGCATTACAAAACATAGTATGAGGTGTCGGTGTATCAGGGGCGCGCACATTTAAAAACAAAACCAATTGCCATCACAGGAGGGAAAAAAAACAGTCTTCGCCAAGTTCAGTGAATGGCATACCTAGCGACGCACGAAAAAAAAACTACTGTAGACTGCAGACATCCGGAATCCAAGTCCCAAATTTGCGGTGATCGGACGGTTTTTGCACAGTTCAGCATTAGCTGTAAGTTTCAGGCGTAAAGCAAGGCAGGAAAACATAACGTACTCCATACAGGAAAACAGAAACATACTCCATACGCCGACACAATAGTCTCCAAATAGTCATAGGAACGCGTAGAACTCACATAAGATTCGTCGGAGGGTGGTGTGTAGTAAGATCATCGATAATACATGTATGAAATGAGGAGACGATCGGAAACTCATCATTAATGAATAGCCAGTCCATCAAGGAGCTCCGTGTTCCGTAAAAACGAAAGTCACATCACTAGAGTAATACATCACACGTGTTCCATAAAACGAAAGTCACATCACTAGAATAAATAGCATTGCCGGGGCCGGAATGTGCATCCACAATGCAAGCAGACGGACTGGAGTGAAGAAGTGTCTTGATCGGGCTAGTTGATTCCGCCATTTTACTAAGCCACCACCAGAATAAATGCAACTTAAGTGCCTGGGTAGGCACCAATTTATGTAAAGAAGGTTATTTGCTTGGGGTATTTTAAACTATTGAATTGCGTTGTGACATGAATAAACCAGGTACGAAATACACTTAGTTGCAATATAAAAAAGAGGCTTTAAATACTTGAAACTATTTTATTAAACATATACTATTGAAACATTATTATAACGGCGGTGGTGGCTCAGCGAAAATAAAAATACGTCCTATATGGACAGTGAAATTAAGGTGGTATCATTTAAAAATTACGCCAGCACAGAATTACACATTGGCGAGAACAAACACTTGGCTGATATCAATAACGCCAATTCCAGAGCAACCCTAAAAGTTAATCCAATAAAATTACAATGACGTAATCGCGAACAAATAATTTTAAAGTCGTCGCAGGGGAACAACTAAATAACTTACGCCAGCAGGATGCCAAGAGGAAACTAAAAAAAGGCCGTTGATTTTGCAAACGGACGCAATATAATCTATTTTTAGCACACCGGTCTGAAGAGACGAAACAATTAAGAACAAAAAGAATAGTGCACACAGGGAAAAGTAAATATACAGATTTAAAAGCCGAAATGGCAGAAAATGAAAACAAAAGTGATTTAGAAATCTTGAATTTGGATAGATTACATTAAAGAAAGCCAAAGTAAATGATTTTTAAATTAGATATGTGATCTTCATCACAGCGTAGCCAGGATTTTATTTCGGGGAGGGCTGGGTATCAAATTTAAAGATAAAGTTCGATTGTAAGCTAAGTAAAGGGTCCCATTTTTTTTGGGGGGGGGGCAGCAGCCCCTCAGTAGGTCTGGGCCAAAAATCGATAAATATCGACATATCGGTTTTATTTCAACATCAAATATCCGATATTCCCATTTTCATTTCAGTGAAATCTCGAATTCGATAAAGGTCAAAAATACAGGCCGGTCAGGGGCGTAGCCAGAAATTTTTCATGGGGGGGGGTTATGACTACTGCAACTCATATATATGTATACGTGTGTGTGATAATGTAGTGAAGAATATACATTTTGTATGGCAAAAAATTCCTCAAAAAAATTAAAAAAATGGGGGGTCATATATCCAAAAAATTTATGACCCCCCTAACCCCCCCCTTGGCTACGCCTCTGAGGCCGGCGATAAGAAAATCCTGAGATCAATACCAGCTTCTGATGCTTTTGCTACTGATTTCTCTCCGTTGATGACGATGCCGGATCGCGGAAAAAACAGCTCCATGGTTTATTAGTCTAATTACCATAATTAATTAACGTATATCTCGGAAACTATCCACCGGAGCGCGTTTTTATTGATTCTCGACCCCCCCTAGACTCAATACCCCCCCCCCCCGATACTTAAAATTTCGAATGCTTTGACACCAAACTTAACCTTTTAATCTTACAGGCCCAGGGGGTCATACGAAGCTCCCCTATATTTTCAATTTGGGCATTTTAAACACTAGGCTCCTCCGGCAGCATCTCCAAAGCCTGGAAACCATCCCAGAGCCAATTTCTACATATTTGCAGTCCTTTTAAGCCTCAATCATGGTTAATTAGTCTAATTACCATAATTAATTAACGTATATCTCGGAAACTATCCATCGGAGCGCGTTTTTATTGATTCTCGACTCCCCCTTAGGAATCCACATCGTTGTATAAAATTTCGAATGCTTTGACACCAAACTTAACCTTTTAATCTTACAGGCCCAGGGGGTCATACGAAGCTCTCCTATATTTTCATTTCGGGCAGTTTAAACACTAGTTTTACTTGAACCGCCCTACGACGGCATCTTCAAAGCCTACAAACCGTCCCTCAGCAAAAGGAGAGAGAGATGCTAGCTGTCCGAGAACTCAGCGGAGAAGGAACCCGATGAATGGGTGAAGGGTGTTTAAATAGTACGGCTTTCGGCGCAGAGAGAGGGAAAATTTCTTTAGTTGTTTTATTGATTCATGATTCGAATCAGTGATTCGAATCATCGAAGTAGTGAGTGAGTTGAGATTCGAATCAGTAAAATGAGTCGAACCGCCCATCTCTAGGACGGAGGGAATCGCGCGGAAGACCTCGCAATGATTAGTACGCATGCGCGAGTTGAGCGGAGAGGAAAGCCGAGAGCATCCTTGCCCCTGTACGGTTTGCTTTTCTGCTAGTGGACTTTCCGCCAGAGCTAGATGGCGATAGTTACGTCTCCCTCGAGCCGAAACGATGCGACTCAAGGCCAGATCGCTGGTTTGTGACGTCACGTCACAGGCAGAAGGCGGCGATGAACCGTTGCTACCGAGACTCAGGTCTCGGTGGCCATGGTCGAGTCTCGGTGGCAACGGTAGACGTCTGCGCCGGCACCGAGATCTAGGCCGGCGTGCCGACAAAGAACGCCGATTGTAGGGTCGGGTGGGGTAAAATGACCATAAATTTAGTTATTTTCAACTTTACTAAGCTACACATCTAAAATGATACAACATATTTAAAATTTTTTGACAAATATTTTACATTGCACTATCTGACAGTAACTACAAATTTTTGTTTTTTTCTTTTACAAACATTAAAACTGATCATTAATTCTTTTTGGCTTGTTATTATAATCAATTTACCTCATGGTGTGGGGTAAAATGATTATACATGAAAAAAATGAAACATACTCACAGAAAATGATATTATATGAATCAGATCACCTGGAAAATAGATAAATATTTTATTACATATTAAATATTAACATTTTATTACAGTTCGAACTTCCTCGACATCGTTATTTTCTGGCAATGTACATTTTTTCAAATAAAGATTTTGCAAAGTATTAAATTGTAAATAACTCCTTTTCTGCACACAAGATCTGTCCAAAAATGCTTAATAAAACTTTTACCACAGCACTTAAGAGCCAACAGATATTTTGTCCGAAAGAGGCATTACGGTATACCATTTTGAACTCTTCTTTCAACTCTTTTTAAATAAGAATTGGAGTTTTTCTTCACAAAATTTCAAGAATAGCATACTTTCTTTACTTCATGGTCTTCAATTTCATGCTTTTCTTCAAAATATGCAGCAATCACATCCTCTGTTAGCATTTATTTATAAATTTATAATTCCAGTATCCTAATTTTGGGTTATTTTTCTTATTTCCAGGTAAAAATAAAAGTAGAATAACAGAATCTATTTATTTATTCATGTTATTACTATTAATACCGTATAAAATATATTACAGATGAAAAAAAGAAATCTAAAATGATACATGTGTTCTTAAAGTGCAAGCCTAGCAGTATGATCGTTTTACCCCACTTTCTTTGAACTACTCCAAAATAAAAAATAATACGAATACAAATTATCTTGATACAGAAATGTATTCCTCAAGAATGACAGTAGGGGACCACAAAAGGGTACTTTCGAAAAGCAATTCAAAACTAACGTCGTGGTTCATCAAAGGTGGTCAATCGAAATATTCAAATGAATGACTCGAAGAGAGGTAGTCTTAACTAAATCTATTTAATTAAATGTACATAATATTTACATTGAAGTTTTACAAAACGAATGCGCATGTGTGCGCTTATCGAAGTACAATCAAAACTCGTCTGTCGTTCTCTCATATCGACAACTAGTTAGAGAGTGCTTGCTCACACCCTCTGCTGGAGAGCGAGATTTCGCTACACTCCCCACCTGAACTCTTCAAGAGAGTTCACCTACACAAATCTAATTCGAAAGAAAATACAATACAAATGTCTAGTAAGGAATAAACAAACATAACTACTAAATTATATGTCAAACAATCGAACTTAAATTTTGAATTCTCCACGTAAATAATAATCTAAACATAAACTTTAAAGGATGCAAATTATTAACTCTGAATACTAGATTATGAGAAAAGTTAATGATTATTGTCATAAAAAAGGATATGGTCTTGTCTTTAAAGTTCATCAGTCACTTCAAGTGGGTACAAGAGTTGCACGGGTTTCCTAAATAGTCCCTTTGAAGTTTTCACTAAACAAGCTCGAACATGTCCATCTCTTCCAGTGAATGATTCCTGAATAATACCCAAGTCCCACAGTAGTTTCTTTGATGTTCCGTCTATCAGTACGACTTGTCCAATTTTCATGTCTTTGGAGGATTCAGGAGTTTTAAGATGGTACGCAGTTTTTAAATTTCGTAAGTATTGATTCCTCCACTTCTTCCAGACTTGCTTAAGAAGTTGGGTTTGGTACATCTTTCTTCGAGTTAAAGATTCTCTAGACGTATCTTCAAGTTCTACCAAACTTATTGGAAATTCTGTTTCATTTCTTCCAAAGTTTAAGAAATGAGAGCGGCGAGGTTCGTCCAGGCGAGGGTTCGTCCAGGGAGTTGTTAACGTACGTCAGCGGTCTCATGTTCACAATCATTTCTATTTCAGTCAGTAAGGTGGATAACTCTTCAAAATTCAACAGTGCACGACCTAATATTTTTCGCAACGGATCCTTCACTGACTTTACTAAACGTTCATAGAATCCTCCCCACCATGGGGATTTTTCCGCAATGAATTTCCAAGTGATGCCTTGGGAAGAAATGTAATCTTTCAACTGATGACTCAACAATATTTCGGAGATGTATTCTAGTTCACTACTGGCCTTTTTAAAGGCCTTTGCATTATCCGAATATATAATAGTACAATTTCCTCGTCTGGCCACAAATCTCCTAAAGGCTAACAAAAAGCATTTCGTCGACATTGTTGTAACTAACTCTAAATGTATCGCTCTTGTGACCGCGCAAGTGAAAAGTGCTATATAAGATTTCATAGTTCCCGTACCATTCTTAACATAAATTGGTCCAGCAAAATCAACGCCGCAAACATTAAAAGGAGGCGTTTGGGATATTCTATCTTTGGTTAAGGGAGCTGTTATCTGGCCAGCAGGTTTTGCTGAATACTTCGTGCAAATCAAACATTTACTGATAATCTTCTTTATTAATTGTCGTAACTTAGGAATCCAGAATTTCTTTCTCACTTTCGTCAACGTTAGGGATACTCCGCTATGCATTACCTTTTCGTGTTCCTTTCTTACCAACAACTCCGTGAATCTCGACATTTTAGGAAGGAGGATCGGTTGTTTTTCATCTAGAGAGAAATCTGACTCAGCGAATCGACCTTTGATCCTGAGTATTTTCTTAGAGTCCAAAAATGGTGCTAAAGAGTAAATCGACGAATCAGATCTTATTACTTGATTATTTTTCAAGTTGGCAATTTCCGAACCAAAAAATTCTCTTTGCGAATCTCGAATCCAAAAGTCTTCGGCTAATTGTATTTCTTCTGCAGAAAGGGTTCCATTTCTCTTGGTCGTATGTCTAACGTTAAATACGAATCTTAGAACATATGAAGTAACTCTAAGTAGTTTGGTCAGGTTACTGAACTTCTTCAGGTCTAATAATTTTTCATTTGGTTCTACGGAACATTTGTTCTGAATAGTGCGTTTAAATCTGCTCCTCAATTCTAACTCCTCGTTGTTCATCGGACACTGTTCGTCTCGAGGCCAGCAGTTAGTTGGCTGCCTTAAGAATACTGGCCCAAGCCACCACATATCATTTCCTCTCAGTTTTTCGATAGAAGATCCTCTTGTGATTAAATCAGCAGGGTTCAGTTTTCCTGGACAATGGAACCAGTTCGAGGGTTCGGACATTTTATGAATCTCTTCCACTCTATGCTGGACAAACGGCTTAAATTTTAATGGATTGTTTCTAATCCAATGGTATACGATAGAAGAGTCTGTCCAAAAATAGCAAGACTTTACGAACTTTAGTGTTTTCAGAATCTTGCGACATAATTTAGCCGACAAAAGTGCTCCCATGAGCTCTAGTCGAGGCAAGGAAAGAATCTTCAAAGGAGCGACTCGACTCCTGGATGCCACAAAGCTAGTGTGAAAGGTCTTGTCTGAATTTTTAATTCTCAAGTAAGCAACTGTCCCATAGGCTATTTTCGAGGCGTCTGAGAAACAATGTAACTGGACTTCATCGAAATTATTTTGTATAAGATAACACCGAGGAACGAGAATGGCTTCAAGGCTAGACAGTTCTTCGCACCATTTATTAAACTTTTCTCGAAATTCAAGGGGCAATAGTTCATCCCATTGAAGACCTAATTGCCAAACTTGCTGAATTAGAAATTTGATTCTTATTAAAAATGGGGTAATGAATCCTACAGGATCGAATATACGCCCAGCTACTTGTAGCAGAAAACGTTTCGAATTTATTTGCTTTCGGAGGAACTCCTGCAAGTTATGCGTATCAAAATAAAAGCCATCCTTTTCAGTATCCCACGCGATACCCAAAACTTTAGAAGTTATACCAGTCTGTCCTAAAACGTCTGTAGTTGTTTCTACAGATATGCCATCGTCATGCCAAAGTTTCCTTAAAATTTCCGAATTGGTTTTCCATTTATGTAATTGCATATTTGCCTCTTCAAAAATCCTGATACATTCTTTGCTAGTAGCAAATGCACTGTCGGCGTCACTAGATCCCGCAATAATGTCATCGACATAGCAAGATTCATTTAGTAATTCACAAGTGTCGGGAAATTTGTCGGCAAACTTTCTCAAATGATGTTTAATCGTGGCACCGAGTAAAATCGGGGAACAATTTAGTCCAAATAACACTCGAGTGAACCGATATACGTGCGGGGGTTGAGATTCGAAACTAGGTGAATCCGACCAAAAAAATTTTGTGACATCTCTATCCCTTTCGTCGATTTCAATTCTGAGAAAGGCTTGTTTGATATCGGTCATAAAGGCTACTGGGTATTCTCTAAACTTGAGTAAAAGTTCAAACAGGTCGGGGTAGAGGTTAGGCCCTATTTCCAAGCAGTCATTCAATGATAAGTTTCCTTTACTATGACTCGACGCATCGAAAACTACTCTGAGTCTGCTTGTTTCTCGATCTTCGCGTATTACAGCTCTGTGGGGCAAATAAAACTCTGGATGTTTAACTTCAGGTTCGGCATTTTCATAAACCGGCTCGATGATGTTTTGAGTGAGGTAATCATCAATGACCTTTTTATATTCTGAAAACAAAGTTCGGTCGTTTCGAAACTTCGAACAGAGTCTAGAAAATCTTTCAAGAGCGATTTCACGATTGTTTTGTAACAGATGTCCCTTTTCAGATTTCCAAGGTAATCGTACTTTATATGTTTTATTTTGGTGTACGACACTAGATTCATATTTTTTCGAGCTTCTGTCACTAAGTGGATCAGAAGTTTCAATTTCAGATTCAATTCCGAGGCTTTCCAACTGCCAGAATTTTTTAATATCTTCAGAGATATTGCTTTCTTCAACTATAAATTTCATCGCCAAGGAATCCATGGACTTAGTTTCACCTTTCCCCAACAAACACCATCCGAACAAAGTTTCGGTTGCGACTAGCTGTTTATTAATCCGTTTTATTCTTCCCGAAATTAGAGAATAATAATAGTCTGCCCCGATTAGAATTGAGATTTTAGCATTTCCGTTTTCTGTGTAAGTGTCCGACAATTTCAGACTTCTCAAATCTTTGATTTTATTTATTAGATCAACATCTGGAGGAGAAATTTGTGCTGATGAAATTTCTTCGATTTCTAACACCTCGACGTATACGTTTAGATTCGGGTCATTTCTATTTTCTAATTTGACCCGGACAACATCAAAGGACTTTTCCATAGGTGTTTCACCACCAAAGGAGTGGACCGAAAGCAACTCTTTGCGAATGAAAGGAAGTTTTAACTTTCTAGAAACATCTTTCGTTATGAAACTGCGCATGGAGCCACTGTCGAATAACAATCTTACATTTTCGAAAAGATTATTTTTATTACATGCGGAGACAGCCGCCATTTGGAGAAAAATTCTCTTACTGTTGCTATTTTTCTCAATTTGACAGGACGAGACGGCCGTATCATGCGGAGCGGACGCCTCTGGAAGCGAATTGGCGTCTATGGGATTTTCCTTTTTTGTTTTATTATGAAACCGATAAAAAATGGCTTTCGAATGTTTATATTTATTCCCGCAGAAGGAGCAAACGTCTCTCTGGCGACATTCATTAGCCCGGTGTGATGGAATTAAGCAATTTAGGCATCTGGCTTCTCTTTTCAAAAGCTCTCTTCTAGCTTCAACGCTACCCTCCCCACAGCTCTCTGAGTCATGCTGATTTTTGCAGAAGATGCATTTCAAATTAATATTGGTTAGCAGTTCGTGAGCGGAAGTCGGAGTCTTCGAAACGCTGTTTCTATATTTCGGTGAATCAGCGCTTCGAACTTTGAACTCACGACCTTGACCCAGTCTATCTGCGCGCAGGGGATTTCTACCCGAATAAACGGCAAGTGCTCTTTCGCGGCTAAGGATTTCGTCTTCCAAAAATTTCAAAAGAGCTTCAAGATTCCAACTTTCAGACTTATTTGATCTGCTATACTCTAATGTCAGATCGGGTGGCAATATTTTTAAAAGGATTTGTACTAGGAGGTTTCCATATGATTTTGAATCAATTCGCAATGACGCAAGATTTCTAACTTGGGATTTCGGCACGGTCAAACAGTCTTCTCAAACCCGCAGTATCGCTCGAATCTCTGACAGGGGGGATATCTAACAGTTTTCCCAAATGAGAGTTCATTAACAGATTATTTTGTCCAAATCTCGAACGTAAAATTTTCAAAGCAGCGTCATAATTTTCATCTTTCAATGCTAAGCCCGAAACAGCTTTGGCAGCAGATCCTCCAAGACAATTTTTCAAATAGATCAATTTTTCAATTTTATTCAGATTTGGGTTTTTATCAATTGTGTTTTCAAATTGGCCTATAATTTCTAGCCAGAGTGATGTATCACCGAAAAATTTATTTACTGTCAGCTTTGGCAGTTTTATCGAGTTAGTAACTTCAAAGGTTTGATTTGAAGCGATCGACGAAGTTGTTACTTTACCGTTGGCACTTGAATTTGGAACATGAACTATATCACGATCTAATTCTTCAACCCTATCGCACAGTTTACATTTATAAGCTATCAAATTATCCAAATACTCTTCGGAAGCTTCCACTTCCGTTTCTACTTCCTTGACATCAATTTCGTTCAAAATTTCAGAATCAACCAATTTAATATGATCAGATTTTTCTATCAATTGATTTAACAAAAGTTTTAGTTTTTTCGAATCTACTTCCGATTTCAAACTTTCATCAATTTTTCCAAACAACTTCGTTATAAGACCCTTTTGAGTCGATCTCTTTTTTTTTCAACTTGTCAAGACTCATATCGAAATCAAAATGCGGACTTACCTCCCTTACTAGAATCTCGAACAATGTAGTTGATCACAGATAAAGAGCATTCGGCCCTTACCAGCCGCTATGCACCATGACGACAAAAAGGCACTTTCGAAAAGCAATTCAAAACTAACGTCGGTGGTTCATCAAAGGTGGTCAATCGAAATATTCAAATGAATGACTCGAAGAGAGGTAGTCTTGACTAAATCTATTTAATTAAATGTACATAATATTTACATTGAAGTTTTACAAAACGAATGCGCATGTGTGCGCTTATCGAAGTACAATCAAAACTCGTCTGTCGTTCTCTCACATCGACAACTAGTTAGAGAGTGCTTGCTCACGCCCTCTGCTGGAGAGCGAGATTTCGCTACAGTAGGCTTTGTATCATCAAAATTTCAAGAACTTTAAATCACAAAAATGCTACAGCAGAGTAAATTTTAACCTTGTATAGATAGAGTCAAACATGAAACTCTAAGTGCTGCCATTACATATTAAAAGAATAGTAATAAATCAAATAAATTAGTTTAAAAATATGGCTTGTAACATAAATGAGCTAAACAAAAATCAGTATGCCAATGAACCAATGCATTTGACATTTATTGCCTGCTTTTTGTAGACTGTTCATTTTACCCCACCTAACCCTATGCCACAGCATACAATCGGCTTCAAAACTTTTTTTTAAAATTCGACCTAAACTTTCAACTACTTATATTTTTTTGGATTCTTCTTAACCTTTTACTGGCTAATGTTTCCAATTGATAACATCAAATTAAAAAAATTTTGAAAAAATGAATTTTATCAATATTGACTTGAAAAAAATAGCAGATAAAGTCAAAAGATGACTTGATTGTTTGAAATGCAAGTTGCATTTCTATCATTAGTGGGAAACTGAGAAAAAAATCATAAAAATAGCCATTTTCATAAACTTTTACAGAGCTATCTTGGATTATTTAAATTTAAAAATAAATCTTTAATTGATTTCTAATATTTCATTTATTATTTAATCCATTGGTCCACAACCCCCGGGCCGCGGACCGGTCCGGGTCTTCGGATCAATTAATACCGGGCCGCCAAGGAACATTAAATTCTTTGGATTTTATTTACTTTGATGCATTTCTCTCGGGTTTTTGCGACTTTGTCGTGTTTGTGTTGATTTATACCTTCTTAACAGAAGAAATATTTTTATTCTTTTAACATTTGTCTTTTCTTATTGTTGTTTATTAAAGATTTCAAGATCATGAATTAAAATTGTCATAAAATAGAGAATAAATGTTCTTTCCATAAAACTATTGCAGACAACTCTGCCGGTTGAAATGCTACATCACTTTATATTCATTTTTTCTTTTTGGTGTAACTGTATTTTATTTTGGAGGCATGTTTAAATACAATTAAATTAAAGTTATTAAATCAAACCAATCTAAATTAGAAACATTCAAGCCCTCACCCTCCCACCCTCAGCGGGCCGCGGTAAAATTATCAAACGTTGACCGGTTCGTGACGATAAAAAAGTTGGAGAGCACAGATTTAAGCTACCCATCACTATATCATAGCTGCCAACCGTTCCGATTTTATCGGAAAATTTTCCACCACTATTTTTGAACAATTTTATTTTAAATTAAAAATATGGACTTGCTTTATGCTCAAAGACCCTAACAAATTTCGCTCTCTCCAAACATACCTCAGTGAAAATAATATCGGATTCCAGTCAATGGACCCTAGAGAGCTTAGACCACGCAAAATCATCATAAAAGGCATCAAATCAAATACACCTTCCCAGGATATCGACGACTATCTGCGGGAACACAAATTTGAGCCCCTAAGCATAACTTACTTAACAAACAGGAAAACCAAAAAACCCCTTGACATATTTCTCATCTCACTTAAACCCACGCCAAACCACGCGGATATCTATAATCTTAGAAAATACTACTGGCTTGATATTACTGTTGAAGACTACCGAAAGCCAAAAATACGTCAGTGTTATAACTGCCAAGCCTACGGACACTCGTCCATGACATGTTCCCTAACCCCCAAGTGTCTAAAATGTGGGGAGCCCCATTTGGTCCGTAGCTGTCCTACCCGAGGGCAGGAGTACTTTAAATGTGCTAACTGTACTGGCACCCACCCCGCAAATTATCGGGGATGTCCAAAAAATCCTGCAAACAGAAATAAACACCCAGGCGCTGTTAGCGAAATCAAAACCAAACAAAACGTCCAAACAAACATACTAAATAACCTACAAACATTTAAGCCTGCCCCCACCCCTAAAGTGTCCGCGTGGGAGAAACCACCATTAACCAAACCCCAGGAAGATCACTGCTACGCTCTACAAAACCTGGCAAGTACTTCCAGCAATAATAACGTAGAACCCACCTACTACTCAAATCATATCCGCCGATGAATTCAGCGAAATGTCGGAGGACGAAGAACCTTCTACAAAACCCGTACACAAACCTAACAAACCTAAAAAGCGACCTTGGAAACACCAAAGAGAAGCTAAAAACCACAGCCGAACACAACGAAAGCTCCTGAAACGCACACATACTTTACAAACTTTATGGATATCACGAAATCTATCAAAGAGATATCTAAGATCATAGACATAACTAAAATCGTTAACTACTTTAAAGAGCTTTCTTCTAAAATTACCAAACATACTGAGCCCATTGAACAACTTTGTATTATTATGGAGCTCACTCAAAAGTACTTTATCCAATCTATCAATGGTTAGCACAACCAAAAACTTCTTGCGCGTTCTATACTGGAACGCAAATAGTCTTCACCAAAAAATTAGTGAGTTAAGAAACTTCTTATCGTACGGTGAGTATGATGTTATTTTATTGCAAGAAACCAAACTAAAAAAAACACATAAGGTATAATATCCCTAATTACATACTGTACAGAAACGACCGCCAATGTAGTCGTACAAATGGTGGCACTGCCATCTACGTAAAAAATGACATACCACACTATCCTGTAACTGACTTAACTCACGAAATACTTGAAGCAAACTCCATAATTATTACTGGTGACCCTCAGAAACATATAATGCTGACATCTGCATACGTCAGGCACGGACATCCTTTCCCGACTAAAGACATTCACAACATATTCAATTACTGCGAAGCAAATATTATAGCTGGTGACTTTAACGCTCACCATTTCGCATGGGACTCCAAATACATCTGCCCCTTCGGCACATCCCTACTAAAATTCATGATCAATAACAACACACGTACGGCTGTTCCACGCCTTCCTATTACGCCACTAACGGATCATCGTCCATAATAGACCTTGCTATATACAAAAACATGAATCAAACAATCCAAAGCTCTGTGCTACAGCGGTTTGACTCCGATCATCTCCCAGTGCAATTTGACATTAACTTAAACATTGCTCGGCATCCTCAGAATGTTCACTTAAAAACAAACTGGATAGACTACACGAACCGACTGCTAAGTCCACCTATTTTCCTTCCTCATATCCACAATACTGAAGACATTGAACGCGAGACTACTCGCATCACGGATATAATAACGTCCGCTTACTACAATTCATCTGAATCGGTCAAAAACAACGGAGCTATCAAACTCCCTCCTCACATTAAAGAAAAAATTAGGCAGCGTAATACTGCCAGGAAATTATACCAACGCACTCGTAGTCCCATAGACAGGCAAAACTATCACAAAATAAGAGCTGAAACTAGAGTACTACTACGAGCCCATTCAAATGAAAACTGGGAAAATTTTATCACTAGCCTTAACCCCGAAGACAGTTCAGTGTGGAAGGCACTGAAAAAACTAAAAAACCAAAAATCGCATATCCCTCCCCTCAAAGAAGGCAGCAGTTACGCCTTAAACGACTACGATAAAGCAAATACACTGGCTAGAACATATGAAAAGCAATTTAGCCTCCACGAAAACATTGCAGTGGACCCAACTACGGATTACCATATAAAGGAGACTGTCGATAATTTCCTTCGCACTCCTTGTACAACTGAAATCTCCCCCACAAAACCGACGGAGCTGGTTATGATAATTAAAAAACTGTTAATTAAAAAATGTCCTGGAAGCGACAAAATTAGTAACGTCATGCTAAGAAATATGCCTGCACGTACTCTCATTCTCCTGACCTCGTTAATTAACCACATACTCAAATTAAAATACTTTCCAAAAGCCTGGAAAACATCAATCGTCTGTCCTATACCCAAGCCAAATCAAAGCAGCACCTCTCCTAGCTCGTACAGACCGATTAGTTTATTAAGCGCCTTAAGTAAATTAGCGGAGTCATACTCCATCGCATTCAAGAACACCTCACTCGAAACAACATTATTATTCCCGAACAATTTGGATTTAGCGAACAACACAGTACGACTCACCAACTCCTTAGAGTCACAGAACATATCGCTGAAGCAATGAAAGAAAAAGAGGAAGTCGGTATTCTCCTCCTAGACATATCAAAAGCGTTTGACATATACCATACAGGCCTCATGTACAAGCTCATACAAATCGGCATGCCAGACTCTAATTCACTTAATTCATAATTACCTTTCTGACCGTACATTTATGGTTCGTGTAAACAATACTCATTCTAACCGCACTCCTATAAATAGTGGTGTTCCCCAAGGATCAATCCTGGGACCTACACTGTTTAACTTGTACGTCAACGATATCCCTAGAAATCCGTACACCACACTTGCTCTGTTCGCCGACGATACGGCTATTATTTGCAGAGCTCACCACCCCACAGTACTCTCAAGATGCATTCAAGCACATATTGAGGCTCTCGAAACCTGGCTCGATACCTGGAAAATTAAACTAAACTCCGACAAATGCCAAGCAATTCACTTCTCAAGAAAACATAACCCTCCCCGCATATACGTAAACAACAATGTCGTCCCATGGAGTAACACTGCCACTTATCTGGGAATTACATTGGACAGGTCACTCACATGGAAACCACACATTACTAAAATTAGAAACCGCATGGCGGCTGCCGCCAAAAAGATTGCTCCTATACTTTATTCTAAAAAACTCCAAGCAAAACAAAACGCTCATTTACAAAACAATGATCAGGCCTATCGCTACTTACGCAGCCCCCGTATGGGCTTTTGCAGCTAAATCGCACATGAAATCCCTGCAAGCTAAACAAAATGCAATACTTAGAAAAATCCGTAAAGGAAACCACTTCCTAAGAAACACTACGATTCAAAATGACCTGGCCATTGAGCCGATTAAGCACACAATCCACAGACTTGTCGTCAACTTTTACGATAATATATCCGGTATCAATAACGACATTCTTGCCGAATTTCCGGATTACGACTTTCGTGATCCATCTAACAGCAAAAGACCGAAGGCGGTTCTCGCCAAATGCTCTCCATATCTTGACATATTTGATCCTCCACAATAACGTACTTCATACTGCGTCTTTTAAAATTAAATTAAATTAAAAATAAAAAACCCTTTCCTTACTAACATCCTTTTGGCCGGGCTGTTCATGCAGATCACTTCTTACTGTACTTGACTGATATTCATCTCAACCCGTCCTGTTTGGGGACTCATTACAAGACTGAAAATACCCGATTGAAAAGATCTTACATACTGGAGTTAAAGGCCTAGTGCCCAGGGCACTCCTACAAGAACCTATCATCAGTCAGTCAGTTATGCTCAAATTGCCAAGGAAAAATTAGTGGTGGGCAGGGGTCGAACTTTACAGTTGGTCGCGAGAATCAGATTTTTAAATGGGCGAGTAAGACCACTTCTTTCTAGAAATACTGCCTGTCATCTCTGGAAGAATGCAATGAGAGAGGTGAAGCGATAGGTGTAGCCATTTACGTTACCTGTCTATTCCGCCACACGGACGATTTAAATTAATATTTTTTATAACAAGAACTCTTAACAAATACTGGTGTTGGAATGTAAAATTGACAAAAACTTTGTATAATAACACATACATATAATAGCACATTTCAAATGAAAAACCAAATCTACTAAATTTAGAGCTCATGATAAAGGTGCATGGAAAACTTAAAATGATGATTTCTCATTTTAAGTTCTCAATAAAGCTCATTAAAAATTAACAGCTGATTATGAATACATCAGATTATTTTATACTCTTACCATAAAATATGGACATTAATATTTCCAATATATTTTGTTTAAAAAATAAAATATATTGGAAATATTAATGTCCATATTTTATGGTAAGAGTATAAAATAATCTGATGTATTCATAATCAGCTGTTAATTTTTAATGAGCTTTAGCTAAATTTAATAACTTCGTTTTCTTATTTAAAATTTATAAAGACTTAAAAACAAAGTTCTACAACTAAATCTTTTAACCTTTTTAAGTGGAGAAATTATTTTATGTATATATACAGGGTGAATCTAAACTCTTGGGCAAAACTTTAAGGGGTGATAGGACACATAATAAGGAATCAGAATCACATAGCAATGTGGGGTCAAAAACGCAGTTTTCATTTAACCGGTAATAATCACAGTGTCTAAAGTATTGAAGTGTTCGTCTAATTTCTTAACCAAGTTTCATGAACAATAGGCTCGTCTCCAAAAATTTCATCCATGAAATAAAATAGAATTTTGAAACTATGAATTTTAGTCTTCTGTTTTCGGAGAAAAATGCATTGGTTTCTGACGAACAATGGTAGGAAAGTGCACTGTTGTTTCAGCACTTTTTCCAAAGTGCTGTGCCCTATCACCAGTGGCGCAGAGAGGGAGGGGGAGCAGGGGAAAAATTCCTAGGACCTCAGCTTGTGAAGGGGCCCCACTTTTGCTGTTTATATAATACTTAATTGTGTGTTGACAATTTTGTAAAAAAAAAAAAAAAAAAAAAAAAAAATCCAAATTCAGATTATGTCCCCGGATGTTTCACATTAATTTTTGAATGAAATTACAAAAAGCCAGCTAGAGCATAAACCACCAACTTGACAAAAACGAGGAGTGTTAGTGATTGAGTCTTCTTTTGCAAGAAAAGTAGACATTGACGGTGTTATTCAGCGGTTTGCCATGGCTCTAAAAGTAGAAAAGATTTATTTAACAAGAAATGTTTTTTTTTTTTTTTTTTTTTTTCCCGAGACACATTGTTAAATAGTGGAAGAAAGGGTATAGTCAGAGTAGAAAGGGTATAGCCAGAGTAGAAAGGGTATAGCCAGAGTCTGGGCCCGCCCAACCTCCGAAATTTTGAATTTTCCTTAACAAAATGTTAAAGATAAAGACTTTCTATGAGAAATTTTGAAATTTCCACTTTTTTGACCTTCTGAATTTTTTTTTTTTTTTTTTTTTGGCTGCCAGCTTGCATAAAAATATTATTTTTTTCAATACTGCGGAAACATGCAATGCAAAAATGTTAACGTTTCGTTAAGATTTTATCCCCGAGGCCCCGACTTGGCTCTCTGCGCCTCTGCCTATCACCTCTTAAAGTTTCGTACAAGAGTTTAGATTCACCCTGTAATTCATTTTAAAAAAGAGGTAGAGAGGGCTTGATTTGAAAACTATTTTTAAAATACAGTCAGTTGTTTTAGATTTTTTAAAACGATCTAGAGGAGGAAAGCATATGAAACATCCATAAATGGTATTTATCAACAATGTGTGTTATAATACAGTTTTTATCAATTTTACATTCTAACACTAGTTCTTGTTGCAAAAAATATTAATTTACATTGACCACATTTCGGGATAGGTAGGCAATGTAAGTAGCACCACCTATCATTTCACGTCTCTCATTGCATTATTCCAAAGATGACGGGCAGTGTTTCTAAGAAGGCGGTGGTAAAACAAAAAATTCAGCTGCCACTCGGGCAACCAAGAAAAACAACTATTCCCATTTTTATTCCTTAACTTGAAAATGCGGTTTCCTATTCCCATTTTATTTCTGAATTTATTTCTATTTCTATTTTCATTTCCGAATAGAAATGGCAATTTTATGAATAAACGTTTGTCAACTTATTTTCATTGTAACGGCAGCATGTTCTTAAAAAAATTTGTGTAGCGAAAATTTTATCGGCAAGAAACTTCATTTGCGGGCAACCAAAATAATTTCAGTGATTGCCCAATGGACAACCGAAAAAAATCACAAGATTCTACCCCTGGTGGTGGGAAATGTTCCGATAAAAACGGAACGGTTGGCAGCTATGCTAATTCTGTTTTTGAAACCAATGTAAAAGTTTGTCAGAAGTCATTAGTCAGAAATGACCAATGCTCACAACTGCGAACACAGGGAAAATTGTATATAATTTTCCCCCGTTTAAATGACTTATATTCTTTAATTAACGCATTAGAAGGCAAAATATGCAGAAAACGAATTCAAAATATGGCTGGATCTGAATTCGGTCTGTAAAAAGTTAACACAAGTAACTTGTAAAAATATCATTTAAATTTTTTGAATCAATGGCATAATTTGATTGCTTTAGAAACTGCTTAAACATTGCTTTATACCTCAAAAGAACATTATAGGTTTGGAATAGTTCATGAGAAGTTTGTGGAGAAAAAAAAACCGCTTAAAAGCAAATGTATCAATTGTACACTGACAGCTAAATGTACCGTGAATGTGCTATAAGAGCAATATAAAGCTATCCGATTGTGATAAAATCTATTGTTTCAGTTTTGAAGTAGAACTGTTTTAAAAGTGCACAAAAAACGGCAAGCTCATACTCTGGAGCCCCACCACTGGCCGAGCGCACAGTGCTCTGAGCTGGGAGACGGAATGTGCCTGGTTCAAACCCAGGTCGCGTCCGTCGACCTAACCGTTCGGAGTTTTCCATCGTTTCCTCCGAAATGCTTGTTAGGGCCCCTTAGAAAGACCCCCACGGAAAGCACGCCACACCTCGGCCTAGAGCCCACATGTAACAAATGGGCATTAATCCCACAACAACAGAAAATCATACTCAAGACTAGTTTTCATACTCTTAAAAAATCTTTTAACGTCAATTTATACATAGGTGTGTGTGTGTTTGTTTGTACGCATACGCCCATTTTCATTATGCTCTTTCTCAAAAAAATTTCCACGCCGCGGGGCGCCGCCGCCACCGGGTTTCTGAAGTCGTTACACCGCCGCCACGAATTTCCGTGCGGCGCAGACGTCTACTTCTGGGGCTCCTGACAGCTCGTAATTCTCACGATTTTTAGCTTTTAAAACACGAAATTTTATGTTTATAAATGTACATAAATTGTGCTGTATTTTGGTACTGAATTTTGATTCATATATCATGTCTTCAGCTTAAAACCTTTTCACAGTCATGCATAAAATATGTATATGCTGTAATATATAGTGTTATATATTGTGTAATATTGTATATATTTATAAAAGTGATTTAATATTTTTCTAGAATATAATATCAAAATTTTTGAGAGAGATTGAATTTATTTCACCTCTTTATCTTTTGAATGTATATTGTAAATTGGTTTTTATATTATAGTCAAGAGTATTGTTTGAAACATGTTTGTATACATTTTGAAAATAACAAAGATTTTAATTTAAGAAATTATTATCTTTCTTTTGAATATATTTTGTAAATTACTTTTTACATAGCCTAAGAGTATTATTAAAATATTTTTTTAAATGTTGGTAATGAGACAAACAGGAGATTTATATAATTAATAGTTCAGTTTTGAATATATTTGTACTTCGTTTTTATGATTGGGTCATTCTAAATTTAGACTCGATTTCATGTTCTGAAAATTAATTGTTTTTCATTAGTAAACCATTTAATATTTTCATTCAGTATCACTAGAATTTTTGATATACCTGAGGGTAAGTGCACCAGTAATTGACGCTTTAAGTGTAGGGAAGGTGGTGTACCTTGGAGGCACATTGATTGTGCAGACACCAGGAGAGATAAATTTAAACTAAAATATTAGTTGCATATATTTATTACTAGAGGCTCATAGGAAATTGTTCTATGACTGATCCACACACGTGTTGCTTATGTAAAAACCAAAGTTTGTTTTTAGCATCAAAAAGTTACATTTCAAGGACATATTTTTTTTCTTCCATAACTGTAAGCATTAAATTTTGTTTTGAACTAATGATCACAAGTTTAAAAGCATGTTTTCAGCTACATTTATGTATATTTGAAAATGGTTAACTCTTAACATAATAAGGTATGGAAGCCATTTTATAAAACACTTGCTTGTAGTATACCTTGGAGCTAGCTAATGTTGTGTACCTTGGAGGTACCACCAAGGTACACCCTCCAAAAATAGTATTCGAGCAAGAGAGAAATTTCCTATGTTGGTTTCGTATATAAAAAATTATTTATCATAGAATATGAATTAGGATATGTATAAATATGACTTTCCATATTTCTATCAAGTTGTGCGTTTTTCAAAAACTCAATTATTATTCGTAAATCTAAAATAGGAAATTTCTCTCTTGCTTGAATACTTTTTTTGGAGAGTGTACATTTCCAAAATTTATTGATAATTATGAATAAAAGCTGTTAGAAAGTATTCCTTTAATAACCAAAGTGCTGGTCAAATAGGCCTAAATCTAAATGTAGGACTGTTAAATTCCTGAAGTTGTAAACCTAAATATAAATTCAAAAGAAAAGTTATTTGAGCTTAGTATTAGACGGTAAATAAATATTTTAATAAATATATTAATAATTATTTATATTATTGTTCCATGAATAATATTTTTGAAGTAAAACTTCTTTAGACGCAACTAGGGAGTAACTCAGATTTTTTTTTCTGACGGAAGTAACGCTCAGTAAAGGAAGTGACGCAGGCGAAAACTATGGTTTAAGAACACGGTGATAGAAAAACATGAAGAAATGGAACCTGCAATCGAGCCAAACTAGCAGACGAAAACTTCATTGTAAGAAACGGAAACAGAATAATACTTCCAACAAAACCAGCAGAGGAAAACAAAGGTTTAAGATAAGGTGACCATACGTCCTCGAAATTCGAGGACAGTCCCCAAATATAGATCTTTTTTTCATTTTGTCCCCAAAAATACTTTGTCCCCAAATGTCCCCAAATTTAAAGATTTGTACTTTTTTCCCCCCGGAAAGTTTCCGTTTAGTTTTTTCTTTCAGAAAAAGCTGAAGAAAAAAGAAAAATAAACCAACTAAAAGCGCCATCTACTCAGAGAATCAATGAAATTCGATCTCTGAAAATGTTTGTTGTCATTGTGTGTGTAGCGTGCACAGACATTCAATAAAGTATCTGACTATGAGCCAAATTTCCCAATTCAGTTTTGTTAATGGTTAATCACCTTTCATGAAGAAACATGCTTTAAATGTGAAATTGACGTACGAAAATTTCCTTGCACTCGAATACTTTTTTTAGTGGGTGTACAAAGTTTCATGAAAAATTATCACAAAATGATCCAATGTAAAAAGCAATGTCTTCTGAAAAATACAAATACTATTCCAAGAGTTAAATTTTGAATAAATTGCAATATTTCAACATGATGTACCTTTCATATTTCTGGTTTAAATAAATACTTATAAATGAATGAAATACTTCCATTAATTTATTAGAAATAAGAATACATATTTGATATAAACAGCTATTAGAGTTAGTTCATTTTTAAGTATCAAAGTCAGTCAAGATTTAAAGTATGGTTATACATGGTAATATATAGTGTATTCGAATAAGTCCCCAAAAATATTTTCTAGTGTCCCCAAGTTTTCCTTGGATTCGAGGACAATGCTTAATTTGTCCCCAAAATACTGTTTAGAAATATGGTCGCCTTAGTTTAAGAACACTGCCATAGAAAAACGCAATAATAGACCTTACGTGCATTCGATACCAACCGACCAAGGACGTACCCAGGGGGGTTGGTCCAGGGGGTCCGGACCCCCTCCGAAATTTCAGTTTTTGTAAGCAAAGTAATAATGATAAAGTTTTGTTGTATAAAATTCTGCCTTTTTCACTGTTTAGACCCCCTCTGAAATTTTTGGACCCACCCCGAAATTTTTTTCTGGGTACGTCCCTGCAACCGACAGAAGAAAACGCCAGTTAAGGAACACAGTTAAAGAAAAATACCACAACATAGACATTTTCTCGATTCAAACCCTACGAAGAAACGTTTTAAGAAAACAGTGAAAGAATATAGTTCAACACGGACACTTCCTGCATGCTAACCCGATATCCAGACGGAACAACGGTTTAAGAACACGGGTATGTAACACCACAAAGAAACAAACACTGGCTGCAAACGGTTTAAGAACAAAATAAAAGATTACAAATGGACACTTCCTGGATTTTAAACCAATTTCCAGAGGGAACAACGATTTAAGAACACAGGTATGGAACACCACAAAGAAACAAACCCCGGCTGCAAACGGTTTAAGAACACAGTCAAAGGATAATACATGGACACTTCCTGGATTCTAACCCAACCTCCAGATGGAGCAACGGTTTAAGAACATGGGGATGAATGGATAAAAATAATTAAATTATAATATGATATTTATTTTAAGTTAAAGTTTAATCATTTCAGTGATATATGTCGTAAACGTCAAAGAAGTTTTACTTCAATAGCGCGTAAAGATTACACGCACACACTTTTTTTACAATTTTTTAACCCTTTGCATTTTTAGAAAAATTTGCACTTTGCATTTTTGAAAAATTATCATTTGGCATAAGTTTAGATCACCTGAACGTGAAATAGAATTAAATGGGTTACACATAAAAGAAAAGATATTAAACAGTGGTTATTTTTACAGTTGATTAAACTTTATTTAATGCCTAAACTATTCCAACTTTATTATTTTAGTTATATGAACAATTTTATGTTTTAAAAACTGTAAATTTAAAAGTAATTAGACTGTGATATTAGCCCAAAGTAGGCCTATGCAAAGTCAGATTACTGTAAACAAATAACAAACCAAATTTTCTTCATGCTGTGTAGTACTCCATCTGTTAAAAATAAATACCTCCAAGGTACACTACTGGTGGTGTACCTTGACTGTATATAAGCTATTTTTTAAATAATTAAAAATGAGTATAGAAATGTATTTGGATATTTTATAAAGATATGTAACTCCTTATATCCTTAAATTTATGGGGAAAAAATGTTTTACTGATATTTTCCAAACACTTTTTTTGTAAAAAAATCAAAGTTTGAAAATGCCTCCAAGGTACACCACCTTCCCCTAATATAAACATTAACTATTAATTGCTAATTACTAAAACTATCCCGAAACAAACTTTTTGTTTTCAAAACTTAAATGAATTTTGAAAAATTCTGTAGAGTAGAATTTATTACAAATTTTGAAAAATTCTGTTTTTTACTATATTTTCTATATTGTCATGATGTCGACCCCAGTAACTCACACCAGGAAAAAAAATTGCTTCAGAGACTGATACTTCATGCTCCATTAATTTAAACCTAAGAAATGAGTTGACAAATATGCTCATTTATTTTTTAATGCAATAACGTAAAAATGGCAGAAGCAAATGCAATGAAATTTGGTGACATGATAGGGGTCACTCAACTTAGAATATAGGTGTCAAATTTTTAAAAATTATATTTTGAGATTTGTGAAAATTTAATCAAAATATGTAAATATTTGTTCATTTATTAAGTATAAACCACTGAAGGGAATGAAATGAAATTTAGCATCATTATAGGTGGTTACTTGAACTATAGGCGCCAAAGTACATCAAACATTTTTTGAGAAAAAATTTTGAGAAAATTGAGAAAATGTTTGTTCCATTCCTGAAAATCATAATGGAATTGACTGAAATTTGAAATTATGTTAGCCAGCTACTGAGAGAAACAGACTTTTTTTATCACCAAGTTTAAAATCTGGACTTCTGATACCTAGATCCTCTGGAGGTAAACAAAAATTGCATAAGATTAAAGACAAATTTCTAAATTGGTACTAGGTAGCACCATTTGATAACAGTTCTGCAATAAAACCTTTTTATACTTATCTTTAAAAATGTCAATTACTAGTGCACTTATACCCTATTTGCTCATAAATTTCTGTATGACTGTACTTATTAAGCAAAAAAGAAAAGGCTATACATGCTTTTTATTTTGTTAAAATAAAAAGGGGGAACTTTTCTGACTAGTTACTTTTGAGGATTTGAGTTACAGAATTAGTATTGAGGTTTCTTTTTTTACTGAAAGACGTTATTCACCCAGTTACAGTTAATGATTAGGAAAGTAAAAATATTGAAATTCAAGAATGAAAAGTGCATTATATTATGTTTATTTGAAAATACTATATATTATGTGTATTGAAATTGTATTATATGATAATATATAGGTTATTATTATCTGTATTTTCATATTTTTTCAATATTCGTTTTAATGAAGCGTGTACGATTTGAATTCTAACTTTGAAATAGTTTTTATCTTTCTTTCGTTTTGTATATGCTTTTAAATTGTTCATGTCTGTATTATACCAGCATAAAAAAGATGCTTGTAAATATATAAACTTTTTGTTTTACTGTAAATAAATAAATGATTGTTTTCTTCCATATTTATACTTTTTTTTGCGTTGTTTTTACAGGAACCTGTACCTTGGTTACAAAATTGCACGTCGGTTTTACACCGAGATCAGGTTTCTTTGAAATACATTTTTTTTCAGAGCTAAAAAATTATTTTCGAATGTATAATCACATTTGATAACAGATATATAAATTCTAGAAACATTTATACACTCTAAAATTTTTTATTTATATACACTATTTATTTACGTAGACTAAGAAAGGTTTAAAATCCTTTAGTCTATGATAGAACTTCCCCACTCCGAAACTCTCCCTATAGATGACGCTTACAGCTGCCATAGGAAGAAATTTAAATAAGATGACACAAAATTACTATTTAATGTCAAAAAACATCCTAAATTTTTGTAAATTTTTAGAATGTCTTTAATTAATGTTCAGAATCAAGACTTCAGTTATTTCAGAAGAATTGCGTATTACAAGATTTTTAAAATCACTCCAAGGTGCTTGTTTATAAATCATTTAATGTATACTCAAAATTTTTGTCCTTCATAAAGGGCCTAATTTGTGGGAGAACGAAATTTCTCTTTTTAATTTTTGCAAAGCTTAATTATGGTAACTTATGTTCTTGCACATACTGAAATCCATGTCCTGCTTTATACTCTGCATTAACAAAATTCTTCATTAGTCCTATCTTTATGTGTTAAGGTAGGAGGATAACTTTCTTTTTATTTAATTAAAGTAAACGTTTCAGATATTTCCTTTCTCCTTCAATACACATTTTTACCTACGTGAAGTACAAATCACAGGCAGCAACACTTGGCGCAAAAAGTTAACTCACATAAAAAGAATTAGGTTCATCAACACAATCTTTGGACATATTCCCAAATTTTCAAAGGAAAACATAATAAAATTAAACAAATTTTATGTAAAAATATTTGAACAGAAAAGAAATAACAATATGTAATCCCTGAAAGACAAGTTTCAACAACTACAAACTACAGCGGCTTTGAGTGAAAATACATTGTGACTTACTGCCAGTTGTTCAGGGTAATACACCTAAAATTCATTGAAGTAAATTCTGGTTTTTTGGTACATGTTCTATTGCTGATACAAGTGAATAAAACCTGGATGAATCGTTGGTAAAAGACAATCTAGTACAGTTATAATTGCTGTGCGATATGCTAATATAAAACCCAAAACTTTTAAATGGAATACCTTAAAATTGGAGGGTTATAGAAAATTTCTGCAAACATACTCTTTTTTTAGCACTGATAGCTATAAGAAACACCCAATGTATACTGAGGAACACAAAATTTGTCAAAAATTGTCTTTCAGTGCTATTGATGATCTCAATAGCACCGAATAGAGTCACCATAGAGTCAGAAAGCACTATTCCAAGGAGTGACATTTCTGAATCTGGACTAGGAGTGAGAATTCAAAAGCGCACTCCGGGAAAGCGAGCCTCGCTCTAAGGAAAGGTTGACAGCACGCTATCTCTTAAAAGAGTGAATCGCTCTAATTAAGAGTGAGCTATGACCATTTTTAAGAGTGACTGCCACTTTTTATAGGGCGATTTATTCAAGGCCATATCCAGGGGGTCCGGACCCCCCCTCCACACACACACACAAAAAAATCAATTTTTGTTAATTAAATATATAATGATAATGACGTCTTTTTGTGAAACATTCTGCCTTTTAAATAGTTTGGACCCTCTCGAAATTTTTTCTGGGTACAGCCCTGAATTTATTCTTTGAATATGCCTTGCTTCTGGCTATCACTATTTTAGGGAAATTAAAATAATTCCTTATATATATCTAGTAACATTAGGGGTTTCGGGAGTTCTGTGTCGTGGACCGGTGGTAAGGTGAGGGTGAGGCATGGATGTTGAGGTCTCCTGGATGGCTCGGGACTCTGAGCCGCTATTGCGGGAGTGCTGTGTAGTCGTGAACCAGAGGGAGAGGCATTCGTGGCGCATTCTCGGCGTGGAGTACTAGGCGAGGAACAGGCGATGCGGCGCGACTGGGTAAAGACTCTGGCTTAGGGCCGACCCCGGCCACCCGCTGTTTGTAGTCGTAGTCGGGCCAAGCATGGAAGAAATAAGATGGACTCCAAGTACGATTACATGACTTTATTTGATGACTGGGTACATCTTATCTTAGCAGTTGCGTCACGGGGAAATCTGCTCCTGATCCGTCGCAGGTCCTTATAAAAGCTCTGGACGTCATGACACATGACCTCAAACGCGTTGCAACCATTGGCCAAAAGCTAAAACTGGGCAGCTGTTTTCCCAGGGTTTGTTATGACTTTCAAGACGCCTATGTGGCTGGCTGCCGGGACCGTCTACAAAGTTACAAAGGAATTGCAAGGGACCGTGTATTAATTGCAGTTTTTGAACGCGGATTTCTTTGTTCCAGCTAGATTAAGCTGCGTAGTTCCAGAAATATGGGATTTTCATAGGCTTTTGACTTATAATGTTACAGAATATCCCCCCGTCCGAGAAGAGGCTGACCACCAATGCCTGCATTGGAGGGCAGACTCACTCAGAAGAGCGAGAAAAATTTGGAAAAAGCCTTAATATATTTTTTTTCTTTTTTCTTTTTTTTTTTGAGAAAAAGAACTTTAGGTCATGTGTCACGATTTAATAAATTTCAAACAAAATTAAATACACATTAGAAATTACCTGGACTAATTATTGTAAGTACAAAAAAATAAGGTAGCTGAAAAATAATAATATATGTTCACAAAGATTTTAAAGTTCTTCCACAACAATGGACTTCAAAGACAACAGTCAATTTGTGCAGATGCTGTTGTTAAAGTTCCAAAAATGTCAGAGTTTTTTCAAAGTTATCACACACAAAATATCACTAAAATTATTTCTTGTATAACGCTATAAAAAGAACACGTTTGGTTGTATATACCATAACAGCTTACATACTATACATTTTAATAAACACATGGGCCCAAAAAACATCACATAAAATACAATAAAAGGTAAAAATATTCAGACTACATTATAAAATACTGGATACAATTTATGTTAAGTAACTTCAAATGTTTGGCTTTGGCTTCACTTCTACCTTCTCACTTTATTTTAAATCATTTCAAACATTTGGCTTCGGTTTCAATTTTACCTTTTCATATAAGTTCTCTTATTTGTATTATTATTTATATCGTTTTTCATGGTTTAATGCAAATTGTATGGCATTTCTCTTGTAAATAAATTCGCTTTTCTGGGCTTTTCTTTTGGGTAATCATGCTCGTGTGTTTGAGGTACCTATTTGTTTGAATGGTGTAACCCTAACTCCATAATTTCGAGATACTTTGTAACTTCTAATCTTAAGCAGGTAGGGGGTGTGTAAGTGTTTGTGTAAAAAAAAAAATGCTTAGCTTTCTCAATACTGTGCGCCTTGACAAATAAGGAGGAGGAGCTGTGGCCGTGTAGTGGACCAACTTATTCTTCCAACAGGATATGACAGTCCAAAAAATGACATCTTGTGAAGGACAAGATGTGAAAAAGGAAGGGGGACATTCGTCATACCTGTGGAAGTTTTTTCAAAAAAGGAAAAAGGGGGGTTTAAGGAGTGGCCATCCCAAAAAGTCTTTCGTCATTGTCGGGGTTCTCTACATCTTTTTTGTTTCTCAGCACCAATGGTGGCTGAAGTTTAAAAAAAAGTGAGTAGCAAAATTTACAGCTACTTGGGATGACTTCCAAAACTAAGTTTAGAGGTGGGTGATAGAACAGAAGGCTTCAAGAAGGAGAGAAATTACGAAAGATAAAAGAATTAAAAATTGTCAAAATCGGGAGTTTGATTCTCAGATCCAAAAAAAATTCACACACAGTTTTTTTTTTCTCATTTTATTATTGATAGACAAAACGCAATGTTTAATCACCTAATGTGAAGTCAAGTGATGTTAGGCATCAAAAAAAAATTTTTTTTTTCAAATAAATAGGATTCTGAGATTTTAAAATTGTCATTCTTCGTGATATAATTTGAATTTATCAGGTGAATTATAATATCGTAATCTACATTATTGAGAAATAAAATCGTTATTAACTCTTTAAATAGCCGGAGAAACGCTTTCTGTGACAATGGTGGGCTTTTCTGAAAATAACCCTGTAACATTATCATTTATCACTATTTCCCTGCTACCTTACAAGAGAAAACAATTGTCTTTTAGGGGTAAGATTTTGAAATATTGGCAAAGGAATCAATAATACAAACTATGCTAGCTATTAAATGTAAATATAAACAACAATACAAACAACACTGACAAATTAAATTATAGAAATGTGCATGAAAGAATGGTGTGCATGCATGTAAATTACGAATTAGATATGCAATAACCAACTTCTTAAAAAGAACATAATAATAATTCAAACTCAATAACTGGATTATTTGTACCAATATAAAATTCAATACACAAAATATTTTCATTTTTATTATAGACTCTAATAATGATTAAGATTTTCAAAAGATTCTTGAAAATGTAAACACACATCTATTTATTTAGTTCAAAAATCAAATCACTCAAAAAATTACCAAATTTATTATTCCAAACATCAGACAATCAAAGACCTTGCGGTTTCCTTTAATGTCGTCATAATAGGAAAAAATAAAGATTCAGTAAAACTTCATAACTCTTTCAATTGATCGTTGACACAGTAAACAATCTGCGCATTTTCTACGTCTTATGTGACTATATTTAGATTTTATACAAATACAGTTTCAAAACACAGTAACAAAAATTATCATGTATAGAAGACTAAACAAAATACCATACACTTTTTTTTTTTTTTAAATCAATGATCCTAGTTTGAGTTTTGTTTTCATGGTACTCATTTTGAATTCTTAAACATAAAACTGTAATAATGAAACATAGTAATCAAATATTCAATAAAAGATAAATAACTTTTCATACCTTATTAACATCAAATACCACAAAATAATCAAACTGTATTATCAAAATTGTCTTCAGTTGCTATATGTTGAATGTTCAAAATAATATCAAAAGTACGTATTGAAAAGAATAATTCTCTGTATTTAGAAAATAAAAGCAACTTACTTCGCCACACAAATAATAATAAAAAAATCAAAACGATAATTTTCAAAGCACATTTAAAAACTTTTTTTTTCTTTTACATAAGTCGATGAAATCGTTTGCAGGAGACACTGCGACTAAAACACATATTTGCACACAATTCGCAGGAGAGGTCAATGAGTCACATCCAGGCATCGCGTCGTCGCAATCAAGGAGAGAGCTAAGTTTCGTTGAATCAAATAACTCATGCAGGCGTTGAAAAAAATAGAAGACAATATAAACACGATAGGTGCACAAAAAACAGATTTGAGATATCGTTAGTCGCCACTGGGTTCATGCGCCGGTCGGGAAAAAAAACACAATGCTGAACGGTGAAATGAAGGATTCTCTTGCAAAGCCGGAAGTGGTGAATGCTATGTAATATAAACATTGGCATGTATCTGTGGAGTAGAGAAAAAAAATACGAATGATTCATCTTGACCGGGAGCGCTTTCTAACTTCTTGACCCGCTGAGGTAAATCCTGTGCGAATTCAATGTATGTAAAGGAACGTCGTAGGAGCTGGCTGCGTACGATCATCATCGGTGTTTGAGCAGGAGGCGAGGGCTGTTGAGGCGCGCAGACTTTTTATCGCTGCCGACTTCTATGTAACATTAGGGGTTTCGGGAGTTCTGTGTCGTAGAACCGGTGGTAAGGTGAGGGTGAGGCATGGATGTTGAGGTCTCCTGGATGGCTCGGGACTCTGAGCCGCTATTGCGGGAGTGCTGTGTAGTCGTGAACCAGAGGGAGAGGCATTCGTGGCGCATTCTCGGCGTGGAGTACTAGGCGAGGAACAGGCGATGCGGCGCGACTGGGTAAAGACTCTGGCTTAGAGCCGACCCCGGCCACCCGCTGTTTGTAGTCGTAGTCGGGCCAAGCATGGAAGAAATAAGATGGACTCCAAGTACGATTACATGACTTTATTTGACGACTGGGTACATCTTATCTTAGCAGTTGCGTCACGGGGAAATCTGCTCCTGATCCGTCGCAGGTCCTTATAAAAGCTCTGGACGTCATGACACATGACCTCAAACGCGTTGCAACCATTGGCCAAAAGCTAAAACTGGGCAGCTGTTTTCCCAGGGTTTGTTATGACTTTCAAGACGCCTATGTGGCTGGCTGCCGGGACCGTCTACAAAGTTACAAAGGAATTGGAAGGGACCGTGTATTAATTGCAGTTTTTGAACGCGGATTTCTTTGTTCCAGCTAGATTAAACTGCGTAGTTCCAGAAATATGGGATTTTCATAGGCTTTTGACTTATAATGTTACATATATATATATATATATATAATATAAAATAGCTTAACTTACGTAATATGGAATCCCAAGTGAAATATTAATTGAAAGCACTTAATAACAGATATAATACGTAACCATGAAATTAAAAATGCAAATCCAGAGGCTATAAATAAATTTAAAACAGGCCACTGTTCTATGCATAAATGCTAAAAATAATCACCAATATTTGGTAATATAATTTCATAATATATATATATATATATATATATATATATATATATATATATATATACATAGTAAAAGGCATAACTTACGAATCAACGTAGCATCCACTTGGCAAATACGAAATTCTAAATATTCATGGAATGATAGATCAGGAAAACAATGAACTCAAAATCAAACTACAAAAGTAATGAATAGAAGAGATATTAGAAAACAATCCAGCAAGGAATGAACACAATTCGCAAGAGCTATTACTCAAAATATATACGATGTTAAGATGCATAAAGAGATATAAATCGCTAAGTCTAATCGCGCAATAATGCAGCTGTAGTTTGACTTGCAACAATTTTAATAATAAGTAAGATTGCCTAAATTCGGCACGTATGTGTATGCATCAAAATTATTAAGATATAAAAATATATACTATAATAAAAGCGCTATAAGCTGCATCGTACTACAGAACAATATATATAGTAAAAGGCATAAATTACGAATCAACGTAGCATCCACTTGGCAAATACAAAATTCTAAATATCCATGGAATGATAGATGAGCAAAACAATTAACTCAAAATCAAACTACAAAAGTATTGAATAAAGAGATATTAGAACGGAATGAACACAATTCGCAAAGCAAGGGATGAACACAACAGCAAGGAACAGCAAGGAATGAACACAATTCGCAAGAGATATTACTCAAAATATATACGATATATATATAAGAATTTATCTGGTAACAGCATAGATTATTATTATTTTTTAAATATTTGGCAAATATTAAAAGATATTTTCTATATAGCATCAACATTTACACAATCTTGTGAATTCATTGAAAATAAAATCCAATATTAGAAATTTAATATTTTCTCATTTCTAGTCAAATTTTACAAATTTTAATACTATTGAATCTTAAAATATTTGACATGTATCAATAATATTGGGTGTATATAAGAAATATTTCCAATATTATTGAGTAATTACTTTTAAATATTAAAATTTACATATATATGATTACTTTGAGAATAAAAACCATTTCCAATATTGGTAGAAATTAGCGATTAGCCTTGATATATTCTCAAAATGTTATTATTATTATTTGTAAAATTTAAATTAACTTATGAAGTGCATTGAAATATTAATTATATATTGGGAATATTTCTGAAATAGTCTCACTACCAATAAACTTTTAAATATTAACTCAATATTGTGAAAACATTGATATCAAAAACCAATAATGGTACAAAGTAGTCAGTGAACACATTGAGAATAAACACAATTTCCAATATTGGTAAATAAAATTCCAGTATTGGTAAAAGTTAGCATTTAGGTCTGAAAATTCTTAGAATAATGTTAAACTTTTTTCTACTAAATTTAACACACACAAAAAAAAAAAATATATTCTTAATATTGGGTGTATTGGAAATATTTTTGAAGTAGTCCTACAACTGATAGATTTTTAAATTAACTCAATATTGTTTTAAAAGAATGAAAACAAAAATAAAAGTCCTACAAAGTAGCAAAGTTAATATTTGACCCAGATATATTTAAAATGCATTTATAGTATTCGATATACATTGGAAATATATTCAATAGTGATAAGTAATTACTTCAACATAATTTATACCATTTTTAATTTTTTGGTTAGTATTTACTCAATATTATACTGGGAATATAACTAGTATTGGTAAAAAGTAGAAATTTAACCTTTATATTGTGAAAATTATAAAAATTTATTGCTACTGAATTTAAATTAAATATATTTAAAATGTATCTGCAATATCGCGCGTCTTGAAAATATTCTTCGTATCGTACAAGTAAATATTTTTTTGCCTCACTTACCCACAAAAAGTTTGTCCATAGGCAATCTTTAATACATCAGAGCTGGATATTGGGTATATCTATTAGAAATCCAACATAAAATAGATTCCTCTATTAGAGATTTCAGGTGTGATCTCTCTAATGAGTATATAACATCTATAATATACAGGTCTATAAGAGATCTGTATATATCTAGAATAGTTATAATAATTAAACGTCCAGAAGATCCCAAAAATGGATATCTGTTTCATATCGAAAATATCCAGTGATAAGAAATTCATACTTAATTCATATCCAGAACTTCTTAGAAATCCATTTCTGGGCTATTTTTGATTATTATCATGTTCAGAATGATCCCTAACAGCTGGAAAATAAATTTTACATAGATCAATGATACAAGTAATATCTAACCCCATTCTTTTTTTTAATTCTTGCTTTTGTTCCTTGTGAAATCTGGACTGTTCAAAAAAACATGCATTATTGAAACTAACAGCCTATTCTGAAACTAAACAGATTAAGAAGGAGTACAGAGGTTAATTTTAATAATTAGATGATGGCATCACTAAAAGGTACCCCCAAGAGTTTCATATGGCTACTAAAACAAACTTTCATAACCTCTAAATCTATCTAGTTTCAGAATTTGTTGACAGTTTTTGTTTTGTTTGCTCAGTCAAAACTTAACAGGAATAGAAGTGAAAGTTTCAAAATGCTTGGGGGTGATCTGTATAGCCACTGAGCTATGTAAAATCCATCAGCAAGAGATTTATAAGAAATTTCTTTATCTGCAGTACTATAACTTCATTTGAGGTAATCTGTGATCAAATAAGAATGGAAATAAGAGTTTCGGACTTCCACATTACTCAGCAGTAATCACAAATATTTGATATGTTCAATGTTACCTTTTCTCTCGCTGAAATAAAAAATCCCTGAAAGCTTATTTTTTACCTATAGTACATTTCAGAACAATTTTCACTTACAACAGTATTAATAAAACAATAAAAATCGTTTATGATAAGATATTTATACAAAATCAAAAGAATATTAATAATTTTTATTTTTAAATAGATTTTATTTTAAACATAATTTATTCAAACTTTCTTTTCAACTTTATTACAATTAACAAGTCTTTTTTTTTCTTTTAAATAAATAAGATGGGCATGATTGAATTGTTATCAAAAAGAAATTATTTGAAATTAAATTTCAGTCAATTATACGTACAAATACAAGAATTATGAAACAGAAAAATAAGTTAAAATAGTAATAGCTATCCTTTAATGGAAAACCAAAAAAATTAATCTAATTGTTGGGTAAATCAAAAATATAAATATATCTGTTGATAACTTCTGTTAATGTACATATCATGTTTGGAAAATTAAGAGAATACCTATTTTTTTATCCCACCCCCTCTCAGAATTTGGGATAAAATACACTCTATAACAAAAAAATCGACGCACCAAGAAACAGTCATCCGATTGCTTTGAAATTTCGTATGCATGAATGTTTTGAACAGATATGCAAATGATTCAAATTTGGTGTCCAATGAATGAATAGTTTGATCTCTAGCGCATGGGAACTGCGCATCCAGCAGACGTATATAAGGAGCAGTTCTTCAACGGTTGTTAAAACTTTCGGTTTGATTGCGATTCAGATGACCTTTCAACAACTTAAAAAATGCCTCGCTGCAGGATTCGTGCTCATTACGAGCAACTGTCAGAGTTTGACAGAGGTCGAATCATTGGATTGAAAGAGGCCGGTTGGACTAATCGGAGAATCGATCGTCATTTGAGTCGAAGCGATGCGACGATTCGAAGATGCTGGCAAGGATGGGTGGAAAATGGCAGAGTGCAGCGTCAGGGTGGTAGCGGTCGACCTAGGGCTACAACAGATCGTGAGGACAGAGTGATGGTCCGATCAGCTGTCACAGCGGGATCCTGCTTTCACTATTGCACGCCACACCGGCTCTCAACAAGGCATTATGGTCTGGGGTGCCATTTCCTTTGACAGCCGGACCCCTTTGGTCGTCATTAGAGGTACACTTACTGCACAGCGGTACGTGGACGACATCCTAAGACCTGTTTTGCTACCGTTCCTTTTGCAGTGCCCTGGGCTGGTTTTTCAGCAGGACAATAATAGACCACATACGGCTCGTGTTGCTCTAAACTGTCTGCAAGCTTGTCAAACTCTTCCTTGGCCTGCCAGATCGCCAGATCTCTCTCCCATCGAGCATGTCTGGGATATGATGGGAAGGCGATTGCATCTGGCACGGACTGTTGATGACCTCGTTCGACAATTGGAGCGAATTTTGCAGGAAATACCGCAGGAGACCTTCCGGGAGCTTTATCGGTCTACGCCAAGCCGTGTGGCAGCTTGTATCCAGGCTAGCGGCGGGTCAACACCTTATTGAGCTTGTTACTGTAACTCTGAAATAAATTATTCAATTATTCTGAAATTTTAATCTTTTTCTATTCTGTACATTGTCTTCCAGTTCACCAATTTTCGTCTCAATCGGACACCTCCTTCTTGGTGCGTCGATTTATTTGTTATAGAGTGTATTTCTAAAATGTAAACAACTTTTTATTGATTGATTTCTTTTTTTGTGAAAAGGGGTGGAAGAATACTTTTGTGTAGGCCATTTCTTCATGAAATGCACTCTCTTACTATCCCAACACATTGGTGGTAGTCAGTGGCGTAGCAAGGGGGGGGCGGTCTGCCCCGGGCGGCAACCTGAAAGCAAAATTAGGGGGCGGCAGCAGCCGCCCCCGTTTGTTTGTTTTCCCTCACACAAGATCTAAAAGAATTGTCCTCAATTTAATGAATATCATTTTACACTGAACCATTAGCACCCATTCAGGGGGCGCACATCCTGATTGTCGACTGGGGATATCCCCAAGCCGGCAATCCGTAACTAGAGATAGAGGTCGCATGAACAGACCCCCCCCTTTTTGCCTTTCGCATATTTTTCTTACAGAATGTCTAAAATTATTACTCTCCATTTAATGAAAAACATCATACACTAAACCATGGGCGTCTATATACTGAGCGAAAATGGTGGCTTGACCTAAAGGGCGGTTCCGGTTACCTTAAGACTTAAGTATAGTAGGCAATTTTATCGCATACTGAACTTTTTTCTATTATTTTAGTACTAAAACGTTTAGAAGACCGACATGAGCCGCCCCTTACAAATATAAGATTACTTCTAAAAGCACTCATATGGGCCCCCATGCCCATATGAGTATGCCCTTGCCAAAGACATCGTCTTAGTAGCTGTTGGTAGTTGAATTTTTCAAAATAGATAAAGAACAATTATTTTGTTGAAAATTTTTTGAAGTACATATCAAAGTCTGAGGACCAGAGGGTCGTGAACAAGGGGCATCATGGGCATCGTGGTGCCCATTGGGGGAGGGGGGTCAAAATCACCATACCCCCCTCCCCCGTGGTTTTTCTCTGGCTAAAATGGGACTGTTTTTTATATTCAAGAAAAAAAACCCCAGATTATTTCTCCCTTTTCTAAGGCCCGACCAGTGGCAGAGCGCATTTGCGCTCTGCCACTCGGAAGGTGTCTGTTGCCGGTGTCTTTGCGCTCGGCCAGTGGCAGAGCGCATTTGCTCTCTGAACTGGGAGTCGGAACGGAAGGTGTCTGTTTCAATACCAGGTTGCGTCCGTCGACCTAACCGTTCGGAGTTTTCTATGGTTTCCTCCGAAACTTGACGTAAATACGGATCAGGACCCCTTTAAAAGACCCCCACGGAGGACACCCAACCCATAGGCCTAGATCCCTCGTGTAGATAATTGGCCTTAATCCCACAACACAAACACACCCTTCTCCAAGTGTAGGGGTGGATCTTGCGGCTAGCGATCGACACGACTTACTTCTAATGATTTTTCTGTGGAAAAACCCAAATTCTCCAAACAGTAAGCATGACAAGAAAGTGTCTGTTTTCAAACCCCTGATGAGGTTTTTTCCACTAACACCGGTCCTCAGAAAGTCCACTGTCCAGGCCAAACATTTTTTCATGAAAAAAAAAAAAAAGAGAGAGAGAGAGAGAGAGAGAGAGAGAGAGAGTGAGAGAGAGAAGAATACAATAGAATCAAGGAGGTCTGGGATTATACCGAAGGTAATTTATTAAAGGTTTATTTTTGACAAAGTTTTTGAGGACTTTGCAAATAAGAAAGCGATCAAAATACAAATTTAAAATTTATACAGCAAAATCTCGAAAAATTATTTTTATTGAACAAATTTTTAACTTCATAGAATAGCTTGAATTCTTATTTTTTAAAAGTATGATTTGAAAATTTATTTCCATTTCGCTGTTATTGAATTCTTATTTTAGATTTGCTGAGTTAAACATTTTGGTGTTGATTCCCTCCAAATCCGCTATTGTTAAAAACATCACGAAATTATATAAAATATTTAATTCTAATGCATTTTAACTATAAACTATATTTAAAAAAACGATAAATTGTCCCCCCCCCTTCGATCAAGGCAATATTTAGTAAGCGTGATAAAACTTTATTGAACTTTTACTAATAAAATTTTCCCACATAATCTTGCAGTATCGAGATTTATGGGTGATTTTAAAATATCGAAGGTATCCTGTATTTGAAAATAAACACTCAAAAAACTGGTGTTATAAGATAAAATAAATAAAAACTTTGTGAAAAAAACACACATAACCTTTTATGAATTTAATTAGCGATAATTAAAACGTCGTATTTAAAGGTTTGCTTGCTAAATTTACTAAACTGTTTATGTGCTGTAGTATTGATTCAAAAATTCTCTATCATTAACTAGTTTCAGAATTTTATTATTGTTTTCGGTTATATATCCTAGCCACCTATATTTTTTTACTTTCCTAATCAAAACGTAAGCATTTTTCTGAAAGAAATGAAGGCTAACGAAAAAACACATTTATACTATTGATTTTTAATTATAATGTTTAATATAATCCGAAAAATTTACTTTTTTATCAAGAACAATTTATCTAATTTGTAGTATTGTAATTACGGCCAATCAAATATAGTTTTGATCATGGTAAATTTCTGTAAACAGTTTTTTTTTTTTTTTTTTTTTTTTTTAATTTCACTGTACAATTATATGTAGAGCTGCGGGGAAAAAAAGGCCCACTTGCTCTTTATTTCGCCGTCATTCGTCGTACAGCAAAGTTATATATACCATTCGTTTTTAAATAACGCATACTTTAATTTACTATTCATTTAATTTGCATAAGGGGCCGTCTTCATATTTAATTCTGCATCAACCTTTTTTTTCAATGGCAACACTGTATTTTGACTTTATTAAACGAAAGAAAACCTTCAAATTACCCTAAATATTAATTTTCACTAATTTTATGCGATCATTTCCGGAGATATTGTGAATTATTTTTTGCGCGTTTTTAAGGGACTTTCTACAAATTGAAAAACGCTATTTGTAGGTTCCGAACTTTTCGCCTTCCATTCATTTCGCTCACGAGAATTAAACCAAAATATTATTTTCAAGGTAAATATTGCTACCACCTCTCTTGAAGTTTTTTGTACTGAGAATATCAAGGGTAGAAAGTAGAATGTTTAGTCAGAGTTCCGATTTCATAACTTCCTTGGCTCGTACACATGACTTAAAAGAAAAATGCAAAACGACTGCTCTCGATTTTGAAAATCTTCCTAATTTTGAAATTGTTGTTGAGGATTTCCCTTGATGGTTCTCTTAGACAGGTGAAATGTTGGCAGGAGTGAGAGGCTGTTTGTTCTCTGCTCTTCTGGCTGCAAGCATGAATGTTACCCAGCTACGGTCGAACTAGAAGAATGGTTTCATGATTTAAAATTTATTTGTTTGAATTTCATGTGAAAAACGCAATTACTTTTTTTGCCGACCCAATAGTATCATTGTGTTTGTTATTTTACTTTCTTCATCTAATATTATCGGCTGCAATGTGCAACAAACTGTAAAAACCTCTAATTTATATGCTTCAAACGTTGATTTTTTTAATACCGCTATCTTTTACTGTGTTTTTGCGCAAAAGAAATCTAATTTAAGCTTATTTTAAGCAGTTTTCAAAAATTTGTCACTCAGTAAATTTATATATGGTCCCTTAACTCATGAAAATAACACATTTTATTTAATATAAATTAAATTACTGAACGTAAAAATTTGAAATTTTGCACAGCCATGTAATATTACTTTCTTTACTATTTCCATCGAAATTTGGCTAGGTCGCTATTTATAATTTTTTTAATATAATTTAATAATTCATAATTCACATTAATATTTTATTAAAGAACCATAATAATAGTGAATTACGTTTGGGTCGTTTAGTTAAAAATCAGCGAAAAATCAACGAATAAAAATCAGCTTTTTACTATCAATATTAAATGAGATATGAATTAAAGTATGAAAAAATATTTTAACATATGGGGAGGGGGATTTTGGAAGCTCATAACTCACCCATTTTCAGTTCAAATTTATTGAAAATGGGTATCCGGGGTTAAAATGAGCTAAATTTATGAAATATGAAGTGAAATCTAGGGATTGCTATTGAGAAAAAAAAAAGTTGGTGCGAATTTTAATATGTAGATGGCCCCTTATGCAATTTTTATGAATTTCAAATTAAAGTGTACTTCAATCGTAAGCGATTGGTATCTGTAACTTGGCTACACGACGAACGATGGCCAAAAAAAGTACAAGTGGGCCTTTTTTTTCCCGCAGCTGTACATGTTTGGTGAATGATGTTTTAATCATTCTAATAATATTGTATTTTAAATTCTATATGAGAAAAATAATGTATTTCCTTATCATATAATCCAGAAATTAAAGTGTTTTTTAATTAAATGTGTAGAAAAGCTTTAAAATTTTTAAAAATTTCTGTTCAAACCTGCCCCATGAAATGTGGTATTTTGAACAAGCTAGAGCCACATTTTAACAAATACAAAAATATACGAAATTTTAAATTCTTTTTATAATCAAAAATCGCATATGTTTAAGAAATTTAGTGTCACAAGAATAAATTAAATAGTTACATTTAAGTGAATTTATTAAAATCCATTATTTAAAGAAATTAACACCCGTCAATATTGACATCAACGTTCGTTGTTAAGACAGCACTGTTTAGTGTTACGACGCGACATATTAAACATGAAATAAATGGGTGAAATAATTGGATTCATTGTTATAAAGACCCATCGGTAATTTATTTTAACTCATAAAAGTTATTTAAACTGTTCTAAATAAGTGTAGAATAAAATTTCTATTGCGTTGTGTATTTTTTGACGAAAGAAATAAATGAATTTAAAAATTAAATATAACAAAAAATTTATTAAACATAAAATCTTCTTTACATTACAAAAGATATTTAAACTGATCTCGAAAATGGCTTAATTTAGAACAATTAAATTATTATTGTTTATCAAAACACATTTTAACTACTTTAGCAATTATAAACAATATTATTAATTATTAAAAATAAGTCACTCAATATGGCAATGATGGCAATTGGATTTACCTGTAATCCGGTGCAGAGCAGTGATGATCATTTTTAGTTTTATTTTCTAAACACACTTATATTTATATAAATATCCACTAATGATGATCACATAAGTAAAATTCTGAAAATTCTTAAGAAACTCTGAGAAAATCTGCCTTCTCTGGCTGTGCACTCCAGTTTTGCTCAAATCTTCGTCCCCCATTTTTTTCCCTAAACTCATAAATAATTAGTTTAGCCACTCTGTGGCTCCTAATTCTCCTAAACCGACCAGTTACTAACTCTTTTTCCCGAAATTTACCTCTCTCTAACTTGCCATTGGTCATTCCTCAAATCTCACACTTTCTCATTGGATTTCTACAGCCTTATCGTCAACACCTACATGTTTTTCTTAAATTTTATTTTCAATTTTCCTCCCCTTGATGCTTATTATATTTTTTTTTCTTTTCTGAAGCTTTGCCTACGAATTCTCACCGACCAACATCAAAAGGCTTCCCGCAAATTGACCGCTACGCCCTGACCACAAAGGTCATAGGCATTCAATGATTCCCCCTTCTTTCGGCGGTTGCTCTCTTTGTAAAACTGCAAGGCGTCCCGCGATACACAAAAATGATTTCTAGCTAGCGAACCTTCGTTTTTCCCACTCTTTTCAAAGAACGCCAAAAGATGAAATTTATATGTTCGACTTTCACCAAGATTTCTTTTAACTCTTCCGAGCGCAACGCTTAAAATTATTAATAAATTTCCTGTCCTGACATTTAGCTGAAGTACACTTTTCTATGATATCAATGACTTTTGCACGTGCATGAATTCCATTCCTTCCAACTTTATCTCTTATTCTGTTTAATTCCGTTTATTTTTTAGATTTGCTTTTATTAAACTCCTGACGCAACTTTTGTGCTAAATTCTTTTGAGAATACCGCATGTTTTTAGTCGACCTTCAGGTGGTCACTATGAACGGTATTTAACACCTGCAGATTTTTCTGGAATCGCACTTTCTTAATAAAGGCTTTCTATCTGCATTGGGGCTGTATACAAATTTTTGCACATTACCTACAGGCTCAACCTAACATTAGACAGTCTTGTAAATATTTCTGGTATATATTTCACAATATGCTTGGGATCCATAAAACTGATTTCTGATACCTCAGAAAAATGAGTTATTTTCTTTTTTTTACATAGCAACTTAACATTAAACTCCTTTTTATAGTGCAAGTCTGAAAATATATATTTTATTTATTTATTTACTTTTTTGTAAAATTAAACTAAGTGAAGCTACTTATATGCAATTATTCTAAAACAATACTTTACTTCTCGATCCTTTGTGCCTCAATTCGAACATCTTCAAAGCATGTTCAACGATACTTCAACTTTTTTGTTCATTATTGGTAGATGACTAAAGTGTAAAGGTTCGTGGATTTCTGATCTATTACGCGGCTATCGATCTAACGGTCAGGCGTTTGGGGCGGTTTTCTCTAGATGTGAATACGCGCTTGAATGCCTTAAAAAGTCTTCTGCTCAAGGCATTCCTCCCTTAACAGATAGCTCTAGTCTGCTTTGCTTTAACAAAATATCAACAAGATGCAATGTTCCAATCTATCATTCTTTTTCATAAACTGCAGATGTTTTAATCTTCTTACATTCATCGTATAGCCGATAGAGAACAGTATGCTACTGCCGATAGTACTAAAAAAAAGTAATAACACCTTTCCCCTCATTCTGTACCGAATCTTACAGAAAAATCATTCACCTTCTAACGCCTTAATCCTAGAATGTAAGGGGCGGCAAACAGAAGCTCCCCCCCGGGCGCCAATAACCCTCGCTACGCCACTGCTAGAGCATAAACTAGAACTATGTTAAATACATACAAAATAAAATTAGTTAAAATTAATTTTTGTGTGTACATGGCTTAGTGTCAAATTTAAAACTCCAACTAAAGTACAACCTAACATATTCAACTAGGTGATGAATTCACAGAGGAGTAATTCAGAAGAGCTTTTTATTTGACCCAGAAAACACTAATAAGGTCACAAAACATTTTGGTTATAGTTTCACTAAAATCGGAAGATAACTTTATAATAAAAAGTCTGTAAATATACATACATTTTGGAGCACCTAAAGAAGCAAGTTAAATACAATTTTGGAACAACACAAAAGCATACCGAAAAAGTTTATGTATGGCAATAATAAATACTTTCAAGTAACATTTACATATACTGTAAACTCCTGAGTAAGAGAGGGAAGGGAAAGGGGGCTCTTACTGTTAAAATTGTACAAATTATGCAAAAAATGAATAAATTAATAAAATAAGGATGTAGAATTTAAGCCGTCTTTTACATTCTAATTTTGTCACTGACCCAGACAGCACATAAGCTTAAATCAAGCTTGACATTTCATGGAACTTGACGTATTAATACAAGCTTGCCAGTTCAATTCATTTTAAGCTTGCAGCAAGCTTGTAGAAGTCATTTGAACTGTCAAGCTTGAATACAACTTGATTACTGCTTGATTTGGAAAGCCACATCCACATAACAAATAATTTATCATCAGTCATAAATGTACTTGACCATAGAATTAAAAAAAAAAAAGATTCTATATTTCCAAATATGGAAATTCTTCAAAATATCACGTTTTAACGAAAGTTCTCCGCCAAATCTGCTTGAGTCAGCTCATGCGGCACCCAGCGATTGAACTTGTACATCTTTATGTGATGCATAGCATGACTAATGGCATCAGCCATGCTGATGGGCATGGCATTAATGTCTAACTCTTTAGCTAACTCTCAAGTGGTTAACCCTCCCACTGTCAACCCCATGTTAAGCCGTTCGTCGAGATTGCCTCTCAAATTGAGAAGACCGACTATAGTCTCTAATTGAAGATTCCTTCAAAAGCGCCCAAGCCGTGTTTTGTCGTTTTCTATTTTTGCTTCTCAAACCGGCAAGACCGTCTCCGGAAATTGTCCCTTCCCCCTCTAAGAATTCGTGAGAACGGAGAGGCAATTAGCTGCCACAATGGGGGATGTCCTGCAGGCCTGAGGGTCCACTGTAGTATCGGCGGTGGAGTTTTTTTCAATGGCTCTGGCACGACGGACCCTGGTTGTTATCAAAAGAAGACGAATGGATTCTGATCCCCTCCAATCTAATTACTGTCAAGGTTGTCTTCAAATTTCGCGTACGCATAGCTGGGGAATGTTCGTACATCCATTAATTCAAATTAGGGAATAAGAGTTTAATTATACAAAAAGCATATTAGTCAGATCTGTGGATTTCTTTCTTCTTTTTTAAATTGCTTGCTTTTATATTTTACTTGCAAAATTTTCCACCACTGAAATAGACATCAAAAGACAAAGTTTATAGCTCCGTTTAAGATACATTTAATGTATTTTTAAAACACCTTGGCAATAATTATTATTGAGGAAGACACATGAATATTTTATAAAAATAACGTAACTGTGGAATATAGAAACTTGAAAGTGCTTTTTATCCCATTTTAACTCCTTCTTAAGAAGTTGATGATGAATCGTCTGTGATTTCGATTTGTCTGCTTGTCTGTCTCCTAATTGCTGTGGACTTGGAATTAAGGGTTTGCACGAAATTTTAGAGATATTATGAAAGGAGAGTGGGAAAAGCGAACAATATTAAAGATGTCATTTTTTATGGAAAAGAACTTCCCCTGTCTTCTAGCTTTTGCTGTAGGGAAAGGTTTTGTGGTATATTGAATTTTTTGCTCTATTTTAGCACTAAAATGCTTGATAGTCTGGAATAGAAAATTTTAAGTAACTAAAAGCGCTTTTAAAAGTACTTTTAAAAGCGCTTTTCCAATTCCCCTCCACCACATAATATTTACAATAATTTTAGAGGTATATTTTTTAAGGGGGAAAAAACAGTGTTTTGGTGCATATTTTATTTTGAAGGCTGTAAAAATCTTTCAGAAATAACAATTTTAAATACGTAAGCCAGACAAATTGTGTGTCCGTATGTGAGGGAGGTCTGTTTTGGTTTGAGCTTCGGCAAACCTACACGAGGGAGATCTGGTCCAGGGAGATTACTTGGTCGGGAGACTTTTTATTAACCTCACACCTGGAGAAAACCGACCAAAATTCCAGACAGTTTGATAGCCGGGTGGTAGGCCCTAACACGGGACTTCCATATTTCAGTCGTCTAACCATGTTTAGTGTCTTTGTCTACGTTTAGTGTTATGTCTTACCATGGCACTCGAAATAGCCCATGCACGTTAACATTCATAAAGAAACTATGCGGTTAAAGATCTAAATACTTCAAAACCTTCTCAATCACTCTATCACTTTACAGAGAAAGCTTATTTTTCCGGCTAGTAAAAGTCATCTCTGAGACACCCTCCCAACCACAAATGAAAATAACCTCAAATAAGTTCCATTTTTTGTAGTTTCCAGAATTCATAGAAACATACCGATCCCCTCCCCGTAAACTTATTGAGCTGCTGTGCTTCTGCTTACAGCAGACCCACTTATTAAAAAATGTGTGTGTATATATGTATATATATATATATATATATACACACACATTTGTATGTAGGACTAAAAATACATCCACACATCACTCATTAAAATCTAAATTCGAGTGGGAAAAAAAAAAAAAATTCACAAACTCAACAATGTTCATGCGTTCTTCCAAAATATAAATAAAACATATATATATATATATATATATATATATATATATATATATATATATATATATATTAATTTAAAAAAAAATATTTAAAATATTCATTTTTAAGGTGCTAATTCTGAAATTTTCGAACCTCGCTGGTCTACTACAGTCTATGTTGCTGTGTTAAGCACGAGGACCATCTGATAAAGTAAGAATACCTTTGGCGAACGACATTTTAAGGGGTTCTAACACATATTAATGTTACATTTGGAGAAAACCGCCCGAAACTCCAGACCGTTAGATCAGCAAATGCGGTGTAATCCAAAACTCTGGACCTTCACACTATCTCACATCTCACATCCACCAATTTTCATTGTCTTATCCTCTCGGCCATTCTATGGAGATAAGAATGTGGTGGGCGGAAAAAAGCGCACTCGGAAAAAAACGCACGATATTGAAGGGGTTTATTTTTTTTTATTGACGCCTTGCAGTTTGAGTGGGTGGATGGGCGGGATTGGCGCTTGCAATAAAAAATGTAAAAAAGGAGTGGACATCCGAAAGGGTGCTTTTTGGTGTAGTGATTTTTTTTAAGTATTTGATTTTTTGTTTCATTTTTATACTAAACTGTTTCACACTCTGAATGCCCAATCCCCCCCCCCCAATAGAAACACTAGTATTTTCACTTAGCCTTGAGTTAAAGGCTGGGTTCAAATTTGCAGAAGAGGGAGGTGAGGATATTCACTCATTGACTACTGGGCTTAAATTTGTTTTGTAATAAAAGTGCAAATGTGTAGTAATTTCTTTTCTTAGTGAAAAAATAAAAATAAAAAATTAATTAATTACTACACCAATACACTAATGTAATGTACCTCTGTTTACGCTCTTTTGGATGCCCACTTGTTTCGCACATTTTTTTAACTCACGCCACGGCGCCCCCCCCCCCCCGTCCTCATCTCTTCCCAAAATACGGTGTGCGGAAAAAACGCGAACGGAAAAAACGCGAACGGTAAAAACGCCAACATGATTCATTCAACATATGAACTATAGGCGTAGCGTCGGTTGGGGGGGAGCACAGGGGGTCACGTGTCCCCCTGTTCCCCCTCCGAACAATTTCGTCAATTTAAAAAAAAATAAACATGTTTGAAATTTTAAAGAAACTTTTCTTTTCTGTTCTAACATTCAATATTTGACCCCCTCAAATGTTTCCTGTGCACCCCCAAAATTTCAGTAGGTCTGGAGCAGTGCTGAGCCTTCCTTAGGAAGCTATTGTTAATATGTTTTCCTGAGAGTACAATACATATGAACCATAGGCGTAGGGTCGAAGCTGGGGGGAGCACAGAGGGGGGGCTTGCCCCCCGAACAATTTCGTCAATTTTTAAAAAAATAAACATGTTTGAAATTAAAAAAAAAAACTTTTCTTTTCTGCTCTAAAATTCGATATGTGACCCCCTCAAATGTTTCCTGTGCACCCCCAAAATTTCAGTAGGTCTGGAGCAGTGGTGAGCCTTCCTTAGGAAGCTATTGTTAATATCTTTTCCTGAGAGTACTATACATATGAACCATAGGCGTAGGGTCGAAGAGGGGGGCACAGAGGGGGCTGTATCCCCCTTTCCTCCTACTTCGTCTAAAAATTTTTAAACGGACGTTTGTTTTAAAATTTAAAACAAATTTCATTTTTCTGCTCTTAAATTCGACATGTGACCCTCCAAATTTTCAGTTGGTCTGGGAGCGGTGATAATCGCTTGCCTAAAAAAGCTATTGTTATCAGGTTTTCTAAGCATATTGTACATATGAACTATCGCAATCGGGAGAGAGGGTTACAGGGTGTCCCCTCTGTCCCCAAATCTTTTTATTTTAAACATTTGTTTGAAGGGTCGTTTTAACCGTTCCACTTAAAAATGCAAAAAGAAACTCCAGTCTGTGACTTGAGAGAATATTTGTTTTTTATTCGTTTTTTTTTTTCAATAAGTTGTGGTTTTAAATTCTTTCTAAATACTAAATTTTCTATAAAATATTTATTTATTTATTTTTATTTTTAATGCAATACAAAGTATTTTATGCAAAAATGTTTTATTCGTTGAGCGAAAGTGAATAGTATTTTCCCTTTTCTTAATAATACTCTCGCAGTTTTACATCAAGTTATATTAATTGTTATAATAGATTTATTGCATCATTTTTTTTTCTTGCAGTATTTTATTAATATATGAATAGTTCAATATTTGATAAGTTATCCTTCTAAATATTTATACTTTATCAGTCTTGCGTATTCAGCAAGTTTTTTTTTCAGTTTATCTTAAAAGTTTAATAAGCTGTAAGATTTATAAAGAAGAGAGCTTTATAAGATATAAATTTATCTAATAAATTTTTTTTAAAAATTTAATCAAGTACCTTTTACATTGTAGTATAAATAATTTTTACTAATTTCATCACAATTAGTAAAAGGCTATTGTATAGGTATAGGGTTCTGGCTTACAGCGCGGCCATTTTCTCCATCTGTAATATGAATTCGGGTTAGGACCCCTCAAAAAGTCCTCCACCCAAGGCATGTCTAAATTAAGCAGTCAATCCTTGTGTAGAAGGGGCCTTGGTAACCTAGTGATTAAGGCGTTTGACTCGTAACCGGAAGGTTGTGGCTTCGATACCGGCGTACCACTAAAGATCACCGTGTACATGCGGCGTACGTGCACGTTAAATCCGTGGTTCCGAAAGTCCTCTCGGCGGTCGCTAGCAGTTTCCGAGGGGTGCCAATATTCAGAAGTCCCCCACCTTCTGATGAGGTTCCAAATTGTGGCGGGAAATTAGGGGAAGGACGTATATATAGCTCTAAGCGACACATTCAGTGACGCGAGCTGTCCTCTCCTGGCAAACAATCCTTTTGTAGATCTGCCACAAAACATAAATAACTTTCATGATAATTTACAGTGAAAGTAAAAAGTTTAATATATTTAATATTAAATAAAAATCATAATCACTTCCAAACACTGTTATCGAGGTTGTCCTAAAAACCCTGACCTATAGAGTTTCCTTCTTTAAATGTTGATCATAGACATATAGAATAAATTACATAGTTATTTTATGGTATCAAATAAAATTTTCTGAATATTAAATGTAAATAAATAGAAACATGTATTTTTTTTATACAGCCCTCTGTCTTCTAAGAAGACTTACAGATATGTTTAATCAAAGTTTTTGAGGGGCAATAAGCTTTGCTATATCAATAACAGCAAAAATATAATTATTAAAACTATTCTAACATAACTAATTAACCATTAATTTTAATCAGTATATAGCCAATAGTAGTATCAGTATAGCCAATATAAATAGCCAATATTTTATATTTTAAGAAATAAGTTTTAAATCATTTTAAAAAAGTTTCCTGTAAAAAGGGGTTTTTAGCATTTAGAAATGAAAATTTGTTTGAAAAGTTACAATTACACTAACATTTAATTTGAAGAGGTTATTTTAAGTTGTTTTTATTAGTTGTTGACTTATTAATACCATAACTTAATTAAAAAAAGCATTTTTAAAATAAGAGTATTCATGCTTAAAATGAATATTTTAAAAAACAAAAATATGTATACATAAGTATATACTGATAAATCATTCATTATTCTAATAATTTAAAACCGAAAAGCTAACAAGATGAATCAGAATGAATTATGATGAATCAAAATAAAATCTTGCACTTATAAAAAGAAAGCCAGTAAACATAAGCCATGTTTGGTAAGGAATAAACTGAAGGTCAGAATTTATTACAGAGAACGTGCATGTTAAAACGGTGTGAAAGGATATTCTTTTTTTAGGGTGGTCTTGGTAGGTGAGAGATGGTACTTAAAATTTTCGCAACTGCTACAATTTGTTGCGGAATGACTAGTTCCGGTCTTTGTTCTAAGAATACAAACAAATTGAACATTCAGTTTGTTAAATTAGTAATTAATTAGTTAAACTTGGCAAATTAATAATTCATTAATTAAAATATTCCTCTATTTTATTATGTGCAGGAGAATTTTTAAATCTCGTGCATTTTTAAAGTCTCCCCTTAAAGGTGAGAAGGTGTAAAGGCAAACACTCCCCCCCCCCATTCCCCCATTCTTAAAAAAAAAAATCTGGAGTGACTCCACTCGACTTTCCGAACACTTACGATTAAGATCATTACCAAGCATTTAAATAAATTTTAATCGATGAATAATTCAAACATATATACCAAATTGAAACTCAATCGAATGCACCGTTTAAACGCTTGCGCACTTTCAAGAATTTCTCCCCATATGCCATTATGCCATAATATAAAAGAAAGTTTTGTCGTAGCCCTGTAGGAGAACTATAAGTCCTATACACACCAAAATCAATACCGGTCTTAGAATGGTGGTTTATAACATGTATACCCAATTTGAGCTCAATCGAATGTATCGTTTAAACGCTAGCGCACTTTCAAGAATTTCCCCCGATAGGCCATAATGTAAAAGAAATCTTTGTCGTAGCCCTGTAGAAAAACTATAAGTCCTATGCACACCGAAATCAATAACGGTCTTGCGACGGTGGTTTATAACATATATACCCAATTTGAGCTCAATAGAATTTACCGTTTAAACGCTAGCGCACTTTCAAGAAATTCCCCCCATAGGCCATAATGTAAAAGAAATCTTTGTCGTAGCCCTGTAGAAAAACAATAAGTCCTATACACACCAAAATCAATACCGGTCTTGCAACGGTGGTTTATAACATTTATACCCAATTTGAGCTCAATCGAATCTACTGTTTAAACGCTAGCGCACTTTCAAGAAATTTCCCCCATAGGCCATAATGTAAAAGGAATCTTTGTCGTAGCCCTGTAGAAAAACTATAAGTCCTATACACACCAAAATCAATACCGGTCTTGCGACGGTGGTTTATGACATATATATCCAATTTGAGCTCAATCGAATGCTCCGTTCAGGAGCTATCGTGTTCACTCACATACGCACAAACACACTGATGCGATACGAAAAAAGTGGACTGTAAGGCGAATGATCAACAATTAATTTCTTTATTCTGTGACTATTAAATGAGTCAAGAGGGTACAACGATGCCGCGCTTACGGCTTACAAAACGAGACGACGACTGGTGACCGGCGAAAATCACAGCCACCACCCAGAACCCATCGATAGGGTTGCCAGGATCGAGTTGGCGACAAGATACACTTATGAATGAAGTAATACAAGCAATAACATTTCTCCCCCGCCTTGCAACGACGGAGGCGTTCAAATTAAAGATACAGGTTATATTATCAAAATAACAATCAAAATTGGTAAATGAGATTAAATGCCATCACAATGATATTAAATAAAAATACAAATATTTTCAGTTTTCAAAAATAATAAAGTGAAAAAAAACATATTCAAAATTTTAAAATACTTTCAAATAGACCATAAGAAGTAAACGTAGCTTCTACACCTGTATGGAAATATAAGGTATGAAAATAATTAATTACAATATAAGTAATAAGTAAAATGATGGTTAGAAGGAAGCAATATTGGGTGCCTTTGAAAAACAGGTAAGTTAGAGTTTTTCAGTCGTCCTCCAACGCGGAGGATATCATTACTATCTAAGAAAGGGTTTAAACTTAAAGGTTTACTAAATTTTGGAATCGGAGTCCCTTTGCTTAAGCACTGTATTTCCTTAGCAAAGTTAGTTCCTTGAATGTTTTTCACTATTGTCCACAAGGATTGACTAAGTTCATAACTCTTAAGGCATCCAGTCTCTCGTTGTAAGGGGTTACTTGCGTTGTTTACAAATCTTTTGCAACAAGCAAGCACTCTCTGTAATTTAGTGAATGCAGAACAGCTATTGATCAGATCTAGTGGTTCGACTGTCTCCAGCAGCCCACACATTTCACTGGTTGGTGTTTCCTTTATTTCTCGCGAAAAGAGGTCATTGTTCTCAATTGAAGTAGGGTTAGAGAATTCTCTTATTCCTCCTTGAGGTAGAAATGGCGGCCCAAGCCACCACAGATCGCATTCCTGAATTTTGTCAGGTCTTTAGGCCTCTCGAAAGGATATCGGCTGGATTTTCCTTGGAGCTGACGTGGCGCCAGCATTCAATTTTGGTAAGCGCTTGAATGATACTCACACGATTTCTAACTAATGGCTTGAGATGAGAAGGTGGCCTCTTAATCCACGCTAACACTATGCTGCTGTCAGACCAAAAGTAAATGTCATCAATTTGGATTTTAATGGCTTGCAGAGATCTTTTAACCAATTTGGAAAGAAGAACTGCAGCGTTAAGCTCTAACCGAGGAATGGTGATTGTCCTTAGAGGAGCAACTTTAGATTTAGAGCACAGCAGATTAACAATGATCTGCCCATTTGCGTCAACACAACGAATGTAGATTACGGCTCCGAAAGCCTTCTCTGAAGAATCTGCAAAGCCATGAATTTCTGATCGAATGGAATGATGTTGAAGATAATAACGAGGAAATACCAAGACGTCTATAGATGACAGAGCGGTAACAAAGGATTTCCACTCAGATTTTAAGTTTGGAGGCAAGCAATCATTCCAGTCTAAGTTTAACTGCCACAGAGTTTGCATTAGAATTTTAGCTTTTGCTATTATGGGCCCTAATAGCCCGAGTGGATCGAACAATTTCGCAATTGTGGAGAGCACAGTTCTTTTGGTGAATTCAGAATTATTTCCTCCTTCATCCTTAGTAGATACCTTGAAAGAGAAGGAATCTGTCTGTGGCTTCCATAAAAGCCCGAGTGTCTTCGTCTCATTTTGATTGGAAAAAGATAAGTCTTTATCTTCATTTAATTCATCTGGCAATAGGTAAGGATTACTAGCTGCCCATTTATGCAATTGCTTGCAAGCACCTTGTAACAGTGAGACAAGCTGAGCTTGGAGTTTCTTCCCTAATTCCAGATCATTGCTGCCTGTTAAGATATCGTTCATATACACGTCTGAAAGCAAAACTTCAGCAGCTAATGGATAATCCTTGCCATCGCCTATTGCAAGTTGTTTCAACGACCTAGTGGCTAGATACGGAGCACTACTAGTACCATAGGTTACGGTGGTTAATTTATATTTCTTCACTGGATCTTCAAAATTATGTTTCCAAACGATCCGTAGCAAATCGCGCTGAGATTCATCTATAGCAACCATCCTAAACATTTTCCTTATGTCTGCAGTTAACGCGTACTTGAAAATTCTGAATCGAAGTAGAATTGAAAATAAGTCTTCTTGTATTATACCACCATTCATTTGCAATGAATTTAGAGATTCACCAGTGGAAGTAACAGACGAAGCATTAAAAACTACGCGAAGTGGAGTTGTACTATTAGTAGGGCGATAAATACCGTGGTGGGTTAGATAATAAGTCACCGCTGGCTCTTCTTCTTCAATTATCTCTACCATGTGACCCATTGTTTGGTATTCTCGAATAAAATTACGATATAAAATCAGCATTTCCGGATTTTTGACTAACCTTTTCCATAAGGCCTCGAGTCTATTCAAAGCTGTCTGTTTGGAGTCCCCTAAACAACTGGGATCCTTAGATAAAGGCATCTGTACTATAAAGCAATCAGATTCATCCCTTTTGAAGGTATTTAAGAAATGCTGTTCACAAATTCGTTCTTCTTCGGATTTAACGACCGGATTTTCCGTATCCGTTAAATTTTCTATTTCCCAAAATAATCTAATATTTTTGTCTAATTCATCAAGGGTTGAAATAAGACCACAATGAAAGTCAGGACTAGTGTTTTCATGACGCATAATACCACTAGCAGTGAAGCCGAACACAGTATCTTGTAATATCAAATTACCTCCAGCTAATTTCAATTTTTCAGGTTTTAATAAATCAAAAATTAACTGATTTCCAAGCAACATATGTATTTTACTTGGTAAATGAAAGGATTTATCTGATAGATTAATGCCGTCAGGAATTTTTATCCCCTTCATATCAAGTTTACACGTTGGTGTAAAATCTGTAATACTTTCGACAACCAAACAATCAATTATTCTTCTAAACTGACCTTCCTTATTTGAAATTGCAATTGAAACCTCATGCTTTATTTTGTGAGATGCACCTCCAATACCCGAAACTGAGGTATTTATTTTTCGAAGCCTTAATCCTAAAGCTAACGCAGTATCCAACGTGATAATATTCACCATAGAACCGCAATCAAGAATTGCCTTTATCGGGAACTTATTTCCAACGTTATTTTCACCAAAAACAAGAACAGTACTTAGAACCACGCTTTGTTTATTTTTTCCAGATACGAAACTCGAACCAATAAATCCTTCCTCTTTCCCAGCTGGTAATGCAGACTGACTGACACCTTGGTACGGAGGCGAAAAGGGTGGAGAATTCACATTTAACTCGGAATTTACTGCTTCCGTTTTAAAGTGGTTAGTAGTTTCTTGTGCCGAATGCTTATGATTATCGACACTCTTATTCAAACTTCTACACAATAAGGAATTATGCCGTTTAGAGCCGAAACAATTTCGAACACTAGGGCAATTCGATAATTTATGCAATGGAGATAAACAATTTATACAAAGATTATGACTTTTTACTACATCAAATCTTTCATTAACTTTCATTGAATTGAAGCGTTTACATTTAAATAAACTGTGTGCTTGTTTGCATAAAGCACAATTATTAGGCTGAGATTTCGAAAGAAGCACCTTCGGTTTAGAATGGAGGGGAATGTTCTTCTGCTTGTTTTGGTTATGAAAAGAAGCATTTAAACTTTCTAAAATTTGACATCTCTTTGACAAAAAGGAGAGAAAGTCTTCCCAATCGGGAAATTCAGTACTGTCCAAGGTCATTTCGTATTGCCTACGAGTCTCATGATCTAGTTTGTTTAACACAATATTAACCAACATTTGCTGAGAAAGTTTGTCGGGTTTCAAATCAAACAATTCTAAAGAACGAATATGCTTCTGAATGTTATCAAGTAGGGTTCTTACATCCCTTGCGGATTCATTATTTAATTTATTCAAGGAAAAAATTGAATTGATGTGAGATGATACAATAACACGTTTATTCTCAAATCTTTGTTGCAAAGCCCCTAATAAAGAATCGAATGTATCGTTCGGCGTGTGCAAATGTTTAGCTTCTCCCTTTAACGAAGCTTGCAAATAGTGCAGTTTCTGTTGATTTGTTAAACTTTCATTAGATATCATAAGGGAGTCAAATTTTGATTTAAAGAGTCCCCATTCTTGATACGATCCGAAAAATTCTGGTAAATTTATTTGGGGTAATTTCACCTTTACATTTGTGCATACATTATTCGAAATAGAATGCTCTATGTTCTTGTCAGAAATATCAACAACTTTACTAATAGAAGAGAGGAAAGATCTAATTCTTACCTCCTGTTCTTGCAATGCGTCATCGAGGATATCCAAATCGTGTTCTTTATCTCCAATATTTATTTCTTCCGGTAACTTATAATACTGGAGTCTTAATTCTTCACAATCACTTTGTGTTTTTTTTAAAGAGTTCAATTTCAAGTCGAGTTCAATGGATTTATCCGATGCCGGGACAAAATCATCTAAATACTTGGTAAGGTTCGTTACCTTTGTTTTCAGGCTGCCTAATTGCCTGTTCAACGTTACGAGAGTTTGTTTATCCATAGGTCCTCCGGCGATGGTTAAGGACCAGAAATGATGCGATACGAAAAAAGTGGACTGTAAGGCGAATGATCAACAATTAATTTCTTTATTCTGTGACTATTAAATGAGTCAAGAGGGTACAACGATGCCGCGCTTACGGCTTACAAAACGAGACGACGACTGGCGACCGGCGACCGGCGAAAATCACAGCCACCACCCAGAACCCATCGATAGGGTTGCCAGGATCGAGTTGGCGACAAGATACAATTGTGAATGAAGTAATACAAGCAATAACACACACATACACACACACACACATACACACATACATACATACATCTCGTAAAAATAGCATAAATGGATTCAGAAGCCCTCAAAACGTGTAAAAACACCAAAATCTCGAAGTCGAATTTTTTCATGATTACAATATTTTCCTTACATGGTACATGTTCGGAAAGTAAAAAATTGTGATCAATTTCAGTTAATTAAAGGCACGTGGCTCTAATCTACTAAATATTTATTTTAATTTGTATATGTTTTAATGTCATTTATATAATTTATTAATGTTTAGATCACATAAAACTAGGAAATAAAAATGATTTAAATACTCTAGTGGGGAAAAATCAAATGATTACGAGTTTAAATTTCATTCAAATTTTAATAAATCGTTTGAAATCAATTGAGTTTCTATTTAACGGTAAAAATTCCCTTTTAAATAATTTGAATATTTTGTTTTTAAAAAAATCTCAATACAATGATTGTATCTTTTTCAACAGAATAATTGATATAAAAATTAATTTTTAAAACTGTGATAAAATATATTTATTACCGCACAGCTTTTAAATGTTTTTCTGGATATAATATTCTTGAATGTAAAATTTGTGCAGTAAATGTACGATTCTTTGTGGAAAAGGAACCTCAAGCTCCAAAAAAACCTGTTTGTTGATGTTGCCTTAGGCGTTTTCCGGTACGCTATCTCCCAACATATAGTCCCCATTGTCCGGGGAATCTCCCCTATTTCTTTCTTGGAAGGGACACGGCTTTCATGACCTTGACAAGTAGCTTGACTAGCTAAAAGCAATTAATTCCTTTTTATTTAATGTTGTAAATTTCCCTGATTAATATGAAGATATATGTTCTCAAAATATAAAAAGTGGCTCCTTTACTTCTAAAACAAACGAATTTTGGGGCAGGCCAATATTTGATTAAATGCCATTATCGTATTTACTACAAAACAAAATAAGTTCATGTCAATATTTAAATAAAAATTATTATTCTGAGGGGGGGGTGTATTCTTTTTTTTCTGGTTCGCGTTTTTTCCGTTCGCGTTTTTTCCGTTTGGCGTTTTTTCCGTTCGCGTTTTTACCGTTCGCGTTTTTTCCTACATTCCCAAAATACAAACCCATTCAATATTGTGGGCTGTTTTCCGGGTGTGCTTTTTTCCGGTGCGCTTTTTCCGTGATTCTAACAATGTCCATTTGGAGAACGGGCACCCTTATTTTTTTTAAGTCAGTGCCAGTGACTCTTAGATAGTCTCATCGACATGATGGCAACGTGGAAATCAAACAACCACAATCATGCGAAATCCTATGCTCAGATGTTGCAATACAGAGTCGTAAGTGCGCATTCTAGGGTTTGAAGGGAAAGAACAGCGATAAAAATTCAAAAAATATGTATTAACTTAAAAAAAAAATAAATGTTTTAAGAAATCCTTGCGAGCTTTTGCTCGGAGGATAAATAATGACACGATCCTAAAAAAAAAAAAAAAAAAAAAAAAAAAAAAAAAAAAAAAAAAAGTGCCACAAAGCAAAATTAGTCCATGGAAATAAAAATTTTATAATATACATGAAATATGATAAAAATGGAAGTTTTTGGTGCAAATGCTATAGTGCAAACAATAAGCGATTCGGAGCGTATGCTCTTATCCCATTTATGCTCTCTTTTCTAGAGAAACATATTAAATATGAAGCGCAAGGAAAACCTAATAAATATTAAAAAATAAAAAGAAATAATATGCAAATTTCGTAAATATTTTTTAAAACTTTCAAACTCTGTGTGAGTTGGGGAGGAGTCGGAAAATGAGGTATTAAAATTCTAGGAATTCATAAGATTTCATTAAATGTTATGCTTAATCTTCATTGATTATCAGTAATCTAAATTGAAAATAAATAAAAATAATCTTGATCCCCTCTTCCCTCTATTTCCCCTCTTTCTACTTCAAATAAAAGCATTCCATGTTGTTCTTACATATGTAGTAAATAATGACTAGGTGCCTTTTTTCCCCGAGGTTTTTTTCCGCACACCCTATAAATATATTCTGTATTCTATATGTTTCTTCTTATTTTTGAAAATATATATTATACACTGCTGGCCACCCAAATTGCAACACCAAGAAAAACAAGAGATATCACAACAAAATTTATTGTGTAGATAACATGTTGACCAAGTAACAAATGATTAAATTTACAGCATTCTATGAAGCGTGGTTCCTGCCAAAATCAGTACCCAGAGTAGCCGCCGTTGTTGGAGATCACAGCTGCCACACGCCTCGGCATTGATTCAAAGAGACTTTGAATGTGTTCTTGGGGTACAGCAGACCAAGCAGCTTCCACACGTTGCCAAAGTTGATCTGGTGTGACAGCTGGGGATGAACTCTGGGTCAGTCGTTGAGCAACCATGGACCACATGTTTTCTATCGGCGAAAGATCCGGAGAGCGCGCCGGCCAGGGAAGCAATTCAATCTGGTGATTGACGAAGAACCCTTGGACAATGCGTGCCACGTGTGGCCGTGCATTATCCTGCCGAAATATGGCTGTTGGCAAGCCCTGAAGGTAAGAAAGGACAACTGGCTCCAACACCTCGGACATGTAGCGCTGGCTGGTTAAAGTACCGGCAATGCGTACTAGAGGAGTGCTAGAGAGATATCCGATACCGCCCCATACCATAATACCCGGTGCAGAACCAGTGTGACGGTGCATAATGCAGCTGTTCAGCATCCTCTCTCCACGGTGTCTCCAGACTCGAATCCGACCGTCGTGGTGTTGCATACAGAAGCGTGACTCGTCAGTAAAGAGAATTTCATTCCATTCTGTCGTCCACATCCTTCTTTCATCGCACCATTGGCGGCGGAGACGTCTGTGGTTCCGCGTCAGAGGTAGACAAAGCAACGGACGTCTTGCGGACAGACCATTCTGCTGTAAACGACGTCGAATGGTACGCGCAGACACTGGATGATGCGTTACAGACTGAATCTGCTGTGATATGGTTCGTGATGTGACTGAGCGGTCCGTCACTGCCATGCGTACAATCTGCCTGTCATCACGTGACGTGGTGCACTGAGGTCGATGCGGTCGATCACGTCTGTCCGTCGTACCCTCCTGCACCCAACGATCACATATCCGCATCACAGTTGTTTGGTTTCGTCCAATACGACGACCGATTTCCCTGAAAGATAACCCACAATCTCGGTATGCCACTATCCTTCCTCTGTCAAACTCGGATACTTGATCAAAAGATGATCGTTGTTTCCTACGAGGCATAATTTATCGTTTTTTTGAAAAAAAAAGCAAGAAAAACACAATTGCTGTACTTGAAACCGTCGAAATCTCCAAGCCTTAAATAGCGCTTTGAGGTGGCGCCACAGGCGCGCTTGATGTGCGTCTGCGCTGAAATTCTAATCATTTGCATATCTCACCTCAGCTAATGCATGTTGTAAATTTCATATTATTTGCATGCTTCCTTCAGGGTGTTGCATTTACGATGGCCAGCAGTGTATTAAAAAATAAATAGTTTACATCATGACATGACACTATATTACAACCCTCTTTCCCTAACCTCTAAATAAAGCGTGATTTTAAAAATTGGGCAATTAGAAAATATATTGCAAATTGTTATTTTTAACTGTTCAGAAGGAAGTTTAAACGCTTGATTTTAAATACATATACATAGGTAACAGATGTAAAATACATGAGCTTGAAAGACTATCGTTAAGACTGATTACTTCTCCAAATGAGACACAGCGGCAAGTTGTTAACGTGCAATTTATTTTTTCGGTAAAACGATAAAATGTCGATTAGCGGTTTACTGATAAGAAAGTTCGAATTCTTTGATGTTAGCGATTATACTACTGAGTAATATTTTACCAGAGCCTGCTGATAACTGTTTGCAGTCTTGGAAAATAAAAATAGGTCGGGCAAAATTTCCAGTTCTTTATTTCAGAACGTGCAGCAAAGTAAAACTTGGTGAGGCAGCTCAGTTGCGATAGTTATTATAGATATTGAAAATGAAGGTGAGAATTTTTCAGAAGATTCATCAATATGGAATGACTCAGAATCCGAAAATAACTCAGAATCAGACACTGAGGACTTGGATAATGTACGAGTGTGGTGTCGACTTGATTCTGATGTTGTGCAGCCAGCACCCCCAGCTTTCCCATTCACAGGATCTCCGGGTTTGCAAATACCACACGACAATTTAAAAGAACCTGTAGATTTCTTCAATCTGATTTTTGATGACGAACTGGTCGAGTATATAGTTAGCGAAACTAATCGTTTTGCTGATCAATTTTAAGAAAAAAACGATTTGACTCTCAGCTCTAGAGCTCAGAGTTGGAAGGAGACTGATCTCAAAGAACTGAGAACGTTCCTTGCTCTTTTATTGTATCAGGGAATCATACAAAAGCCTGTTGAAGAATGGTATTGGAGCAAGAAACAAAGCATAAGTACACCATTCATAAGCGAAGTGATGCCGTATAAAAGGTTTCAACTATTGATGAAATTTCTACATTTTAGCAACAATGAAACTTTTGATGAAGCAACACATCCCCATGCAAAGCTTAAAAAAACTTACGAAGTATTCCAGATAATTTGTAGAAAATTTCAAGCAGTTTATGTGCCCGAACAAAAAATTACGGTAGATGAATCCTTGATTCCGTTTAAAGGAAGACTGGGAAATAAGCAGTTCATTCCCTGTGAAAGAGCAAGATTTGGCATAAAACTTTATGAAATGTGTGAATCACATTCTGGATATATTTGGAACATGATAGTGTATACAGGTAAAGATAAGCCTTTCAGTAAGGACTTTGAGAACCATGGTATGGCCACTAGATGCGTGATGACTTTGAGTCAACCACTACTAAACAAAGGATGTTGTTTAGCTCTGGACAACTTCTACACTTCTCCGGAGTTAGCGGAGTTGCGGATTACATACATGGGACACTACATTATGGGACACTAAAACCCAACAGAAAAGGTTTCCCCCCATCCTTCAAAAATGAAAAAATTCCCCAAGGAAGCTTGATTGCTTATCAAAAAGGGAAAATGTGCGCAATCAAATGGCATGACAGGAAACCAGTGTGTGTGCTGACCACAGTGTACAACTCGGAGATGGTGGAAATAACCCACAGACAGCAAAGTACTAAAAAGCCAAAAGTCATAATTGATTACAACTTAAACATGGGAGGTGTGGGCAAATACGACCAGTGCATGTCATACTACCCTATAATAAGAAACCAGCAACTGGAATATTATAAAAAAGTGTTTAGACATTTGATGGACCAGGTTGTTTGGAATTCATTTGTTCTGTACCAAAAGCAAGGTGGATCCATGAAACACCTTGACTTTCGAATGCAGCTATTTGACGGATTAATTAAAAGAAACCACGAAATTCGAATTTTCCATAAAACTCTCGGGAAAAATCCTACAAATATTCTAAGACTAACTGGTCGTCATTTTCCCAGCACTGTACCAGCAACAGAACGCAAATCGAACCCCCTCCGTCGGTGCGTTGTTTTTGCAAATAATGTTGTTGATGGAACCACGGGAAAAAGGAAGAGAAGGGAAACACGATACGAATGCAAATTATGCAATGTTGGATTGTGTGTTTCGCCTTGTTTTGAAATTTATCATACACAGGAAAATTACTAATGTTTATTTCTACTTTGACCAGGTAAATAACTCACACCAGCTTCAATTATTTTCAACACATAAGAAAAAGTTTCAAATGTGGAATCTGATTTTTTTTTAAATAATTGTTTAAGCAATGTAAAATTTTTTGTGTTTTAGAGTTAAGCTGAATATTAATAAATTTGTGAAGACTAGAAATACAATAATCATAATTTAACTTAAAATCTCTATATTTTAAAAAGTTAAAAACCTTGAAGGACTTTTAAAATTTTACTTGCAATATCCAATAAAATGAGCTTTTATTATTTTTAAAAGAAAATTAAATACTAACAGTTTTTTATTTATGATAGTACAAAACATATTTTAAAATGTAAATATGTTCAAATATTAGTTTGAAAAATGATCCGTTTATCATTAATTTAGTCAATTTCATGCAAATGAATTTAACATTTTAATTAGAGTATACTTTTTACAGTAATATTTCAATAGAAAAACGTTACAAATTTTCCTAGATGTATATGAAAATTGCCTCGTAAGATTCATTGATATATTTTAGTATACCTAGAACTATTACATTTTTATTTTGCTTTGAAAAAAAATTACAAACATTTTAATTCAAATATTATTTTTATTGCTGTAAAATCTAATTTGTTTTTATGTATCAGTTTTGTTAGCAAAATGACAATATTCCGTAATCTAACATCTCGCTCATTCAAATGAAATAGTTTTAAATTATTAACATCTATTTTATACATTATGGTTTTACTAGTTTAGATAGGCTTATTATTAATTTGAGTTCAACTAAAACTAGGTCTAATAAACATTAAAAAAGGCTTCTAATATTCTCCAATTTATTACATTTCTTCTATTACTGTAACTAATGATACTAAAAATTAAAAAATTACTAAAAATATCTTATTTTTATTCGATAATGAGCAATCTTCCGCAAAGAAGTTTAAATTTTCTTATTATTCGACTGTAAACGCTATTTTTCTTTAATTTTAATAATGATTTATTTGTTGCTATATAATGTGAATACTTTTTAAAAACATGAAAATACTTCTTTTTTTAAGAAATGTGCCCAATATTACCACATCTATCTTTATTATAACACTGCTAGTTTAACAAATCATTACATTATGATCATCTCAAAAATTTAATTTCATTATTATGAAAAATTGTCCTTTATCGTATACGATAAAGAAGAGGTTTACGTACTCAAGCTTTTAAATTGTACTCTTATTTAAATGTAAATATCTGCTTTTCGTTCTCAGTTTTTACAAATGTTTGTTTTTTGTAACTGATACAATTATTTCCGCAGAATCTGAATTGTTTTTAATTAATTATGTTGATTTTATTACATTTCTCTCCTAACCGAGATTATGTTGGCTTAGATTATTATTTAATAGTACTAATTAAGGGCCAGTTTTACATTATCGGTAGCCTGTGTGCATTTATTATTGTCCGACAGTTTTACTAAACAAAACTATATGTGAAGGGTCCACGGGAGGAACGATGAGAGTCCATACAGTTGATTTTCCAAAAAATCGAAAGGCGTACGGGACTTTCCACGTTCTTCCCCAGTAAACTGTATCTTTGGGCTATTTTTTCAGTGTATTCTCATCGTTCTTTCCCCTATGGGTTCGGATATTAATAGTGCCACTAATGAACAACAGAATGCAGTAGAAACCTCAACATTGACGAAAAGAGGACTCTCATCGTTCTTCCCGTGGACCCTTCACATATAGTTTTGTTTAGTGAAACTGTCGGACAATAATAAATGCACACAGGCGACCGATAATGTAAAACTGGCCCTTAATTAGTACTATTAAATAATAATCTAAGTCAACAGAATCTCTGTTAGGAGAGAAATGTAATAAAATCAGCATAATTAATTAAAAACAATTCAGATTCTGTGGAAATAATTGTATCAGTTACAAAAAACAAACATTTGTAAAAACTGAAAAAGAAAAGCAGATATTTACATTTAAATAAAAGTACAATTTAAAAGCTTGAGTACGTAAACCTATTCTTTATCGTATACGATAAAGGACAATTTTTCATAATACTGAAATTAAATTTTTGAGATGATCATAATTTAATGATTTGTTAAATTAGCAGTGTTATAATAAAGAGAGATATGGTAATATTGGGCACATTTCTAAAAAAAAGAAGTATTTTCATGTTTTTAAAAAGTATTCACATTATATAGCAACAAATAAATCATTATTAAAATTGAAGAAAAATAGCGTTTACAGTCGAATAATAAGAAAATTTAAACTTCTTTGCGGATGATTGCTCATTATCGAATAAAAGTAAGATATTTTTTAGTAATTTTTTAATTTTTAGTATCATTAGTTACAGTAATAGAAGAAATGTAATAAATTGGAGAATATTAGAAGCCTTTTTTAAAGTTTATTAGACCTAGTTTTAGTTGAACTCAAATTAATGATAAACCTATCTAAACTAGTAAAACCATAATGTATAAAATAGATGTTCATAATTTAAAACTATTTAATTTGAATGAGCGAGATGTTTGATTACGGAATATTGTCATTTTGCTAACAAAACTGATACATAAAAACAGATTAGATTTTACAGCAATAAAAATAATATTTGAATTAAAATGTTTGTAATTTTTTTTCAAAGCAAAATAAAAATGTAATAGTTCTAGGTATACTAAAATAACAATGAATCTTACGAGGCAATTTTCATATACATCTAGGAAAATTTGTAACGTTTTTCTAAATTGAAATATTACTGTAAAAAAGTATACTCTAATTAAAATGTTAAATTCATTTGCATAAAATTGACTAAATTAATGATAAACGGAACATTTTTCAAACTAATATTTGAACATATTTACATTTTAAAATATGTTTTGTACTATCATAAATAAAAAAACTGTTAGTATTTAATTTTCTTTTAAAAATAATAAAAGCTCATTTTATTGAATATTGCAAGTAAAATTTTAAAAGTCCTTCAAGGTTTTTAACTTTTTAAAATATAGAGATTTTAAGTTAAATTATGATTACTGTATTTCTAGTCTTCACAAATTTATTAATATTCAGCTTAACTCTAAAACACAATAAATTTTACATTGCTTAAACAATTATTTAAAAAAAAAATCAGATTCCACATTTGAAACTTTTTCTTATGTGTTGAAAATAATTGAAGCTGGCGTAAGTGAGTTATTTACCTGGTCAAAGTAGAAATAAACATTAGTAATTTTCCTGTGTATGATAAATTTCAAAACACGGCGAAACACACAATCCAACATTGCATAATTTGCATTCGTATCGTGTTTCCCTTCTCTTCCTTTTTCCCGTGGTTCCATCAACAACATTATTTGCACAAACAACGCACCGACGGAGGGGGTTCGATTTGCGTTCTGTTGCTGGTACAGTGCTGGGAAAATGACGACCAGTTAGTCTTAGAATATTTGCAGGATTTTTCCCGAGAGTTTTATGGAAAATTCGAATTTCGTGGTTTCTTTTAATTAATCCGTCAAATAGCTGCATTCGAAAGTCAAGGTGTTTCATGGATCCTCCTTGCTTTTGGTACAGAACAAATGAATTCCAAACAACCTGGTCCATCAAGTGTCTAAACATTTTTTTATAATATTTCCGTTGCTGGTTTCTTATTATAGGGTAGTATGACATGCACTGGTCGGATTTGTCCACACCTCCCATGTTTAAGTTGTAATCAATTATGACTTTTGGCTTTTTAGTACTTTGCTGTCTGTGGGTTATTTCCACCATCTCCGAGTTGTGCACTGTGGTCAGCACACACACTTGTTTCTTGTCATGCCATTTGATTGCGCACATTTTCCCTTTTTGATAAGCAATCAAGCTTCCTTGGGGAATTTTTTCATTTTTGAAGGATGGGGGTAAACCTTTTCTGTTGGGTTTTAGTGTCCCATACACATCCGTTTTGTATGTAATCAGCAACTCCGCTAACTCCGGAGAAGTGTAGAAGTTGTCCAGAGCTAAACAATATCCTTTGTTTAGTAGTGGTTGACTCAAAGTCATCACGCATCTAGTGGCCATACCATGGTTCTCAAAGTCCTTACTAAAAGGTGTATCTTTACCTGTATACACTATCATGTTCCAAATATATCCAGAATGTGATTCACACAGTTCATAAAGTTTTATGCCAAATCTTGCTCTTTTACTGGGAATGAACTGCTTATATCCCAGTCTTCCTTTAAACGGAATCAAGGATTCATCTACCGTAATTTTTTGTTCGGGCACATAAACTGCTTGAAATTTTCTACAAATTATCTGGAATACTTCGTAAATTTTTTTAAGCTTTGGATGGGGATGTGTTGCTTCATCAAAAGTTTCATTGTTGCTAAAATGTAGAAATTTCATCAATAATTGAAACCTTTTATACGGCATCACTTCGCTTATGAATGGTGTACTTATGCTTTGTTTCTTGCTCCAATACCATTCTTCAACAGGCTTTTGTATGATTCCCTGATACAATAAAAGAGCAAGGAACGTTCTCAGTTCTTTGAGATCAGTCTCCTTCCAACTCTGAGCTCTAGAGCTGGGAGTCAAATCGTTTTTTTCTAAAAATTGTTCAGCAAAACGATTAGTTTCGCTAACTATATACTCGACCAGTTCGTCATCAAAAAACAGATTGAAGAAATCTACAGGTTCTTTTAAATTGTCGTGTGGTATTTGCAAACCCGGAGATCCTGTGAATGGGAAAGCTGGGGGTGCTGGCTGCACAACATCAGAATCAAGTCGACACCACACACGTACATTATCCAAGTCCTCAGTGTCTGATTCTGAGTTATTTTCGGATTCTGAGTCATTCCATATTGATGAATCTTCTGAAAAATTGTCACCTTCATTTTCAATATCCATAATAACTATCGCAACTGAGCTGCCTCACCAAGTCTTACTTTGCTGCACGTTCTGAAATAAAGAACTGGAAATTTTGCCCGACCTATTTTTATTTTCCAAGACTGCAAACAGTTATCAGCAGGCTCTGGTAAAATATTACTCAGTAGTATAATCGCTAACATCAAAGAATTCGAACTTTCTTATCAGTAAACCGCTAATCGACATTTTATCGTTTTACCGAAAAAATAAATTGCACGTTAACAACTTGCCGCTGTGTCTCATTTGGAGAAGTAATCAGTGTTAACGATAGTCTTTCAAGCTCATATATTTTACATCTGTTACCTATTTATTTAAAATCAAGCGTTTAAACTTCCTTCTGAACAGTTAAAAATAACAATTTGCAATATATTTTCTAATTGCCCAATTTTTAAAATCACGCTTTATTTAGAGGTTGGGGAAAGAGGGTTGTAATATAGTGTCATGTCATGATGTAAACTATTTATTTTTTAATACACTGCTGGCCATCGTAAATGCAACACCCTGAAGGAAGCATGCAAATAATATGAAATTTACAACATGCATTAGCTGAGGTGAGATATGCAAATGATTAGAATTTCAGCGCAGACGCACATCAAGCGCGCCTGTGGCGCCACCTCAAAGCGCTATTTAAGGCTTGGAGATTTCGACGGTTTCAAGTACAGCAATTGTGTTTTTCTTGCTTTTTTTTCAAAAAAACGATAAATTATGCCTCGTAGGAAACAACGATCATCTTTTGATCAAGTATCCGAGTTTGACAGAGGAAGGATAGTGGCATACCGAGATTGTGGGTTATCTTTCAGGGAAATCGGTCGTCGTATTGGACGAAACCAAACAACTGTGATGCGGATATGTGATCGTTGGGTGCAGGAGGGTACGACGGACAGACGTGATCGACCGCATCGACCTCAGTGCACCACGTCACGTGATGACAGGCAGATTGTACGCATGGCAGTGACGGACCGCTCAGTCACATCACGAACCATATCACAGCAGATTCAGTCTGTAACGCATCATCCAGTGTCTGCGCGTACCATTCGACGTCGTTTACAGCAGAATGGTCTGTCCGCAAGACGTCCGTTGCTTTGTCTACCTCTGACGCGGAACCACAGACGTCTCCGCCGCCAATGGTGCGATGAAAGAAGGATGTGGACGACAGAATGGAATGAAATTCTCTTTACTGACGAGTCACGCTTCTGTATGCAACACCACGACGGTCGGATTCGAGTCTGGAGACACCGTGGAGAGAGGATGCTGAACAGCTGCATTATGCACCGTCACACTGGTTCTGCACCGGGTATTATGGTATGGGGCGGTATCGGATATCTCTCTCGCACTCCTCTAGTACGCATTGCCGGTACTTTAACCAGCCAGCGCTACATCTCCGAGGTGTTGGAGCCAGTTGTCCTTTCTTACCTTCAGGGCTTGCCAACAGCCATATTTCGGCAGGATAATGCACGGCCACACGTGGCACGCATTGTCCAAGGGTTCTTCGTCAATCACCAGATTGAATTGCTTCCCTGGCCGGCGCGCTCTCCGGATCTTTCGCCGATAGAAAACATGTGGTCCATGGTTGCTCAACGACTGACCCAGAGTTCATCCCCAGCTGTCACACCAGATCAACTTTGGCAACGTGTGGAAGCTGCTTGGTCTGCTGTACCCCAAGAACACATTCAAAGTCTCTTTGAATCAATGCCGAGGCGTGTGGCAGCTGTGATCTCCAACAACGGCGGCTACTCTGGGTACTGATTTTGGCAGGAACCACGCTTCATAGAATGCTGTAAATTTAATCATTTGTTACTTGGTCAACATGTTATCTACACAATAAATTTTGTTGTGATATCTCTTGTTTTTCTTGGTGTTGCAATTTGGGTGGCCAGCAGTGTATAATATATATTTTCAAAAATAAGAAGAAACATATAGAATACAGAATATATTTATAGGGTGTGCGGAAAAAAACCTCGGGGAAAAAAGGCACCTAGTCATTATTTACTACATATGTAAGAACAACATGGAATGCTTTTATTTGAAGTAGAAAGAGGGGAAATAGAGGGAAGAGGGGATCAAGATTATTTTTATTTATTTTCAATTTAGATTACTGATAATCAATGAAGATTAAGCATAACATTTAATGAAATCTTATGAATTCCTAGAATTTTAATACCTCATTTTCCGACTCCTCCCCAACTCACACAGAGTTTGAAAGTTTTAAAAAATATTTACGAAATTTGCATATTATTTCTTTTTATTTTTTAATATTTATTAGGTTTTCCTTGCGCTTCATATTTAATATGTTTCTCTAGAAAAGAGAGCATAAATGGGATAAGAGCATACGCTCCGAATCGCTTATTGTTTGCACTATAGCATTTGCACCAAAAACTTCCATTTTTATCATATTTCATGTATATTATAAAATTTTTATTTCCATGGACTAATTTTGCTTTGTGGCACTTTTTTTTTTTTTTTTTTTTTTTTTTTTTTTTTTTTTTTTTTTTAGGATCGTGTCATTATTTATCCTCCGAGCAAAAGCTCGCAAGGATTTCTTAAAACATTTATTTTTTTTTTAAGTTAATACATATTTTTTGAATTTTTATCGCTGTTCTTTCCCTTCAAACCCTAGAATGCGCACTTACGACTCTGTATTGCAACATCTGAGCATAGGATTTCGCATGATTGTGGTTGTTTGATTTCCACGTTGCCATCATGTCGATGAGACTATCTAAGAGTCACTGGCACTGACTTAAAAAAAATAAGGGTGCCCGTTCTCCAAATGGACATTGTTAGAATCACGGAAAAAGCGCACCGGAAAAAAAGCACACCCGGAAAACAGCCCACAATATTGAATGGGTTTGTATTTTGGGAATGTAGGAAAAAACGCGAACGGTAAAAACGCGAACGGAAAAAACGCCAAACGGAAAAAACGCGAACGGAAAAAACGCGAACCAGAAAAAAAAGAATACACCCCCCCCTCAGAATAATAATTTTTATTTAAATATTGACATGAACTTATTTTGTTTTGTAGTAAATACGATAATGGCATTTAATCAAATATTGGCCTGCCCCAAAATTCGTTTGTTTTAGAAGTAAAGGAGCCACTTTTTATATTTTGAGAACATATATCTTCATATTAATCAGGGAAATTTACAACATTAAATAAAAAGGAATTAATTGCTTTTAGCTAGTCAAGCTACTTGTCAAGGTCATGAAAGCCGTGTCCCTTCCAAGAAAGAAATAGGGGAGATTCCCCGGACAATGGGGACTATATGTTGGGAGATAGCGTACCGGAAAACGCCTAAGGCAACATCAACAAACAGGTTTTTTTGGAGCTTGAGGTTCCTTTTCCACAAAGAATCGTACATTTACTGCACAAATTTTACATTCAAGAATATTATATCCAGAAAAACATTTAAAAGCTGTGCGGTAATAAATATATTTTATCACAGTTTTAAAAATTAATTTTTATATCAATTATTCTGTTGAAAAAGATACAATCATTGTATTGAGATTTTTTTAAAAACAAAATATTCAAATTATTTAAAAGGGAATTTTTACCGTTAAATAGAAACTCAATTGATTTCAAACGATTTATTAAAATTTGAATGAAATTTAAACTCGTAATCATTTGATTTTTCCCCACTAGAGTATTTAAATCATTTTTATTTCCTAGTTTTATGTGATCTAAACATTAATAAATTATATAAATGACATTAAAACATATACAAATTAAAATAAATATTTAGTAGATTAGAGCCACGTGCCTTTAATTAACTGAAATTGATCACAATTTTTTACTTTCCGAACATGTACCATGTAAGGAAAATATTGTAATCATGAAAAAATTCGACTTCGAGATTTTGGTGTTTTTACACGTTTTGAGGGCTTCTGAATCCATTTATGCTATTTTTACGAGATGTATGTATGTATGTGTGTATGTGTGTGTGTGTGTATGTGTGTGTTATTGCTTGTATTACTTCATTCACAATTGTATCTTGTCGCCAACTCGATCCTGGCAACCCTATCGATGGGTTCTGGGTGGTGGCTGTGATTTTCGCCGGTCGCCGGTCGCCAGTCGTCGTCTCGTTTTGTAAGCCGTAAGCGCGGCATCGTTGTACCCTCTTGACTCATTTAATAGTCACAGAATAAAGAAATTAATTGTTGATCATTCGCCTTACAGTCCACTTTTTTCGTATCGCATCATTTCTGGTCCTTAACCATCGCCGGAGGACCTATGGATAAACAAACTCTCGTAACGTTGAACAGGCAATTAGGCAGCCTGAAAACAAAGGTAACGAACCTTACCAAGTATTTAGATGATTTTGTCCCGGCATCGGATAAATCCATTGAACTCGACTTGAAATTGAACTCTTTAAAAAAAACACAAAGTGATTGTGAAGAATTAAGACTCCAGTATTATAAGTTACCGGAAGAAATAAATATTGGAGATAAAGAACACGATTTGGATATCCTCGATGACGCATTGCAAGAACAGGAGGTAAGAATTAGATCTTTCCTCTCTTCTATTAGTAAAGTTGTTGATATTTCTGACAAGAACATAGAGCATTCTATTTCGAATAATGTATGCACAAATGTAAAGGTGAAATTACCCCAAATAAATTTACCAGAATTTTTCGGATCGTATCAAGAATGGGGACTCTTTAAATCAAAATTTGACTCCCTTATGATATCTAATGAAAGTTTAACAAATCAACAGAAACTGCACTATTTGCAAGCTTCGTTAAAGGGAGAAGCTAAACATTTGCACACGCCGAACGATACATTCGATTCTTTATTAGGGGCTTTGCAACAAAGATTTGAGAATAAACGTGTTATTGTATCATCTCACATCAATTCAATTTTTTCCTTGAATAAATTAAATAATGAATCCGCAAGGGATGTAAGAACCCTACTTGATAACATTCAGAAGCATATTCGTTCTTTAGAATTGTTTGATTTGAAACCCGACAAACTTTCTCAGCAAATGTTGGTTAATATTGTGTTAAACAAACTAGATCATGAGACTCGTAGGCAATACGAAATGACCTTGGACAGTACTGAATTTCCCGATTGGGAAGACTTTCTCTCCTTTTTGTCAAAGAGATGTCAAATTTTAGAAAGTTTAAATGCTTCTTTTCATAACCAAAACAAGCAGAAGAACATTCCCCTCCATTCTAAACCGAAGGTGCTTCTTTCGAAATCTCAGCCTAATAATTGTGCTTTATGCAAACAAGCACACAGTTTATTTAAATGTAAACGCTTCAATTCAATGAAAGTTAATGAAAGATTTGATGTAGTAAAAAGTCATAATCTTTGTATAAATTGTTTATCTCCATTGCATAAATTATCGAATTGCCCTAGTGTTCGAAATTGTTTCGGCTCTAAACGGCATAATTCCTTATTGTGTAGAAGTTTGAATAAGAGTGTCGATAATCATAAGCATTCGGCACAAGAAACTACTAACCACTTTAAAACGGAAGCAGTAAATTCCGAGTTAAATGTGAATTCTCCACCCTTTTCGCCTCCGTACCAAGGTGTCAGTCAGTCTGCATTACCAGCTGGGAAAGAGGAAGGATTTATTGGTTCGAGTTTCGTATCTGGAAAAAATAAACAAAGCGTGGTTCTAAGTACTGTTCTTGTTTTTGGTGAAAATAACGTTGGAAATAAGTTCCCGATAAAGGCAATTCTTGATTGCGGTTCTATGGTGAATATTATCACGTTGGATACTGCGTTAGCTTTAGGATTAAGGCTTCGAAAAATAAATACCTCAGTTTCGGGTATTGGAGGTGCATCTCACAAAATAAAGCATGAGGTTTCAATTGCAATTTCAAATAAGGAAGGTCAGTTTAGAAGAATAATTGATTGTTTGGTTGTCGAAAGTATTACAGATTTTACACCAACGTGTAAACTTGATATGAAGGGGATAAAAATTCCTGACGGCATTAATCTATCAGATAAATCCTTTCATTTACCAAGTAAAATACATATGTTGCTTGGAAATCAGTTAATTTTTGATTTATTAAAACCTGAAAAATTGAAATTAGCTGGAGGTAATTTGATATTACAAGATACTGTGTTCGGCTTCACTGCTAGTGGTATTATGCGTCATGAAAACACTAGTCCTGACTTTCATTGTGGTCTTATTTCAACCCTTGATGAATTAGACAAAAATATTAGATTATTTTGGGAAATAGAAAATTTAACGGATACGGAAAATCCGGTCGTTAAATCCGAAGAAGAACGAATTTGTGAACAGCATTTCTTAAATACCTTCAAAAGGGATGAATCTGATTGCTTTATAGTACAGATGCCTTTATCTAAGGATCCCAGTTGTTTAGGGGACTCCAAACAGACAGCTTTGAATAGACTCGAGGCCTTATGGAAAAGGTTAGTCAAAAATCCGGAAATGCTGATTTTATATCGTAATTTTATTCGAGAATACCAAACAATGGGTCACATGGTAGAGATAATTGAAGAAGAAGAGCCAGCGGTGACTTATTATCTAACCCACCACGGTATTTATCGCCCTACTAATAGTACAACTCCACTTCGCGTAGTTTTTAATGCTTCGTCTGTTACTTCCACTGGTGAATCTCTAAATTCATTGCAAATGAATGGTGGTATAATACAAGAAGACTTATTTTCAATTCTACTTCGATTCAGAATTTTCAAGTACGCGTTAACTGCAGACATAAGGAAAATGTTTAGGATGGTTGCTATAGATGAATCTCAGCGCGATTTGCTACGGATCGTTTGGAAACATAATTTTGAAGATCCAGTGAAGAAATATAAATTAACCACCGTAACCTATGGTACTAGTAGTGCTCCGTATCTAGCCACTAGGTCGTTGAAACAACTTGCAATAGGCGATGGCAAGGATTATCCATTAGCTGCTGAAGTTTTGCTTTCAGACGTGTATATGAACGATATCTTAACAGGCAGCAATGATCTGGAATTAGGGAAGAAACTCCAAGCTCAGCTTGTCTCACTGTTACAAGGTGCTTGCAAGCAATTGCATAAATGGGCAGCTAGTAATCCTTACCTATTGCCAGATGAATTAAATGAAGATAAAGACTTATCTTTTTCCAATCAAAATGAGACGAAGACACTCGGGCTTTTATGGAAGCCACAGACAGATTCCTTCTCTTTCAAGGTATCTACTAAGGATGAAGGAGGAAATAATTCTGAATTCACCAAAAGAACTGTGCTCTCCACAATTGCGAAATTGTTCGATCCACTCGGGCTATTAGGGCCCATAATAGCAAAAGCTAAAATTCTAATGCAAACTCTGTGGCAGTTAAACTTAGACTGGAATGATTGCTTGCCTCCAAACTTAAAATCTGAGTGGAAATCCTTTGTTACCGCTCTGTCATCTATAGACGTCTTGGTATTTCCTCGTTATTATCTTCAACATCATTCCATTCGATCAGAAATTCATGGCTTTGCAGATTCTTCAGAGAAGGCTTTCGGAGCCGTAATCTACATTCGTTGTGTTGACGCAAATGGGCAGATCATTGTTAATCTGCTGTGCTCTAAATCTAAAGTTGCTCCTCTAAGGACAATCACCATTCCTCGGTTAGAGCTTAACGCTGCAGTTCTTCTTTCCAAATTGGTTAAAAGATCTCTGCAAGCCATTAAAATCCAAATTGATGACATTTACTTTTGGTCTGACAGCAGCATAGTGTTAGCGTGGATTAAGAGGCCACCTTCTCATCTCAAGCCATTAGTTAGAAATCGTGTGAGTATCATTCAAGCGCTTACCAAAATTGAATGCTGGCGCCACGTCAGCTCCAAGGAAAATCCAGCCGATATCCTTTCGAGAGGCCTAAAGACCTGACAAAATTCAGGAATGCGATCTGTGGTGGCTTGGGCCGCCATTTCTACCTCAAGGAGGAATAAGAGAATTCTCTAACCCTACTTCAATTGAGAACAATGACCTCTTTTCGCGAGAAATAAAGGAAACACCAACCAGTGAAATGTGTGGGCTGCTGGAGACAGTCGAACCACTAGATCTGATCAATAGCTGTTCTGCATTCACTAAATTACAGAGAGTGCTTGCTTGTTGCAAAAGATTTGTAAACAACGCAAGTAACCCCTTACAACGAGAGACTGGATGCCTTAAGAGTTATGAACTTAGTCAATCCTTGTGGACAATAGTGAAAAACATTCAAGGAACTAACTTTGCTAAGGAAATACAGTGCTTAAGCAAAGGGACTCCGATTCCAAAATTTAGTAAACCTTTAAGTTTAAACCCTTTCTTAGATAGTAATGATATCCTCCGCGTTGGAGGATCCCTCCCCCGCCTTGGGGCAACGACCGGAGGCCGTTTTCAAATTTTTACGATACAGGTTTTTTTTTTTTTTTAAAAATCACATAACAAATTTCAAAAAAATATTTGTAAATGAAGATTTAAAATGCCCCCATTCACAAATGAGATTAAAATAAAAATACAAAATTATTTTTCCCAAGTTTTTTTTTTCCCGAAAAGGGAATAAAGTGGAGAAAAAAAAACATACATACATATTCAATTTTTAAAATACCTTCAAATAGACCATAAGAAGTAAACATAGCTTCTTCACCTGTATGGAAATATAAGGTATGAAAATAATTAATTACAACACAAGTAAAATGATGGTTAGAAGGAAGCAATATTGGGTGCATTTGCGAAACAGGCAAGAGTTTTTCAGTTGTCCTCCAACGCGGAGGATATCATTACTATCTAAGAAAGGGTTTAAACTTAAAAGTTTACTAGATTTTGGAATCGGAGTCCCTTTGCTTAAGCACTGCATTTCCTTAGCAAAGTTAGTTCCTTGAATGTTTTTCACTATTGTCCACAAGGATTGACTAAGTTCATAACTCTTAAGGCATCCAGTCTCTCGTTGTAAAGGGTTTCTTGCGTTGTTTACAAATCTTTTGCACCAAGCAAGCACTCTCTGTAATTTGGTGTACGAAGAATAGCTACTGATAAGATCTAGTGGTTCGACTGTCTCCAGCAGCCCACACATTTCACTGGTTGGCGTTTCTTTTATTTCTCGCGAAAAGAGGTCATTGTTCTCAATTGAAGTAGGGTTAGAGAATTCACTTATTTCGACTTGACGTAGAAATGGCGGCCCAAGCCACCACAGATCGCATTCCTGAATTTTGTCAGGATTTACGCCTCTCGAAAGGATATCGGCTGGATTTTCCTTGGAGCTGACGTGGTGCCAGCATTCAATTTTGGTAAGCGCTTGAATGATACTCACACGATTTCTAACGAATGGCTTGAGATGAGAAGGTGGCCTCTTAATCCACGCTAACCTTATGCTGCTGTCAGACCAAAAGTAAATGTCATCAATTTGGATTTTTATGGCTTGCAGAGATCTTTTAACCAATTTGGAAAGAAGAACTGCAGCGTTCAGCTCTAACCGAGGAATGGTGATTGTCCTTAGAGGAGCAACTTTAGATTTAGAGCACAACAGATTAACAATGATCTGCCCATTTGCGTCAACACAACGAATGTAGATTACGGCTCCGAAAGCCTTCTCTGAAGAATCTGCAAAGCCATGAATTTTTGTTCGAATGGAATGATGTTGAAGACAATAACGAGGAATAACCAAAAGGTTTATAGATGACAGAGCGGTAACAAAGGAATTCCACTCAGATTTTAAGTTTGGAGGCAAGCAATCATTCCAGTCTAAGTTTAACTGCCACAGAGTTTGCATTAGAATTTTAGCCCTCGCTATTATGGGCCCTAATAGCCCGAGTGGATCGAACAATTTCGCAATTGTGGAGAGCACAGTTCTTTTGGTGAATTCACAATTATTTCCTCCTTCATCCTTAGTAGATACCTTGAAGGAGAAGGAATCTGTCTGTGGCTTCCATAAAAGCCCGAGTGTCTTCGTCTCATTTTGATTGGAAAAAGATAAGTCTTTATCTTCATTTAATTCATCTGGAAATAGGTAAGGATTACTATCTGCTCATTTATGCAATTGCATGCAAGCACCTTGTAACAGTGAGACAAGCTGAGCTTGGAGTTCCTTCCCTAATTCCAGATCATCGCTGCCTGTTAAGATCTCGTTCGTATACACGTCTGAAAGCAAAACTTCAGCAGCTAATGGATAATCCTTGCCATCGTCTATTGCAAGTTGTTTCAACGACCTAGTGGCTAGATAGGGAGCGCTACTAGTACCATAGGTTACGGTGGTTAATTTATATTTCTTCACTGGATCTTCAAAATTATGTTTCCAAACGATTCGTAGCAAATCGTGCTGATATTCATCTATAGCAACCATCCTAAACATTTTCCTTATGTCTGCAGTTAATGCGTACTTGTGGATTCTGAATCGAAGTAAAATTGAAAATAAGTCTTCTTGTATTATACCACCATTCATCTGCAATGAATTCAGAGATTCACCGGTGGAAGTAACAGACGAAGCATTAAAAACTACGCGAAGTCGAGTTGTACTATTAGTAGGGCGAAAAACACCGTGGTGGGGTAGATAATAGGTCACCGCTGGCTCTTCTTCAACTATCTCTACCATGTGACCCATTGTTTGGTATTCTCGAATAAAATTACGATATAAAATCAGCATTTCCGGATTTTTGACTAACCTTTTTCCATAAGGCCTCGAGTCTACTCAAAGCTGTCTGTTTGGAGTCCCCTAAACAACTGGGATCCTTAGCTAAAGGCATCTGTACTATAAAGCGAACAGATTCATCCCTTTTGAAGGTATTTAAGAAATGCTGTTCACAAATTCGTTCTTCTTCGGATTTAACGACCGGATTTTCCACGTCCGTTAAATTTTCTATTTCCCAAAATAATCTAATATTTTTGTCTAATTCATCAAGGGTTGAAATAAGACCACAATGAAAGTCAGGACTAGTGTTTTCATGACGCATAATACCACTAGTAGTGAAGCCGAACACAGTATCTTGTAATATCAAATTACCTCCAGCTAATTTCAATTTTTCAGGTTTTAATAAATCAAAAATTAACTGATTTCCAAGCAACATATGTATTTTACTTGGTAAATGAAAGGATTTATCTGATAGATTAATGCCGTCAGGAATTTTTATCCCCTTCATATCAAGTTTACACGTTGGTGTAAAATCTGTAATACTTACGACAACCAAACAATCAATGATTTTTCTAAACTGACCTTCCTTATTTGAAATTGCAATTGAAACCGCATGCTTTATTTTGTGAGATGCACCTCCAATACCCGAAACTAAGGTGTTTATTTTTCGAAGCCTTAATCCTAAAGCTAACGCAGTATCCAACGTGATAATATTCACCATAGAACCGCAATCAAGAATTGCCTTTATCGGGAACTTATTCCCAACGTTATTTTCACCAAAAACAAGAACAGTACTCAAAACCACGCTTTGTTTATTTTTTCCCGATACGAAACTCGAACCAATAAATCCTTCCTCTTTCCCAGCTGGTAATGTAGACTGACTGTCATCTTGGTACGGAGGCGAAAAGGGTGGAGAATTCACATTTAACTCGGAATTTACTGCTTCCGTTTTCAAGTGGTTAGTAGTTTCTTGTGGCGAATGCTTATGATTATCGACACTCTTATTCAAACTTCTACACAATAAGGAATTATGCCGTTTAGAGCAGAAACAATTTCGAACACTAGGGCAATTCGATAATTTATGCAATGGAGATAAACAATTTATACAAAGATTATGATTTTTACTACATCAAATCTTTCATTAACTTTCATTGAATTGAAGCGTTTACATTTAAACAAACTGTGTGCTTGTTTGCATAAAGCACAATTATTAGGCTGAGATTTCGAAAGAAGCACCTTTGGTTTAGAATGGAGGGGAATGTTCCTTTGCTTGTTTTGGTTATGAAAAGAAGCATTTAAACTTTCTAAAATTTGACATCTCTTTGACAAAAAGGAGAGAAAGTCTTCCCAATCGGGAAATTCCGTACTGTCCAAGGTCATTTCGTATTGCCTACGAGTCTCATGATCTAGTTTGTTTAACACAATATTAATCAACATTTGCTGAGAAAGTTTGTCGGGTTTCAAATCAAACAATTCTAAAGAACGAATATGCTTCTGAATGTTATCTAGTAGGGTTCTTAGATCTCTTGCCGATTCATTATTTAATTTATTCAAGGACAAAATAGAATTGATGTGAGATGATGCAATAACACGTTTATTCTCAAATCTTTGTTGCAAAGCACCTAATAAAGAATCGAATGTATCGTTCGGCGTTTGCAAATGTTCGGCTTCTCCTTTTAACGACGCTTGCAAATAGTGCAGTTTTTGTTGATTTGTTAAACTTTCATTAGATGTGATAAGGGAGTCAAATTTTGATTTAAAGAGTCCCCATTCTTGATACGATCCGAAAAATTCTGGTAAATTTATTTGGGGTAATTTCACCTTTACATTTGTGCATACATTATTCGAAATAGAATGTTCTATATTTGTATCAGAAATGTCAACAACTTTACTAATAGAAGAGAGGAAAGATCTAATTCTTACCTCCTGTTCTTGCAATGCGTCATCGAGGATATCCAAATCGTGTTCTTTATCTCCAATATTTATTTATTCCGGTAACTTATAATACTGGAGTCTTAATCCTTCACAATCGCTTTGTGTTTTTTTTAAAGAGTTCAATTTCAAGTCGAGTTCAATGGATTTATCAGATGCAGGGACAAAATCATCTAAATACTTGGTAAGGTTCGTTACCTTTGTTTTCAGGCTGCCTAATTGCCTGTTCAACGTTACGAGAGTTTGTTTATCCATAGGACCTCCGGCTCGACGAGTTTCTATGTAAATTCTAAATTTTCCTTTTCGTGTAAATTACTTTTTCCTTGGTGGAGCTTTAGTAAAAGGTCTTGCAATTTCTGGAGTTAAAATTTCCAGATTCAGTCGAGTTCTCATGGTCAAAAGTAGATGAAGTTGAAGACTTAGGCTCATTAGAAGGAGAATCTGAATGTTCAGCATCTAGCAACTGCATATTACAAGAACAGTGAATTGGAAATGATAGAACAATTCCGTTTTGTTTTATGTAAATGATAGCTTCTAATGATCCCAAAAAGTGTAAAATTATAGAATTAAGCTTAGCTATAATAGCAGTGTGTTGCATGTTACGGCAAGCCTCGGGTAAAAGACTTTTTAACATTTTCTGATGTGTATTCATTTTACAACTGGAGAAAACTTTTCCAAAACTCCAAACCATTAGATCAACAGCCGCGTATAGGCCCAAACCCAGGAATTTCATACTTCGGCCATTTACCATGTTCAGTGCCTTATCCACTCAGCCATGGTGGGGTCTAGCAAAGGTTAAAAGCTACAGTCTTTATTTAAAATATATTTTAAGCACCTTGTTGGTTTAATTTTGTGTCATACCTTTTAAATATGAACATTAGGGGCACATTTGGACTGTCCACATGTGCCCCCAAAACAGTGTCCAAATGTGCCCCATAATCACATGTTTAGAATTTTGTCAAGCCTAGCTTAGCAGAATTTTTTTTTTTTGACAAATGTGATTAATAAATCATTATGTTCACCAAACAACGTATTTAATTTTATATAATCAATTTTCATACAGTAATATGAATATGTATAATTAGGATTGAAACAAATCCACTATAACTTACTTTTAAGCTTCAAAACTGCTTGATTGACATAACTGGAAAAAATTCCCTGCTAATTGCTTCAAATTTTACTGGAAGCTGGATCATAGTGTTTACAACTAAATATAATTATTTCATAATTTTCATATTTTTTTAAGTTAGGGAAAATTGAGTTGTCCATATGAGCCTCTATCCAAATGTGCTCCCTTCTCCCCTAGTGTCCTTTTGAGAAAAATACTGTATTTTTTACCGTTTGGACCCCCTCCAAAATGTTTTTCATTCGGGGGGGGGAGTGGTTGGACCCCTGGATCCCACCTCCCCTTAAATATGTCCTTGCCCCTGGTGTTGAATTTTTGACCTTTCTTCCGCGGATAGTAAATTCCGTGACTACCTTTACGCAATCCACCAAGTTTGATAACATTTGGTCCAGTAGTTATCCTTTTCTGATCGTTTTGGAGTGGAACTTTAATTACAATGGTTGATCACAAGAAATCAATTTTCGAATTTTTCGGGGGGCACCCTCCCAAAAAGTTACCAATAGGCTAGAAAATGAGATTGGTGAAGTTTCAGCTCATTTGCATAATACCAGGTTGTAACGAAAGTTCTCCGCCAAATCTGCTTGAGTCAGCTCATGCGGCACCCAGCGATTGAACTTGTACATGAAGTTTATGTGATGCATAGCATGACTAATGGGCATGGCATTAATGTCTAACTCTTTAGCTAGCTCTCAAGTGGTTAAATACTGATCTTCTTCCACAAGTTCTCGCAGGTGGCCCTCCTCAACATCAGTAGGCCGGCCAGAGAGCTCTGCTCCTTGAATATCATAGACCCCGTTTTTTAACTTTCATTACCAAACCTTCACAGTGCCCTATGATACAACAGTAGAATCTAAATTACACACAAAATTCTTTGACATTCTGTAGCACTTTTTGCAACAGAACTGGAAGTAAATGATGGTTCTAATACAGTAGCGTGATAGTTCCATTTCAGACACCTTGTACTTAATGATAACGATATTTTTTAACAACGCAGTGTTCTAGAGCAAGTATCTTTCTTTCAAATGACAAATACTGTTTGACAAAATATGTGCAAACACACCAACGTGAACTGTTTGCAGACGATATTTCGTAGTGGCGGGAAACTTTCGTTACAACCTAATATTAACCCGTGCCGCATTGAGGTTGAAGTTTGGAAAAAAATGGGATTTTTCGCAAAAAAGCAGTTTTTCCATCACAAAATGAATAAAATTGAGTCTAGAAGTATAACTTTGATCTCGTTTGATAAAAACCTTTTACCTGGATGAACCACACATAACTTTTTTTGTAAAAACTTACAGATTTAAACATATATGCTTTTTAAGGGACTAGATATGATGCAAATCCTAAGTACTGACTTTTTATAAAAATTTGAAAAATTCTATTTCATCTTTCCTCCTTTCGTTTTTTTTTCTTTTTTGTTTACAAATTAAAGGTTTTGATTTAAAAAAATCTAAAGCAAATTTAAAAAAAAATGAAATCTGTGTAAAAGAATTAACAGTAAAAAAGGGCAAAGAAGGCATAAAATTAAGAACGATTAACGTTCAGACACATTTGATTATTAAAGTTATGTTTCAAAAGGGAGAAGCACAGTATAAATAAAATATTATTATTTACAGCTTTTATGTTAAAATGGCAATGGCTTAGATAATGTGGCTTTTGAAGAGACTGGAAAAGTGTTTTTTTTTTTTTAACATTTCGATACAACCTGTAGTAGAAAATGCTTTTGTTCTTCATTCTCAGTTAAGCAGGAATTGAAATGTCCAATTTATTTTACTCCCCTTTCAGCTGAATCAGTAACATCCTTAAACGGTTTCACTATTCTTTTTTTTTTTTTTTTTTTTTTTTTTTTTTTTAAGCACCAGAGTGCTATTAATTTCAACCTTGCTTTTTGTGTAGACACGATTTTGGTACAATGTTCGCGTCGAGTCACTTTTCAAATGTGTTTGCCAGATAATGTGAAGGGGGGAGGCAGGCGTTAATAAAATGTTGAAAGTCGCACAAGGTTTGCCATTTTTGATAAAGGATCGCTAAACTGGGTGCCAAAACGCGACAATTTATTCTAAATATATTTTGAGTATAGTTAGAAAACGCCTGGCGATTATTGTAAAATAGTTTTAGTAGGCGATTTAAATATAGATTTTAATTCCGAAGAAGTGTTTTATAGAACAGTGAAGACAAATGCGGTACACACCATAGATTATGATACACTAATGGTATTTATAAAGGTGAAGTGTAATTTGACTATGCCTGATGAAAATGGTTAAACAGTTTTGGTAGGCGATTTTAATATAGATTTCTATTCCGATTCCGAAGAAGTGTTTTATGGAACAAAGAAGGAAAACACGATACACTCATGGATTACGATGCTCACTCCAAAAAGTATTTAAAATGTCTACGAGATATAATTGGAATATGCGTATAGTTCGAATATGCCAGGTAAAGATTTTAAAACAGTATCAGTAGGCGATTTTAAGATAGATTTGGATTCCAAAGATGTGCTTTATGGTTCAAGAAAGAGTTGATTCCTATTTTAACGGCCCTACTTTCGCCAACCTAAAAATTCCCCGCCCTTTGGCGAGCTTTGAAGGCATGGGTCTCTAGAAGTTATGCATTAGTTTCAACGCTCCCTAAACAACTACATGAAAGCTAAAGTGAACAAATTAGTGATAAACGCACTAGTTAAGGAATTTGAAGACTATTAAAACTACATTAATTGGCAACCCAAATTATTAGAAATGTCACGGAATGCTGTACTTACAGGTTGTTCCAAATCGCCATTTTAATTCTAAATGACGATTGCCACATAAAAACACAAAATCTTCATGGTTACTGTATATGTTTAATGATCGCCACCTTGGCGAGAGTTGAGTTGTTAAAGTAGGAATCAACCCAAGAAGACAAACACGGCACACTCATGGATTAGGATGCACATTCGAAAAAATATTTAAAACGGTGAATTATAGATGCAATATACTTGGCGAAGATTGTAAAATAGTTTTAACAGGCGATTTTAAGATAGATTTCGATTCCAAAGATGGGTTTTATAAAAAAGGAAAAAAAATACTGCTCACTCATGAGTAATGATACACTTTCCAACCTAATGGAATAAGGAAGAAAAATAGGGACGACGCATGAATTATGATTGCCTTTTAATATATAGCACTTGGGTGCGTATTTAAAATCTGAAAGGGCTTCAGATTTTTTTTTTTTTTTTTTTTTGCTTTCAAATAATGCTTATTTTCACACGTACATCGGGATCTGTATTTAAAATTGCATAGTAATATTAAGTCTCTTTAAAAAATTTACATTTGCACTTGTTCTAAACAACTGGGTTGAACCGGTAGCCGGTTCATCCTGGTAGTTTATTTAAATGCCTAGCTTTGGAGACTGCTAAATGGCGGGAGAACGTATAACGATGCAAGGTATACTTGTTTAGAGAAAAATGATTGTTTTAAACTGCAATTGGGTGACAACGGGTGTTACACCAAAGTGAGATGTTAAGTTGCCATGGTCGTATTGTAATCTTAACGATCAGTTATTGTTTGGAAGAGTTACTAGGCTTGTTTTAACAAATTCGATGAGAAACATATTTTCATTGGCAAACGACACCAAAAATGTTTTGCATAATTCAAAATGACAGACTCTTTATCTGTTTATTTATATATAAATAAATGAACTGTATTCCATGGGAGCATGCAAATTTTTCCTAAAGTACTATTTAATTAAATATTTCTTCCACAATTTCTTCAACCTCGTCCAGTTTGAAAAACATCTATTAACATTTTAAAGACACCAGATAAGAGAAATATAAGTGTTTCACATTTCTACGTTTGTCCTGCAACCTTTAGTGTAACTAAACAGTGTAATACAGCTAGAGAAATCTATATGATATCTCCTTTGGTTATTACGTCATTAAAATACAAGCTGAGTTAGAAAAATGTATATAAACTTTGAACAGTCATTGAAAATGTGTTTTCTTATTTACAAGGTTAAATTTCTGAGAAAAAAAATTATGTTACAGTTTTTTTGTCGAGTTCCCTCCATGCTCTCCAGACAAGCGCTGTAAATATAACGATAAAATGAATACTCCTATGAATTCCTTACTTTGAAGCTTACTACCCACTGCAGAGTCCTTCGTAGTTCCAACATTGAAAATGTACAACTCCACAACCCAGTTTCCCACTTCGAAAAAGAATGCTGCTAACGCCGCTACTTAGAGCTAAAATGTTTCAACACCTCGTTACTAGTACAAGATCTTCTTCCCAAAAAGTACTCATATAAGCGCCCATGTATAAATAAATCCGAGTCATGCAAGGGCATCAAACCCGTTATTTAGTAACAAATACATTGACCTGTTTAACTCATACCGCATGCAATGGGTGAAGTAATGAGAAATGTTCAAAAGTAATTATTCGAGTGAGAGGATACCCGTTATTCAGTAATACACTCGGTACGTTACAGCTCTAGTTTACAGAAATCCCATTGGACACTTTGGAGGGAAACACGGAATCACTACTGATCCATGAACAGAAATTTAACATTCTTTTA